>CP106731.1:73589014-74066734 GCA_025506655.1 Gossypium rotundifolium
GGAGAAGTTCGCTTGGGGATAAGCTGCAGAAAGGTTGATTAGATAAAGAAATACACAAATATTTAAATCAAACTATAGTCTGACTTCAAATAACAAAATAAATTCTCTTAACCTATATTCACAATAAATTAGTTGACAACTTATATTGTATACCAGTCTTGTTTGAAATGTGACGGGTGCTCCATCATCCCTCAATAAATTAGTTGACAACTTATATTGTATACCAGTCTTGTTTGAAATGTGATGGGTGCTCCATCATCCCTCAATAAGATGTGTTTTAATGAATTTTAACACCTCATACCAACTCGGTCTCCAAGTCCAGACTACAAGGTGCTACACTCAAGATTCAAAATTCACGATCACATAATAGAAGCAATATGAAAACAAAATTATCTAATTAGCATTGCAATATTCATTTTATTAAAAGAATTATTTTTAAGATGGAAAAAAATTTACAAAGAAGCTTCAAAATGCAAACAACTTTATAAAGTTTAAAGGAAATGTATCCTACGGCCTTGGGTCGTCTCATTGTATGCATCGTCTCGTTGTATGCATATTACTATAAGAAGCAAAACTGTCTAAGCACGGCAGATTCTGGCTTGGTCCCTTCTCGAACTCTCGAATTTCTCCTATTACTTGCAATACACAAGAACACTTACGTAAGTTCTATTGAACTTAGTGAGTTTTCATACCTTGTATCAGCATAGTGCAAGCTAGCTTGCACTTCATGGCTCAACAATCATGTTTGACTTGTTTGATTTAGGATGGTTCGCCAATCTTATTGCCATAGTATATATGCCACAACAACCTGGCTCACTTGTACTTGGCACACTATCTTCAATGATACCATTCCATATTTACTTGTGCATCCTAGATAACAATTCAACATTCTCGACTGCCTTTGATCCATTATGGACGACTTGAAACAGAAGATTTCACTTTCAGCTTTCAAAGCTTTGCACATCAAAAGCTCCCATTGATGAGACTTCATAGATGTAATATTAGAATACAGATAAAAGTTGACCTATTGGCGGATTATCCCTACGATATATATCTTCACTAGTTGCCTTTACGAACCTTTACGCATTTATTTCCTTGAGAGAAAATCCTTACGGATTCTTACTTGAGAACTTGTGAAAGAAAAACCCATGGATAATTTCCATAGCCCGCCTCACACCAATATTTACAAATAATCAAATAAGCCAAATCTCCGCAAAAAGTCCCTGATGCAGACTACTATTATTGGCTTGTCCTAATAGACTCTGTAATGCCCTTAACATGACCCAAATCGTCGGTCCGGATCTTGGGTGTTACTACACATGATACTTAACATAATATCAAACAATTGACCAACAATCCTTACTTAAACCATTTTTCTTATTTATTTAACTAAGAGACTTAATATTTGAGAACAAAGGAAAGTAATAAATATAAATTTTTATACAAAACTTGTTACAACTCATTATAGTATAAAAGTTTGTTAAAGACAAACTCTTTAGGCGTAACCTTAATCTATGCCACTTTTCCACTGCATGCATAATAACCCACTTCGTTGCTACCTTGGCGAACTCCTGGTGTCATCCCTCTTGGTGCATTCTCTTACCACAATACCTAAAACAACGACAAACATTGTAAGTTCAAGAGAACTTAGTAAGCTTTATTACAAAAAGATATTGGTGGATACTTTATAATATTCATAGAACAATGATGCGCCATCTATCCTTTTAAACCACTTACTTCTGTATCAGGCGGATACTATTATAGTTTTGACTTACTCATACTCGCCAATTACCATACTCTTGGCTTACCAATTCTCTCTTATCAGACCAAGTTAGGATTTTTCCAAACATTTCATTAATCCCTTCTTTCACTTAACCACAAAAGTACTATTTCAAAGAATATACCTTTGGAGCCTACTTTACACAGACCATCTTCTCACATATACACTTATTCCAGAATAATTTTTCATAAATATTAATCATTGGCGGATACATACATAGAACTCAATGCCATTTGTTCACTAATCAAATCATATTCTTGTACAATAACACACAAACTCATACCAATAATGAACTATACAGACCATTCAGATGAATTTCTCACACAACTTTGTTACAAAATCCAGGATACTTAAAATAATGATGTCTCAAATTCTATGATATTTCAGAAGAAGACATGACACTATTCAATATGATGGAAATCAGATACTCAGATTTTCAGCACTATAATGCAAACAAACTTGAATTGACAATTTCTTATGTCTTTCATAACCATGAATACGCTCATTTGCAAAACTAACAGATTACCATGGTGTATACCCTTTTTAACATACCGTTGCATATTTATTTTCAAAACTTCATTTATCTAACTCAACCAAATTAACTTTATCATAGAAGTATCTATCACATAACAATCAAAATTTACCCATAACTTACCATAAAGGCGGATAAGCATACTTTACCAGACAGACTTAGTAGAGTACACCATAAGGGTCAAATAGAATATGCCATAAATGCATTATACAAATTCACGTGTTTACTGTCCCGATGGACTCTCACAAAAGGTACCATGGGTTTCTCTCTCATGGACTTATACAAATTTGTGAGCGTGCAGAAGGCCATTAGAAGGCGTGCTATATTGGTTGCTAGGTTGCAACACGAAACATTAGATGTCGCAACATAGGGAGCAGAATAGAAGAAATCCAAGACTGCCTTTAATGTCGCGACACAGCCTGAGGATGTCATGACATACCCTTGAAGACACCCTGAAGATGAGCATATTGCCCTCGATGTCGTGATATAGGACGTGGTGTGTTGCAGTATTAGCTCTGTATAGGAAATAATTATGAGCCAAGGGCATTTTGGTCTGCACAATCAAATGTTAAGCACGAGGACGACAACTAACGTAGGGTTAAGGACGATGACCACCCTAAAGTCTATAAATAGGTTCATTTAGAACATGTTATAGGCACATTTTATATTGTATAATTTTCTCTTTAAAACTAGTCTTTAGTTTTTCTCTTTTTTTAGGGTTTAGATTTTATTTTTAGTTCTTATTATTTGCTTTTATGGAGAAATCATATTTCTTAAGTACCATCAAACTCTATGAGGATTTTGCACTGAAATTCTAAATACAAATCAAACTTCTTCTAAACTCTATTCTCTTGAATTGTTCTTCATGATTATTATGTCTATCAAGTTTATATTGTTTATTAGATCCATGAGGAACTAATCATTCTGTGGGGGGATTAGTTGGTGGAGGTATGATTAATTAACTGTTTTGTAGGGTTCTCTGTTACAACCCGGTTTAGACCCTAGTCAGAACAGTGGTTTCGAGACCATAAATTCGAGGTTATAAAAATATTTTAATATTATTTTTAGTATTTACAGTTTGTGATAAAGTATGTGTAAAAATTTTGTGTGAAAATTTTATCGTTTGTGTGCCAAATTGTGAAAAAGACTTAATTGCATAAAATGTAAAAGCTGTGTGCTAATTGTTAAAGTGCTTAATTGTCATGACTTATTAAATGAGAAGTCCTTATGTTGTAATTAGACCTTTGATAGTGGGGATGGACAATTATGGACATTAGTTAGTGGAATTTTAATGGTTATATTAAGGTTAAATTTGTAAAATGGTTATTAATGTTAATTATAATTAAAAAACATGAAAAAAATAAGCCATTATCATCCTTGTTTGCCAAAAATTGAAGAAAGAATAAGGGTTAGAGGCTTTTTCACATTCGGCCATTGTCTAAGCTCAATTAAGGTATGTTTTAAGCTTAGTTTTTAGTGATTTTTATATTTTTGTGATCGTTGCTTAGTATTTTATTAAGCCCATGCCTCAATTTCTAATTTGATGAAGATGGTGAGTTAAGAAATTGATGAATTCATGAGTTTTGTGATGTTTGATGATGAATTATGCAAGTTTGGTGATTGATATACATGTTTTATAAAGTGATTTTTGATGAATTTGAGTATTATGGGCTAAATTGTGAAAATGAGAAATTAAAAGGCTAAAATGTGAAATAAATGAAATATGTGGGCTTAAATGAGCTAGGAGAAAATTCGACTAAGCTTGTATAAAATGAAATTTTGTGTATTTGGTGATTTTATGAAATAAGGACTTAAATGTTAAAATGTGAAAATGTGAGGGCTATTTTATAAAATGCCCTAAATATGTGTATTTAGATTAAATTTAATGATTTGGTGAACGAATGAGCTAAATTTGAATATGTATAGATTAAGAAAAGAGAAATTCAAACTTAGATTGAGGCAAGAACAAAGTGCTCGATTGATTGACTTGTATCGTTGTTTCTAAGTTCGAGGTAAGTTCGTGTATAATACGAATTGTTTAAATTATGTTCACATATTATGTAATGAATGGAAATGTGGTTTTTGACTTAGTAATACAAAATGTGAGTTTGAAGAGATGTTGCACTAAGTGTGCGTAAATAGAATATTTACTGCGATGAAATGCACTAAGTGTGCGAGATAAAGAAAAGCATCGACTATATTATCTGGCACTATGTGTGCGATACCGAGACATCTTCAGTTTAATGTGATGGCACTAGGTGTGCGATATTGTTGTGAATTTGGCTAATAAAATGGCACTGAGTGTGCAAATTCATCGAACATTTAAAGAGTATCAAAGGAATTATGGCATTGAGCATTGAGTGGTAAATGTGATTTAATAAATATGTGATGGTACATGTATGTATAAAACCTATGTGGTTGATGATTTTGTGTATGAGATAAATGAATGATGGAAAGGGTTGGTTTGAGTAGCATTATAAATACTTGTTCATGAAACTATAGATATGGTGTGAAAGTGAGCAATAGTCATGGATGAGATTGGATAGTGATGTGAATTGAACTAAGTGTTAGTTAATTTTGCATATAGAATTTGAATTGTTGAGTTAATTGTGTTATATTACGAACTTACTAAGCTTTAAAGCCTACTGTGTGAAGTCTTTCTCTGTTTTACAGTGTCATTAAAGCTAGCTCAGATCCGGGGATCGTTAGTGACTCTATCACACTATTGGATATCTATTTTGGTACCATTTTGGAAGTTGTATATATATGGTATATGGAATGTATAAGCTAGTAAGGTTGTGGAAAGATTTTGGTATATGTTTTGATATGTATAAATGGTGTTTGTGAAGTGTAAATCTGGTCTTGTGAGAATGGTTTATATGTTATGTTTTGGTGAAATAGGAATGGTATGTTTCATACTTGATTTGATAGTTGAGATGGTAAAGGATTGTATGTTAAATAATGTTGGATTTGATCATTTAGGGATGACCAAATTTGGGTGGAATTTGGCCATGTAAATGGCCTATAATTGTCCACACGGGTGAGCAAACGGGGTGTGTCTCGCCTGTGTCTATCACTGTCCTTTTTCGATGCAGGTTAGACTTGCACACAGGCCAGACACATGGGCGTGTGACAGGCCGTGTGATTTAAGTTAGTGCTGCACTTGATAGGCCGTGTGATCCTATTCAGTGTTGCACACGGGGTAATACATGGTCTGAGGCACGACCGTGTAAGACACAAGGTTTAGTCACACGGGCGTGTGCCCTATTTAAGATGAAAATTTTTCTAAGTTTTGTAATGTTTCCGAATGAGATCGGTTTAGTCCCGAACCTTCTTTAAAGTATGTTTAAGGTCTCGAAGACCTATTAAAGGGACTTTGTGTTGTTGATTACTATGATGTGTTGATGTTTTAGCCATGATGGTATGATGTTATGATTTGACCGGTAATACCTTGTAACCCTAGTCTGGCGATGGATACGGGTTATGCGTGTTACATTCTCTTAAACGGATCAGCTATTTAGGAAAGGAAGAACTTAAACCCTAGGCCTGACAACCTTAGGAAGTCACCAAGGTAGGAATTAACCCAAATTTGGTATGGCTTACCCATGAACACCTTAACTCGGGACTGGCCTAAACTATGAGGTCAAGAGATAAGTAGTTCTTGTCGACTCATTATTTCAGTAGAAGATCAAAAGATCCTGTTGGGACATCGACTAGTTGATTGAACGAGAAAACCTTAAGTCTAACACCCCTCACTCGTATTCAATGCCAGAATAGGGTTACGGATCATTACTAGACTTATAAAACAATTAAACATTTATTTCACATAAAATTTCCAAATTTTATGCAATCATCATTTAAACTCAATCACATCGTCCCTATTATGAGCCTACTAGGCCCAAAACATGCATTTGGAAAGGTTCGGGACTATACCGATAACTCAAGAAATTTTTACGAAACTTATAAAAATTTCCAAAATTCAGGGGTCACACGCCCATGTGGCCCAGCTGTGTGTCTCACACGGCCAAAGACACGCCCATGTCACAGGCCGTGTAGATATTCGAAATGGGATTACATGGCCGTGTCCCAGCTCATGTCTGACCCTGTGTAACTCTCTGACTTGGGTCACACGGCCAACACACACGCCCGTGTGGCCAATCCGTGTGCCCTAAAAAAGGCCACACATGCCCGTGTACCAGGTCGTGCCAAACCTGTAGGATATACTGACTTATACCACACAGCCAAGCCATACGCCCGTGTGTGAGGCTGTGTGGAGCATATTGACTTGATTTCTATTTCAAACAAGGGGACACACGACGTGTAACCTGACCATGTGTCACACACGACTGAGACACACTCCCGTGTCTCTACTGTATGAACAAAAATAGGCTATTTACTAAGCCATTTTGTCACCCAATTTACATGTACCTACACCAAACTCAAATGGCACAAAACATAGCATGATATAGACATTCAATCAACCTCAAACAAGCAAATTTCATACCATTTCCAACACAAACTAATACAAGATATACAATCTCATATTACCATCCGATTTATACCCATTTCACTTTCTTAAATCATCAATATGGTCATTTTTCTAAACATGCATTATTTGACTAGATTCACTAACTTACCAATAATCAAAACTCCACCATTTGATATCCATATTACCTATTTTCAACTAGAAATATATATCCATCATCAATCACTTACACAAGTTTTATGCACATTTATATATATACAACAAAAATAATCAAAATAAGCCAACTCCCATGGCTAAATACAAAACCAAAACATTAACTTTTGCAAGCCATTACAATTGGCTAAATTCATAGTTAACACATATGTACCAAAATAACCAAACTCCTATACATGCCATATACTTAAAACACTTAAGTTTAGAAGTACCAAAGTGATAGTAGGATAGTGTGAAGTGATCTCCGACAAACCCCGAATTCGAGCTAGCTTTGAAATCACTATAAAACACTGAAAAATAAGCAGAGTAAGCTTTATAGCTTAGTAAGCTCATATGATTAATAAGATAATTTTCCAACTCATTCACAATTTAAAGAACATAAGTTAATATAAATAATGCATTCAATTCAACAATTTGCACATTCCAATAATTCTATGTACCATGTATAATTTCATCAACTTTCAATTTACTTTTCATATAAACTTATCAATTATCACTTACTTGCCAAACTTATCACGAGTACTTGAACTGATCCTTATCATTGCTTACATCCTCGTACCATCATCTTTTCTAGTTGAACCATTCGGAATAATATTAGATACTCGGGAATATCGCACCGAAGTGCCACATACATAGGTAAAGCTATCTCAATCTCATATCACATATATGCTCACTCTTGAGCTATCAACGGGCCTGCTCACACAAGTTGCTCGGTCAAGACGTAGCTACACGGTGTTACTCACACAAGCTGTCAAGTAACCGTAACACATGCCGGTATACTCAGCCATTGGTAGGACATACAGAACCAGCACCCGAATCACATAATCACTGTAACCCTTAATGACATGTCACTAGTATCCTATCTATTCTTAAGGTTCAACCGGGTTTCTCACTTTGTCAATGCTTTGCCGATAGATTCTGCAGTGTCATAATATCACAATTATATTATTTAAGCATATAAACACATATAACATTGAGCTTATTAATCATACAAACTTACCTCGATCGTAAAATCGATGAAATGGATCTACTAGTCAATTACTTTGTTTTTCCCCCGATCCAGATCCGAACTTTGTTTTTCTTGATCTATATAATGTTAAATTTAGCTTATTCAATCATCACTCTATTCAATTTAATCCACATTCCACATTATGGTAAAATAACACTTTTTCCCCTAATATTTCTGTAACGCCTCAAAATTTTTAATTTCATTATTGTGAAAATATGACACAAATATCTGTCAGCTTTAGTGGTTATGTGTTCTGGGAGTGTTTGGGAGGTCTCGAGTTCAAACCTTCGCTTGGGAAAATTTTGGTATTTTGAATGAAATAGGCCTTACTCTTGTTCAGTAGGCTTTTATTTGATTGTTGGTAAAAATATATCAGAATAGGACTGCTAGTTTGGTGGTTAAGCGGAGTGTTAGTGTGTAAGAGGTCCTATGTTTGAGTCCCTGCGCAAGTAGGAGAACTAATTTTTGTTTGAGGTGTGTGGCGTGGTGGATTTCAAATTAAACTGGACTGCTGACTAGTTGTGTTTTAATGGGTTAATAGAGAGTGTTTTTGGGAGATAACTAGGGAGAAGTTATCAATATAAGATTTTCTTCTTATTAGTTTTCTATTTTCTTTTTCCCAACAAATTTCTGACGTTAGAGTTTTGTTTCTCTACTGTTTCTTCTCCCTTCTTGTTCACTTTTGGTTTTTGTTCCCCTTTGGCCGAATCTTGTTTATTCTTTTTCCCCTCTCCTTTCGTTTCTGTATTTTTTACGAGTCATCCTTTGGGTGCAACTTTTGACTTCATCTAGTTCAGTAAGTGGAATTTTTTCCCTTAGTTATTGTATTTCGAGTAGGCAATTAACAAAGGGTTGATTTTACTCCCATTTAGGTGCTGTTCAAAGGTTTTAAGCGGATATTCTAGTGTGTGGAGACAACTGGTTATCGGATTCATTGCGGTAAGTTTTAGAATCATCGTTGGTTTAGTTTCTTGAGTTTTATGTTGGGAATATTTGGTTTGATTGACGAATCAAGTGATTAATTAAGGGATATATTGGTCAAATATAGGTTTTTGAAGGCTCGGGTTACTTTGCACAGTGAATCAATACCAGGTGTGTACCCGAAGCGCAAAAAATAGGATTCGGCAAAAAGCCAAAATTGCTTCTGTCAAGAAATAAAAGAAATAAGAGAAATAAGAGAAAATGATGCGAAAAATTGTAGAGAAAGGAAATAAGGGTGTTATAAACTTGGAAATCAACATTTTGCACTAAAATAGTTTTGGATAGCAGCAGTAGTCTAACTTTGAAAAATCATAAAAAAATAGTGGGAATGAGTTAGAGGTTGAAAAAAATATGACATTAAATTTTATTGAGTCTAGTTTTTCATGGAAGAAACAGTGTAAGCAAATTGTAAATCATGAGATATAATAAATTTTTGAGACAAGGTCAGAATGATTTTGGGTTCCCTTATTCTGACTTAGAAAAATCATCAAAAATTTTAAAAAAATAATTAGGGGCTTAAATTTATATTTTTAAATCCTTAATGAGTCTATTTTCAAGAGAAACAAATGAAAAAATCATCTGAGTTTCTTACTAAGAGATAAATAATTATTAGTAAGTAAAGGATGAAGCTGCCAAACAGTAGAATAGGGATAACTTTAAAGATTTTACTGTACTTATTTGATAAACTATAAATTTTGAAAATTTTATATAGAAAGGTATATGAGTCTAGTTTCAAAAACATCAAGCAGATCTTAATTTGGAATTATGTAGATCAAGATATAAATAATTTAGTGATAATGACTCAAGTAGACAACTTTGAATGAACATATAAGTAAATAGTGAAAACATATATGAGTATAGAGGTAGCATGGGTTACTTTAAAAATGGATCACACGGCCAAAGTCCAATTTGGGCGAATGGGCCACACGGGCGTGTGGGCCCATACGGGCAGATCACATGGGCATGTGGGCCCATTTTTACCAAAATGTTTTTAAGGTTGTACGGGTCATCCAATCGACTGTGAACCTACTGTAGGGTCGGTAAGCGCTGCTTAGACCCCTAAATGTGTGAAATTGACTAAATGATATATGTACTGAGCATGTTAATATCTGAACTGAATATATGTACTGAAATTGCATAATAGCATATCCTCCATTGTATGTTGCATTGCATTGGGTTGGGGGTTGTTATTTGGAGGAAGTGTACTGAAAGGATTTAAGCCTAATTAACTGGCAGCTCAGCTGCAAACTACTATTTTGTGCTGCATTCTGTACTACTTGGAGTGTAGGGATGGGTGGGTTGATTATATCCCTACATAGAGTGTAGGGTTGGACAAAGATGGTGTGTAGAGGCTGGTTGGGTAGGATTTTTCTACTACATAACTGTTACTGCTACTGATACGGAGATGGGCTAAGGCCTTACTGCATTTTTGAACATGTACTGAGATGGGCTAAGGCCCAAACTATCACTGATACTGAAAAGGGCTTAGGCCCAAGACTGTTCAACTGTGAACTCTGAATACTAATTGTTTGTAATGTGCTTAGGCCCAACGTAAACTCACCCTTTTTGTTTAATGTGCATAGGTAATCCCAAAACTTAGACGGATCGACGCGACAGAGGACTCAACGGTGACAACAGTAATTTTTGGACTTCATGGTTTTCAATTTACGAGTTATGATTTGTTTATTATTAATTATTTGGGTTGTAATGTAAGGACCCTCTAGGATTTTGATTTTAAATTTGGATTTTATTTATTTATTTTACTTTATGGGTTTATACCTGCTGGTCGTAGGAAATTCGGTTTTCAAAAAAAAAGTTAAAGTATTTTCTAAATGCATGATCACCTAGATTGATTTATTAAAGCTTCCGCAACGAGGGATGTTTCAAAACAAATGTTTTAAATAAATAAAGATGACTTCTTAAGTTCTAACAAAGGTTTGCTAAAGGTAATAACATGGATTGTTTTCATCGTAACAACGAGGTTTCAAAAACACTATCGTGTGATATTACCAGATATGGCCATAACGTTTACGCCAGGTTTGGGGTGTTACATTTAGTGGTATCAAAGCCAGGTTACAAAACTCGGCTATAGGTTATGGGTTTTATGAAAAAATGGGCTTTCAAAAAATTCATTGATTTCCAAATGATTTGAAATGTTTTTACTGAGTAAGTGGTACACCGAGTCTCCGGTGCTAATCCTATAAGTATTCTGAATCGTGATTTGTTTTAAATTGAAACTATTATGGATAGTATATTCTGAAACTACTATAGGTAGTAAACTGTACTGAAAACACTCTAGTTAGTGTATACTAAAAATTATAGAGAAACTGAAAACTGTAGTAAGACTACGATTTACGAGAATGAACTCTGAATAATCGATACTATTTTACATAAAACATTTGTTAATAAACACTAGAACTGTAACTGATTCATAAAACTATTAATACAGATAAATGTGATTTGATAATGAGCGCATGAGGTATCCACGAACAGGGTACTAGAGGTCGAGGTAGATGCCACAATGGAGCTCGAGCTGAGTCTTCTTCACTGGGTAGCATTCCGAATTTGGATACGAGTGAGACATTAGTGTCGCCTGCTATTGGGACTGGGTCTCAAGATTGCATGGCTGGAGACAACGCATTGTCCCAGGCTATGCTAAGGATTTTGAAGAGGGTTATTGGGCCCAATACTGGATCTAGGAGTCGAGGGTCGGTTACGGAATGACTCCGGTCCAATGGTGCTGAGCTCTTCAGGGGTGTCACCAGAGTTGCCCCTAATGTGACCAAGTATGAGGCCGAGTTCTGACAATTGAGCCGCTATGCGTGAGGTATGCTGGCCTCTGAGTATGAGTGATGTATTCATTTTGAGGATGGGTTCAAAGATAATTTGAGAGTCCTGATAGCTCCGCAGAGGGAGCGTGATTTTACTGCACTGGTGGAGAAGGAGATGATCGTCGAGGAGGTTAACACAGACTGAGCATCAGAACTGAGATCGCGAGAGGGTAAGAACAAGAGGGATTCAGAGCCCTCGAGTTCTGCATAGAGGCCTAAGAAAAAGGCCAGAGCTGATGGGCCGGTTAGAGCTGGGCCACTTGTCATTGTTACTGGACTGCATCCATGTACTGATTATGGTAGACGCCATCAGGGCGAATGTTGGAGAAGGACTACGGCGTGCTTACGGTGTGGGTTATTGGAGCACTGTATTAGAGAGTGTCCGTTATGGTCCGATTAGATGCAAGCTCTGGATATTGGTATGGCGCAGCCACAAAGGGTAGTGTAGCAGCCACTGAGGGGCCGTGGACAGGCTAGACTTGGTAATGGTATGGTTCATGGGAAGAGATCATCGGGCAAAGGTGTTGGACAGGCTGAGGTGAGGCAGCTGACCCTATTTTATGCTGCTCGTAGCCGAGAGGATGGAGATGCTCCGAACATCATCACGGGTACTTTTTTTATTCTTTATGTATCGTATATTGCCTCGATAGACATAGGGTCTACTCACTCATACATAGCTAGCAACATATCTGGAAACTTGAGGATTTCAATTGAGAGCACTACGAGTGAGGTTATGGTACTGAGCCCGTTAGGGCAATCTGTTAGAGTTAACAACCTATATTGGGACATTACTTTAGAGGTATAAGGGGCAATCTTCCTAGCTGATTGATGGAACTTCCATTTGGGGAGTTCAACCAAATTTTGGGATGGACTGATTGGTCAAGCATCGTGTTAGCTTAGACTGTATGACTAAGAGGGCCGTACAAAGGACTGAGGGGGATAAGGAGGTAGTCATGATTGGAGAACGTCGAAATTACTTCCCTAATGTGATCTCTACACTGGTGGCAAAGAAGATGGTTCGTAAGGGATGTGAGGCATTCTTGGCCAACGTAAGTGTTTCAGATTCTGGGGGTTCTATAGTTAAGGATATCAGAACGGTAAAGGATTTTCCAGACATTTTTCCTGAAGAGCTACTGGGTTTACCTCCAAATCGTGAAGTGGAGTTTGGGATTGATTTTCTTCCTAGTACAGCTTCAGTGTCTATCACCCCTACCGAATGGCACTGAAGGAGCTTACGGAGTTTAAGGCTCAGATTCATGAGTTGTTGGATCGTGGTTTCATTCATCCCAGTGTGTTTTCATGGGAGCACCTGTGCTGGTTGTGAAAAAGAAGGATGGGATGATGAGGATATGTTTAGACTATCGACAGCTGAATAAGCTAACAATTAAGAATAAGTACCCACTTCCAAGGATTGATGACTTGTTTGACCAGTTTTGAGGGGCTTCTATGTTCTCCAAGATTGATCTGCGTTCTAGATATCATCAGTTAAAGGTTAAGGAGGCTGATGTATTTAAGACGGCATTTAAGACTCGTTATGGATACTATGAGTTCCTAGGGATGCCTTTTTGGACTGACGAATACACCGGCAGCTTTCATAGACCTGATGAACCGAGTATTCTAGCCCTATCTGGATCGATTTGTAGTGGTGTTCATCGACGACATACTGATTTATTCAAAAACTGAGGATGAGCATGATGAGCACCTTAGAGTTGTCTTTCAGACTTTGAGGGAAATACAACTCTGTGGTAAGTTTAGCAAGTGCGAGTTTTGATTTTCGTGGCAGTTGGAAGGAGTATTTACCGTTAGCGGAGTTTGCCTATTATAATAACTACTAGTCTAGCATCTAGATGGCACCTTACGAGGCACTGTATGGTCGTAAGTGTCACACTCCCTTGTATTGGACTGAGTTGGGTGAACGACGTGTTCAGGGTCCTCAGTTAGTTGCTGAGACTGAGGATAAAGTTAAACTGATTCGGGATCATCTGAAAGCTGCAACAGTCCGGTATTGACCCTAGTCGGAAGAGTGGTTTCGGGACCACAAATCTGAGTTAGAAAAATATTTTAAAATTATATTCTGTGTTTATTATGTGTGAATTTATTTGTGTGAAATTTTCGTGTTTTAATTTCGTCGTTTGAGTGTTCGATTAAATAAAATGATCAAATCGCGTAAAATGAAAATTTAATGGTAATTTTTAGAAGGGCCAAATAGTGGTTTTCTTTTAATATGGAGGTTTTATGTTGCAAATATGCCATTGAACAATGAATTGGACGGTTATGGAATTGTGTTGTATAGTTTCTTTTATTAATTCATTAAGGCTATTATGGTAAAATGTATATTAATGTCATTATAATAAAAATAAAGACAAAATGGTGGCCACTTTTAATTGTGTTCATACACTGAAAATAAGGAAATAAAACTAAGGGTTTTAGTTCTTAAACATTCGACTCTTGTTAAAGTAAATTGAGGTATGATTTTGACTCGATTTTTGATAATTTCTACGTTTTTGCAATCGTTGCATCGTGTTCTTCAAAACCCATGCTTCAATTTTGTGAATGGATAATGATTTTGAAATGCACCATTGATGAATTTACGAGTTTTGTGATGTTTGATGATGAAATATGAAACATATGTGTTAGATTAACATGTTTTGTCTTTGGATTTTTAGCGAATTTGAGTAATTTGGACTAAATTGAGAAAATAATATTTTGAGGGACTAAATTGTAAAATATGAAATATATGGACTTGTATGGAGCATGGGAATATTCGTCCAAGCTTGGGTGATATAAGATTTTGTGTATTTTGTGATTTTGTGAAATAAGGACTAAAATGTAAAAATGTGAAAATGTGAGGGCTAATTTGTAAATTGCCCTAACTGTGTGTTTTTGGATTTTATTGAATGAACTGGTGAATAAATGAGTTAAATTTGAATATGTATAGATCACGAACTGAAGAAACAGATTTAGACCGAGGAAAATCGAAAGTAATTGAGTAGCTGAGTTCGTTTTCATTTATCTGAATTCGAGGTAAGTCTATATAAAAATAAATGTATTTTTATTGATTTATGTATATTCATATGAAATTTCATTGTGATGAATGTGTACGAGATGATAAATATATGAAATCTGAGGAAATATCAACAATGTATCAATGTCTGAGAAGTCCCGTACGAACCTAGGAATAGATAGGATTACATATGTCATGACATAGGTTTTTGATATGTGATATCGTGTAAGACCACTGGGGCATTGGAATCGATTTGAGATTTACGTGTAAGACCATGTTTCGGACATTGGCATCGTATTGATTCGTGTAAGACCCTATCTGGGACAATGGCATCGATATTTGGTTACTTGAAAGACCACGTCTGGGATGTTGGCATTGTACGACTATTCCGAGTATTCTGAGTATCCTATTTGATTCCGAATGATTCAACGGGCAAGTCTGAGAAATGAATGACTATGTGAAATGTATATTCGTCTCAGGTACGTTTGATGAGTATGCTTTGTATAGGCTTGAAAGGTGAGTAGGTATGTACATAGATGCAATGAATAAAATGTGATATATCTATGTTTGACATATGAGCAAAAGAGATGCTTAAGAAATGTTATGTTGATAAGCAATGGCAAACCAATTGAGCCAAAGAGAAATCTATGTGTTTGAAATGAAGATAATAATGAATTTGATTTGGTATGCTTATAAATGATTATATGTTAAGTTTATTTTTATATGGCTTACTAAGCTTTTGAAAGTTTACTTTGTGTGTAAGTTTGCTTTGTTTTATAGATCGTTAAAGCTACGAAAGGCTCGGGGAACATCGAGGATCATCATCATACAACCCAATCATATTTTGGTACCTTTTGGAAGAGTATATACTAGAGTATGGCATGTATAGGCTAGTCACTTTAATTATGTTTGAGATATGTGTATAGCCATGTGATATGGCTAGATAAATAGTTGTGATATGGATGAGTAGTCATGTTATATGATGCTTTGTTTGGTATGGTTTAATGACTAATGAAATGGTCAAAGAAATGGTAAGCTTATTGATGCTAAGTTGATATATTATTGATGGGTAGATGTCATATTGTAATGGTAAGTTGTGGATGATTTATGCTTAGAAATGTTTGTGATTAAGTTGAGCTAAATGGCATATAACTTGGTATGTTTGAAGAGTACTTGAATAAGTTGAAAAGATGACCATTTGGTGAAACACCCCAAACCCGGCCCACAAGCCCTGACCGGATCTGGTATGTTCCTCGAGTAAAACTTCAATTAATTCTCGTTTTGTTTTATAAGAAAATATGATGGTTTCGTATAAAATAGATCTATTTAGTGGTCGCGTTGTAAATGGTGTTTAATATAGTTGGTGTCTCATTAAAACATTATCTTTAAGAGAAAGATTTTAAGTTAAAAGAAAACTAAATTTTATGAAAAACTTATTATCATTGTAAAAAAAAAAAAAACATAGATGTTTAGGTGTCTAAACAGTTTAAGTTATTTTTTCAAATCATTTAATTATTTAGTAAATATTTGATCGTAGTAGATTAAAAATCTAAAACGTAAAAATTTAAATAGTTCATAGCAAATTTTATTACAAAAATAACATAACCCAAAATAAATCCTAAATAATAAAAATAAACTTAGTAAGTTTAATTAAAAGAAACTCAAATACTTAGTTGAGCAATGGCTACCACGTAGTCCTCATTGACCCGATCCATCACGCTAAGAGTCACCAAATATATCCCATAAAAGGGTGAGTCAACATACTCAATGTGTAACATTACACTAAAAGCCCAATCGATCAAAGCCATTAAGCCCATTTAAAACATATTTAGCCATAAGCCCATTTTATATCAAATCAGATAAAATCGATTAAATCACATGTATATATATATAAATGAAATGCAATCCTAAGCCCACCTAAAAATCCATCCGCTACACACCACCCGTACCTACCAATCACACCGTGGGGATTACTAAATCGACCCTCCATCCGCTACACACCATCGAAGGCAGTTGCTGCAGTCAACAGGCACATCACCCTTATAATTTTGTGGCATGGCCACCAGATAATTGTGACCGAAGTCACCAGATTCATATATGTGATCGAAGTTACCGGATTCATATTATGTGACCGAAGTCACCGGATTCATATTATGTGACCGAAGTCACTGAATTCATATTATGTGACCGAAGTCACCGGATTCATATTATGTGACTGAAGTCACCGGATTCATATTATGTGACCGAAGTCATCGGATTCATATTATGTGACCGTCATCGTCATATTATGTGACCGAAGTCACCGGATAATGTGGTAAAAACCACCGGAACACTTCCCCTTTATCAATATCACCCATATGCCCATGCACATACATATTATTTGGATTTTATGCAATATACCCCAAAATCATAACAGAGTCATACTTATTTCATATTTATGCTTATAGCATTATTAATGAAGTAATGGGGTAAACATACCTGAATATCGTGTACCACTGAATGGTACTCGCAACCATTATCATACATATATTCATACAAATCATTATTATTTTAGATCTATGAGAAATTTAGTATAGTGTTACACACCTTATAACAAAGGAGAACGATACCTTCCGCTTCGTTACACCTAATTATTTATCACACTTGATTAGAACACACTACTACTTATAAATCTATACTATTGATGAATAATCTAATTCCTTACCTCTAATCTCGAACAATCATATATGTGATTTATCTCCAATAGATGGATCAAAATCCATGACAAACCACGAACAAATAGTGGCTCGTGTACGACAACTTCAAATAATAGATCTTCGCTATGGAAGGTCCACAACCCTGGAAAGTCTCGAATCCTCGATATAGCCCTTCGTTTGAAATTTGAGGGTATAATGTAACCACCCTCTTCCAAACACTCCTTACCACTCTTTTCGAACCAATTTTGTTTGCCCCAAAATCTTACGCTCACGGAAAATGATCGAGTGATAGAGTCCCCTAAAACGAAAGCGATTAGTAGTCAATCTAAAATGATATAATAAGTATATAAAACTCCTTTAACTTGAATATTTAATTTCGATGGATCTCTCCTTAATCGTTGGCTACAAAAGAATCCCAAAATCCTCCTTCAAAGATTCGCCAAGGAGAAATAAGAGGATTAGATTCCTAAAATCGGCTAATCCAAAAGAAAAGAAAGAAGAATGATTGATAGATAATCCTTACCCGTAACGCGGAGAATGGTTGTAACCTTACTTGAACTATAAAGAGATTCGGCCTTAACAATTAAGAAGAAAAGAAATGGTGGTTTCGGATTTAACAAAAGGGAAAAAAGAAAGATGATGGTTTCGGTTTTAATAAAAGAAAAGAAAGAAAGATGGGACGTTTAAGATGTTATGATTATGGTGAAAATAGAGGATGGTTCCGGCTAAGAGAAAGAAAGTGAAAAGAAAAAGATGAAAAGGGACCTTAGTGCTAGGATGATTTCGGCACTAGAGAGGAAGAAAAGAAAAGAGAAATGTCTTCTAAGCTTTTTGGTGTTTTCGCAATAGAGAAAAGAAACTTGAGAGAATAGGCAATTACACCAAAATGGTCAAAAATGATAGCCAAAACAAAACAAAACTTTCACCTAATGCCAATGACAAATTCGGCTAAGAAGAAAGATTTTGGAGAAAAGGGAAAAAAATGCACAAAATGTTAAGATTTTGGCCAACTATCACCCCTAATCCCATACAACATTTGGCCAACTCACATGCCAACACAATCCCACTTTTTCCTCCTCATTTCTTCCCTATCTTCCCCCTAATCACTATCACAATTAAGCCAACCCCTTTAGCCCTTATGCCATCCACATTCATGGTCAAATGGCCATAGAAAACTTCCAAAACATCACCCATTCATCAAGCCTTTTGCCCCCTTATCCTTCCATAACATCTTGATTCCATACCTTAACTAATAACTTGCCTTTTCCCTTTGGTCTACTATCCAAAAATGAAAGAAAATCCATCTATACTAAGATAAGGTTTGACTGACACTATCTTGCTTAGCTCCATCCTAAAACTCCCAAAGCACACTCAACTACACATAGGCATGCAACCACATACAATTAAGTTAAAAATGCATAACCACTATATTCGGATATTACGCTTCTACCTCCTTAAAAATAATTTCGACCTCAAAATTACCCGTTAGAACAAGTGAGGGTATTGCTGTCGATTGTTTCCTCCGCTCCCACGAAGCTTCTTCCGATCCATGATTACGCCATAACACTTTGACAAGAGGAACTAATTTTCTACGTAACACCTTTACATCCCGTTCCAGAATTTGAATTGGCTCCTATTCGTAGGACAAATCTAGTCTTAATTCCACGTCCTCAACTGGCACTACATGAGATGGATCGGACCGGTAACAACGTAACATTCAAACATGAAACATATCGTGCATTTGCTTCAACTCCGAAGGCAATTCTAACTGATATGCCACTGGTCTGACTCGCTTCAAAACCCGATAAGGTCCTATGAACCTGGGACTTAACTTCCCTTTGCGACCAAATCTAATCACCTTTTTCCAACGTGAAACCTTTAGGAATACTTGATCCCCCATAACAAACTCTATTTCTTTCCGCTTAAGATCTGCGTACGACGTTTGCCTATCAGATGCCTCTTTTAACCGAGCCTAGATTACCTTAACCTTTTCTTCGGATTCAGCCACAATTTTTGGTCCCAAAACTTGACGTTCCCCTAATTCTGTCCAACACGTAGAAGTGCGACATTTTCGTCCATATAGTGCTTCATACGGTGCCATCCGAATTCTGGCTTGGTAACTGTTGTTGTACGCAAATTCTGCTAAAGGTAAGAACTCCTCTCAGCTTCATCTGAAATCTATCACACATCCACTTAACATATCCTCTAAGACTTGGATTACTCGCTTAGACTGGCCATCCGACTGTGGATGAAATGCCGTACTGAAGTCCAATCTAGTGCCCAAAGCCTGATGCAATGCTTTTCAAAATTGAGCCATAAACCTCGGATCCCTACCCAAAATAATCGACACCAAGACTCCAAGCAATCTCACAATCTCACCACATACAACTTCGCCAATTTCGCAAAGAGTAATCAACCCGAATCGATAAAATATGCGATTTCATCAATCGATCCACTATCACCCATACCGAAGTCTTTCTTAGTAGGCGAGGAGGAAGCCCACTAACAAAGTCCACGGTGATTCTCTCCCACTTCCATCATGAAATCTTTATCTATCAAGCAATCCGAAGGTACTTGATGTTCACCTTGACTTGTTGACACGTTAAACACTTTCCTACTTAATTCAGAACTTCCGCTTAAGACCAAAGCCACCAAACTCGATCTCAGAATCTCGGATAACTTACTTCCTCTAGGATGCATAGCATAAGGGCTACCATGCAACTCTGAAGAATCCTTTGCCTCAACTCCCGATTCCTTGGCATACGACATTACCTTTGAAACACAATACCCCATCACCGTTAATACCATAATCTTCTAATTCCCCATTCGCGCTACCCAAGCTTAGTACTCGATCATCGCCTACCAACCTGCTCTCTTTACTTGACTCAAACACGCCGGCTTTACTTGTAATTTTGCCAAGAAGCTTCCGTCATCATAAAGACTAAGATGTGCAAACATCGCCTTAGATCCGACACCACTTTCTGACTTAGAGCGTCTGCCACCACATTCGCCTTGCCCGTGGTACTCTATAGAACAAGAATAGTCTTTCAACAACTCTACCCACCTTTGCTTTGTCTCAGATTTAGCTCCTCCGAGTCGCCAGATATTTCGAACTCTTGTGGTCCGTGTATATCACCGACTTTTCCCCATATAAATAATGCCTCCAAACCTTAAGAGCAAAAACTATCGCAGTTAACTCCAATTCATGCGTCGAGTAATTAACCTCGTATGGCCTTAATTACCGAGACGACACGCAACTACATTCCCTGCCTTGCATCGTAACACATCCTAATCCTGTGAGAAGCGCCACAATACACCACGAAATCCTTCCCCGCCTCAGTCAATCAAAATCGAGCTTCAATAAAACCCTCTTAAGCTTCTCAAAGTTCACTTGTCATTATTCGCCCATACGAAAGGTACCTCCTTTCGCAACAATTTCGTTAAAAGTGCAGCAATCGATGAAAATCGTTCGATGAATCTTCTGTAGTAACCTGCTAAACCCAAGAAACCGCAAACCTCGCCACGGACTTAGGTGGTTTCCAATCTGCATCGCCTCAATCTTCCGAGGATCCACCTTATCCCTTCTGCAGACACCACATGGCCTAAAATGCAACTTCTTTCACCAAAATTCACACTTCATCAATTTGGCATAAAGCTTCTTCTCCTTAACACTTGCAACACTATCCGGAGATACTCATCATGCTCTATTTTCGACTTAGAATACACCAGGATGTCGTCTATGAATACCATGACGAACTGATCCAAGTAGGGATGAAAAACCCAATTCATCATATCCATTAACGCAGCTGGAGCGTTCGTCAATCCGAACAGCTTTACCAAAAACTCATAATGCCCATATCTTGTTCGGAAAGCTGTCTTATGAATATCCTCTTCCTTCACCTCAAGCTGATGATACCCCGACCTTAGATCTATCTTTGAAAATACCGCAACTCCCTTAAGCTGATCGAACAAGTCATCGATCCTTGGCAAAGGATACTTGTTCTTAATGGTCAGCTTATTCAACTGCCGGTAATCTATACACATTCTCATCGTTCCGTCTTTCTTTTTTACAAACAAGACCGGTGCTCCCCATAAAGACACACTAGGACGGATAAACCCACGATCAAGCAACTCTTCAATCTGAGCCTTAAGCTTAACCAACTCCTTTGGTGCCATTCTATACGGAGCGATAGAAACTAGCGCCGTTCCAGGCAATAAGTCAATCCCAAATTCTACCTCTCGATCCGGGGGCAATCTTGGAAGTTCTTCCGAAAAAACATCCACAAATTCTCTCACAGTCCAGGCCTCTTCAATAGTTGCTTCCTTAACCTCCAAGGCACTAACCAACATCGGAAAAGCTACACATCCCTTTCTAACCATCTTTTTCGCCTTTAAGGGCGATACTACATTTGATAAGTAATTTTGTCTCTCGCCCATCACCACAACTTCTTTGTCATCAACAGTTTTTAATGACATCCGCTTAGTAGCACAATCCACATTTGCACGATATTTTACTAGCCAATCCATGCCTAAGATCAGGTCGAATTCCCGAAATGGTAACTTCATTAAATTAGTCAAAAACTGCATCCCTTGAACTTCTGAAGGCACTTCCTTAAAGAGCTTATCTATTATTACAGTCTATCCTAAAGGACTAAGTACAGTCATCTTCCTAGGTACAGTCTCAGAAGTCACATACAGAGTTTCAGATACTTCACTAGTGATGTATGAATGAGTTGACCCTATATCTATCAAAGCAATAAAGGGCAACCCGTAAATCGTAAATGTACCGTGATAACATCAAAAGCGCCACTATCCTCTCTACGATTTAATCAGATATACCGGACTGGCCGTCTCGACTCGAACTACCATCGCCTCGCCTAGAGTCCCGCGACCTCTACCGTAACCATTACTTCTTCCATTTGGACCACGACCCTCATCGGTTGTCGTCCACCTCCCAAAGATGATTAACACTGACCATTGGGCGGTTCTTATCTCAGATTCATTGGACAATCTTAATCATATGATCTTTAGACTCAGACTTGAAACATCCCCTGCCTTTTTCCAACATTCTCCGGTGCATCTTCCTACATTGAGCACAAGTCCGATATCATCCTCCCAGTAGCAACTCGCCGACCTCGCGCCCATCAACTCTAGGTTTCTTTTGAAAATTCCTGATGACCCTAAAGATCCAAAACTTCTCTTATTCTTATTTTGACCTCTATCCTGCTCTATCTCTCACTTAACTTCTTCACTATCCTTGCCCTATCCACTAAGATCGCAAAGTCTCTTTCTCTAAGTTGAGCAATCAACACTCAGTAGCTCATCTCTCGGTCCATTCTCGAATCGACACACCGCTCATAATCGTGAGCTACTATCCTCTAGATATCGGCTAAGTCGTAAAAACTCGCTCATACTCACCATCGACTTATTTCCTTGCACTAAATTTAAAAACGCTTTTCTCACGAGAGTCGATGTAGCTAGCTCCAACGCATTTCCCTTCAAACTTAAACTTAAAATACCCCCAATCCACTCGATCCACAGGGATACTCTCCTTGACAAGAAGCCACCACCGGTAGGCCTCATCACGTAAGTAGTGAAACAACACCTTTAACTTTTCTTCATCGAAGGCGGTCCAAATCGTCCATGATCCTCTCGACCGCTTCTAACCAAGATTCGCTACATTTGGAACTACTCCAGATACTCCCAAAAATCTCAAATTGCTTGATCTAAGTCTCTCACCATCGACTTTCGAGCCCCATTTCCCATACTAGCTCCTACTACTCGATCTAAAACTAGCAAAGATAGCCTTCGACATCGCATCATGTCCTCCAGCTTTGTTTTTGAAATTCCACCCCAACAAACCGTGGATGAGCTTCATTTTCAAAACCTTGACCAGATCTAACTAGTTTCGACACGACCATTCTCGCTTCTCAAGGCGTCCACGATTTAACACGCCCCTAGAACTCATGTCTACTACGCGCCTTTTCTGCTTTTACTAAAAAGTTTTATGTGTTAGAGTCTTTTCACTTCTTGTTTAAAGAAAGTTTTATGTAACAAAGATTTATTCAAAGGTTTTCCAGTAGAAGTACACATACACCTAGGGTCCATGTCTCTAAAGTATAGTTTCCTTAGGCTTATCACTTAAAATATCATACATTCACATCAATTTATCGATAAAAGAACTTATCTCGATGAACTGGCCGAGAACTCTAAAAGCCATGCTTCTATAAAACCATTTTAACTAAAGAAAATTTTCAAAAGTCATTTGGGCCAAATTTTGAAAACGCTAGGGCTTTAAAACCCAAGGCCGAGAGTTTAAAATTGGGCTCGATACAAAGTTGAAACACCCCAAACCCGCCCACAAGCCCCGACGGATCCGGTATGTTCCTCGAGTAAAACTTCAATTAATTCTTGTTTTGTTTTATAAGAAAATATGATGGTTTCAGATAAAATAGATCTATTTAGTGGTCTCGTTGTAAATGGTGTTTAATATAGTTGGTGTCTCATTAAAACGTTATCTTTAAGAGAAAGATTTTAAGTTAAAAGAAAACCAAATTTTATGAAAAACTTATTATCATTGTGAAAAAAAACATAGATGTTTAGGTGTCTAAACAGTTTAAGTTATTTTTTCAAATCATTTAATTATTTAGTAAATATTTGATCATAGCAGATTAAAAATCTAAAACGTAAAAATTTAAAACAGTTCAGAATACTTTATTACAAAAATAACATAACCCAAAATAAATCATAAATAATAAAAATAAACTTAGTAAGTTTAATTAAAAGAAACTCCAAATACTTAGTTGAGCAATGGCCACCACGTTGTCCTCGTTGACCCGATCCATCACGCTAAGAGTCACCAAATATATCCCATAAAAGGGTGAGTCAATGACTCAATGTGTACCATTACACTAAAAGCCCAATCGATCAAAGCCATTAAGCCCATTTAAGACATATTTAGCCATAAGCCCATTTTATATCAAATCGATAAAATTGATTAAATCACATGTATATATATAAATGAAATGCAATCCCAAGCCCACCTAAAATCAATCCGCTACACACCACCGCATTCTACCAATCACACCGTGGGATTACTAAATCGACCCTCCATCCGCTACACACCATCGAAGGCGCTTCGCACCAACATGCACATCGCCTTATAATTTTGTGGCATGGCCACCAGATAATTGTGACCAAGTCATCGGATTCATATATGTGACCAAAGTCATCGGATTCATATTATGTGACCAAGTCACGGATTCATATTATGTGATCAAAGTCACCGGATTCATATTATGTGACCGAAGTCACCGGATTCATATTATGTGACCAAGTCACCGGATTCATAATATGAGACCAAGTCACCGGATTCATATTATGTGACCAAAGTCACCGGATAATGTGGTAAAAACCACCGGAACACTTCCCCTTTATCAATATCACCCATATGCCCATGCACATACATATTATTTGGATTTTATGCAATATACCCCAAAATCATAACAGAGTCATACTTATTTCATATTTATGCTTATAGCATTATTAATGAAGTAATGGGGTAAACATACTCAATATCGTGTACCACCGAATGGTACTGCAACCATTATCATACATATATTCATACAAATCATTATTATTTTAGATCTATGAGAAATTTAGTATAGTGTTACATACCTTATAACAAAGGAGAACGATACCTTCCCGCCATCAACACCTAATTATTTATCACACTTGATTAGAACACAATTACTTATAAATCTATACTATTGATGAATAATCTAATTCCTTACCCTAATCTCGGACAATCTATATGTGATTTTCTCCAATAGATGGATCAAAATCCAATGACAAACCACTAACAAATAGTGGCTCGTGTACGCATCGACTTCAAATAATCGATCTTCATTGGTAGAACGTCCACAACCCGGTGGAAAGTCTTGAATCCTCGATATGACCCTTCGCTTGAAATTTGAGGGTATAATGTAACCACCCTCTTCCAAACACTCCTTATCGCTTTTTTCAACCTATTTTGTTTGCCCCAAAATCTTACTTTCACGGAAAATGATCGAGCGATAGAGTCCCCTAAAACGAAAGCGATTAGTAGTCTATCTAAAACGATATAATAAGTATATAAAACTCTTTTACCTTGAATATTTAAATTCTCGATGGATCTCTCCTTAATCATTGGCTACAAAAAGAATCCCAAAATCCTCTTTCAAAGATTTGGCGAATGAGAAATAAGAGGATTAGATTCCTAAAATCGGCTAATCCAGAAGAAAAGAAAGAAGAACGATTAATAGATAATCCTTACCCGTAACGCGGAGAATGATTGTACCCTTACTTGAACTATAAAAAGATTCAGCCTTAACAATTAAGAAGAAAAGAAATGGTGGTTTCAGCTTTAACAAAAGAGAAGAAAGAAAGATGGTGGTTTTAGTTTTAATAAAAGAAAAGAAAGAAATATGGGAGGTTTAAGATGTTATGATTATGGTGAAAATGGAGGATGGTTTCGGCTAAGAGAAAGAAGGAGAAAAGAAAAAGATGAAAAAAGACCTTAGTGCTAGGATGATTTCGGCACTAGAAAGGAAGAAAAGAAAAGAGAAATGTCTTCTAAGCTTTTTGGTGTTTTCGACAATAGAGAAAAAGAAACTTGAGAGAATAGGCAATTACACCAAAATGGTCAAAAATGATAGCCAAAACAAAACAAAACTTTCACCTAATGCCAATGACAAATTCGGCTAAGAAGAAAGATTTTGGAGAAAAGGGAAAAAAATGCACAAAATGTTAAGATTTTGGCCAACTATCACCCCCTAATCCCATACAACATTCGGCCAACTCACATGCCAACACAATCCTACTTTTTCCTCCTCATTTCTTCCCTATCTTCCCCCTAATCACTATCACAATTAAGCCAACCTCCTTAGCCCCTTATGCCCGCCCACATTCATGGTCAAATGGCCATGAAAAACTTCCAAAACATCACCCATTCATCAAGCCTTTTGTCCCTTTATCCTTCCATAACATCTTGATTCCATACCTTAACTAATAACTTGCCTTTTCCCTTTGGTCTACTATCCAAAAATGAAAGAAAATCCATCCATACTAAGGTAAGGCTTGACCCACACTATAGAAAAGAGAAGAAATATAAAAATCCTTCCAATTGCTAGCTAAGGGATTCGAACCTCTCCTCTCATGCATTTACCCATGTGCCAACACCACCATGCCAATTGACTTGTTATGATTAAAACCTCATGCCAATTTTTCTTAAAGCCTATCTTGCTTAGCTCCATTTAAGACTTAAAAATTTAATATTTTTCTAAGGCATTCTCTTACATACTGAAGTTCCTAAAACTCCCAAAGCACACTCAACTAGACATAGGCATGCAACCACATACAATTAAGTTAAAAATGCATAACCCCTATATTCTGGATATTACAGTTCTACCCTCCTTAAAAATAATTTCGACCTCGAAATTACCTGGTTAGAACAAGTGAGGGTATTATTGTCGCATTGTTTCCTCCGGCTCCCATGAAGCTTCTTCCGATCCATGATTATGCCATAACACTTTGACGAGAGGAACTGATTTTCTCCGTAACACCTTTACATCCTATTCCAGAATTTGAATTGACACCTATTCGTAGGGCAAATCTGGTCTTAATTCCACCTCCTCAACTGGCACTACATGAGATGGATCCGACCGGTAACGACGTAACATTGAAACATGAAACACATCGTGCATTTGCTTCAACTCTGAAGGTAATTCTAACTGATATGCCACTGGTCTGACTCGCTTCAAAACTTGATAAGGTCCTATAAACCTGGGACTTAACTTCCCTTTGCGACCAAATCTCATCACCTTTTTCCAAGGTGAAATCTTTAGGAATACTTGATCCCCCACAACAAACTCTATTTCTTTCTGCTTAAGATCTGCATATGACTTTTTCCTATCAGATGCCTCCTTTAATCGAGCCCGGATTACCTTAACCTTTTCTTCGATTCAACACTATTTTTGGTCCCAAAACTTGACGTTCCCCTAATTCTGTCCAACACGTAGGAGTGCGATATTTTCGTCCATATAGTGCTTCATATGGTGCCATCCGAATACTGGCTTGGTAACTCTTGTTGTACGCAAATTCTACTAAAGGTAAGAACTCCTCCCAGCTTCCTCTGAAATCTATCACACATCCCCTTAACATATCCTCTAAGACTTGGATTACTCGCCAGATCGCCATCCGATCGTGGATGAAATGTCAGATCAAGTCCAATCTAGTGCCCAAAGCCTGATGCAATGCTTTCCAAAATCGAGACGTAAACCTCGGATCCCTATCCAAAATAATTGACACCGGCAGTCCATGCAATCTCACAATCTCAGCCATATACAACTTCACCAATTTCGGCAAAGAGTAATCAACCCGAATCGGGATAAAATATGCGATTTCATTAATCGATCCACTATCACCCATACCGAAGTCTTTCTTAGTAGGCGAGGAGGAAGCCCACTAACAAAGTCCATGGTGATTCTCTCCCACTTCCATCATGGAATCTTTATCTACCAAGCAATCCCAAGGTACTTGATGTTCAAATTTTGACTTGTTGACACGTTAAACACTTTTCTTTAATTACGAACTTCCCGCTTAAGACCAAAGCCACCAAAATCGATCTCAGAATCTCTGGATAACTTACTTCCTCCAGGATGCATAGCATAAGGGCTACCATGCGACTCTCAAGAATCCTTTGCCTCAACTCCCGATTCCTCGACATACGACTTTACCTTTGAAACACAATACCCCATCACCAAGTAATACCATAATCTTCTAATTTCCCATTCTCGCACTGCCAAAGCTTAGTACTCGGATCATCGCTCACCAACCTGCTCTCTTTACTTGACTCAACCACGCCGGCTTTACTTGTAATTACGCCAAGAAGCTTTAGTCATCATAAAGACTAAGATGTGTAAACATCGCCTTAGATCCGACACCACTTTCTCGACTTAGAGCGTCGCCACCACATTCGCCTTGCCCGGTGGTACTCTATAGAATACCATAGCCTTTCAACAACTCTACCCACCTTCATTGCCTCAGATTCATCTCCTTCGAGTCGCAGATATTTCAGACTTTTGTGGTCCGTGTATATCACCGACTTTTCCCCATATAAATAATGCCTCCAAACCTTAAGAGCAAAACTACTACATTAACTCCAAATCATGCGTCGGGCAATTAACCTCGTGTGGCCTTAATTATCGAGACGACACGCAACTACCTTCCCGCCTTGCATCGTAACACATCCTAATCCTGTGAGAAGCGCCACAATACACCACGAAATCCTTCCCCGCCTCAGTCAATCAAAACCGAGCTTTAGGCAAAACCCTCTTCAGCTTCTCAAAGCTCTCTTCTTCGCTTATCCGCCCATATGAAAGGTACCTCCTTTCGCAACAATTTCGTTAAAGGTGCAGCTATCGATGAAAATCCTTCGACGAATCTTCTATAGTAGCCTACTAAACCCAAGAAACTGCGAACCTCAGTTACGAAATTAGGTGGTTTCCATTCTAGTACTGCCTCAATCTTCTGAGGATCCACCCTTATCCCTTCTACAGACACCACATGGCGTAAAAATGTAACTTCTTTCAGCCAAAATTCACACTTACTGAATTTGGCATAAAGCTTCTTCTCCCTTAACACTTGCAACACTATCCGGAGATGCTCATCATGCTCTATTTTTGACTTAGAATACACCAGGATGTCATCTACGAATACCACGACGAACTGATCCAAGTAGGGTTGAAAAACTCGATTCATCATATCCATGATCATAGCTGGAGCGTTCGTTAATCCGAACGGCATTACCAAAAACTCATAATGCCCATATCTTGTTCGGAAAGCTGTCTTATGAATATCCTCTTCCTTCACCTTAAGCTGATGATACCCCGACCTTAGATCTATCTTTGAGACTACCGCAGCTCCCTTAAGCTGATCGAACAAGTCATCGATCCTTGGCAAAGGATACTTGTTCTTGATGGTCAGCTTATTCAACTGCCGGTAATCTATACACATTCTCATCGTTCCGTCCTTCTTTACAAACAAGACCGGTGCTCCCCATGGAGACACACTAGGTCAGATAAACCCACGATCAAGCAACTCTTGAATTTGAGCCTTAAGCTCAACCAACTCCTTTGGTGCCATTCTATACGGAGCGATAGAAGTCGGCGCCGCCTGAACAATAAGTCAATCCCAAATTCTACCTCTCGATCCGGAGGCAATCCTGAAAGTTCTTCCGAAAAAACATCCACAAAGTCTCTCACAGTCCTGACCTCTTCAACAGTTGCTTCCTTAACCTCCAAGGCACTAACCAACATCAGAAAAGCTACACATCCCTTTCTAACCATCTTTTCTAACTTAAGGGCAGATACTACATTTGATAAGTAATTTCGTCTCTTGCCCATCACCACAACTTCTTTGTCATCAAAAGTTTTTAATGACATCCACTTAGTAGCACAATCTATATTTGCATGATATTTTACTAGCCAATCCATGCCTAAGATCAAGTTGAATTCCCCGAATGGTAACTCCATTAAATCAGCCAGAAACTGCGTCCCTTGAACTTCTAAAGGCACTTCCTTAAAGAGTTTATCTATTATTACAGTCTGTCCTAAAGGACTAAGTACAGTCATCTTCCTAGGTACAGTCTCAGAAGTCACATGCAGAGTTCCAGATACTTCACTAGCGATGTATGAATGAGTTGACCCTATATCTATCAAAGCAATAAAGGGCAACCCAGAAATCAGAAACGTACCCGTAAAAACATCAGGTGCATCACTATCCTCTCTGCGATGAATCAGATATACCGACTGGGCCGTCTCGCCTCAGAACTACCACTGCCTCTGCTTGGAGTCCCGCGACCTCTACCAGAACCATTACTTCTTCCATTTGGACCACGACCCTCATCGGTTCTGTCCACCTCTACCAATCGATTGACACTCGACCCATCAAGGCGGTTCTTATCTCAGATTCATCGGACAATCCTTAATCATATGATCTTTAGACCCGCACTTGAAACATCCCCCGGTCTTTTTCCAACATTCTTCCGAGTGCATCTTCCCACATTGAGCATAAGTACGATATTGTCCCCCCGTAGTAACCTGCTGACCTTGCGGCCCATCAACTCTAGGTTTCTTTTGAAAATTCCCGGATGGCCCTGAAGATCCAAAACTTCTCTTATTCTTATTCTGACCTCTATCCCGGTTCTGTCTCTCACTCCACTTAACTTCTTTAGCTATCCTTGCCCTATCCACTAAGATCGCAAAGTCTCTTTCCTAAGTGAGCAATCAATACTGCAACTCATCTCTCACCCATCCTCGAATCGACACACCGCCATAATCGGTAGCTACTATCCTCGAGCATATCGGCTAAGTCGTAAAAACTCTGCTTCATACTCAACTATCGACTTATTTCCTTGCACTAAATTCAGAAATGCTTTTCTCTGAGAGTCGATGCAGCTAGCTCCAACGTATTTACCGTCAAACTTAACCTTAAAAGACCCCCAATCCACTTGATCCACAAGGATACTATTCTTGACAAAGAGCCACCACCGGTAGGCCTCATCACGAAGTAGTGAAACAAAGACCTTTAACTTTTCTTCAAAGAAGCGTCCAAATCGTCCATGATCCTCTCGACCGCTTCTAACCAAGATTCGCCACATTTGAGCTACTCCAGATACTCCCTAAAATCTCAAATTGTTTGATCTAAGTCTCTCGACCATCGACTTTCGAGCCCCATTTCCCATACTAGCTCCTCGCCACTGCTCCAAAACTCACAAAGATAGCTCGTGATATCGCGTCATCTCCTCCAGTTTGCTCTTGAAATTCCACCCCAACAGCCGGTGGCGGAGCTTCATTTTCAGAACCTTGACCAGATCTAATCGGTTCGACACGACCATTCTACCTCTATCAAGTCCCACGACGACCACGCCCCTAGAACTCATGTCTACTACGCGTCTTATCTGCTTTTTACAAAAAGTTTTATGTATTAGAGTCTTTTCACTTCTTGTTTAAAGAAAGTTTTATGTAACAAAGATTTATTCATGGTTTTTCCGTAGAAGTACACATACACCTAGGGTCCACGTCTAAAAGTATAGTTTCCTTAGGCTTATCACATAAAATATCATACATTCACATCAATTTATCGACAAAAGAACTTACTGATGGACTGGGCCGAGAACTCGAAAAGCCATGCTTCTATAAAACCATTTTAACTAAAGAAAATTTTCAAAAAGTCATTTGGGCCAAATTTTGAAAACGCTGTGGGCTTTAAAACCCAAGGCCAAGAGTTTAAAATCGGGCTCGATATTGTTGAAACACCCCAAACCCGCCAACAAGCCCCGACCGGATCTGGTATGTTCCTCGAGTAAAACTTCAATTAATTCTCGCTTTTGTTTTATAAGAAAATATGATGGTTTCAGTATAAAATAGATCTATTTAGTGGTCACGTTGTAAATGGTGTTTAATATAGTTGGTGTCTCATTAAAACGTTATCTTTAAGAGAAAGGTTTTAAGTTAAAAGAAAACCAAATTTTATGAAAACTTATTATCATTGTGAAAAAAAAATAGATGTTTAGGTGTCTAAACAGTTTAAGTTATTTTTTCAAATTATTTAATTATTTAGTAAATATTTGATCGTAGCGATTAAAAATCTAAAATGTAAAAATTTAAATAGTTCATAGCGGCTTTATTACAAAAATAACATAACCCAAAATAAATCCTAAATAATAAAAATAAACTTAGTAAGTTTAATTAAAAGAAACTCAAATACTTAGTTGAGCAATGGCCACCACGTAGTCCTCGTTGACCCGATCCATCACGCTAAGAGTCACCGAAATATATCCTATAAAAGGGTTAATCAATGACTCAATGTGTAACATTACACTAAAAGCCCAATCGATCAAAGCCATTAAGCCCATTTAAAACATATTTAGCCATAAGCCCATTTTATATCAAATCGATAAAATCGATTAAATCACATGTAATATATAAATGAAATACAATCCCAAGCCCACCTAAAATCCATCCGCTACACACCACCGCACCTACCAATCACACCATGGGGATTACTAAATCGACCCTCCATCCGCTACACACCATCGAAGGCGCTTCTTAGCGGTCAACATGCACATCGCCTTATAATTTTGTGGCATGGCCACTCAGATAATTGTGACACCGGATTCAATATGTCACACGATTCATATATGTGACCAAGTCACGGATTCATATTATGTGACCGAAGTCACCGGATTCATATTATGTGACCGAAGTCACCAGATTCATATTACGTGACCGAAGTCACCGGATTCATATTATGTGACTAAAGTCACCGGATAATGTGGTAAAAACCACCGGAACACTTCCCGTTTATCAATATCACCCATATGCCCATGCACATACATATTATTTGGATTTTATGCAATATACCCCAAAATCATAACAGAGTCATACTTATTTCATATTTATGCTTATAGCATTATTAACGAAGTAATGGGGTAAACATACCTGAATATCGTGTACCACTGAATGGTACTCGCAACCATTATCATACATATATTCATACAAATCATTATTATTTTAGATCTATGAGAAATTTAGTATAGTGTTACACACCTTATAACAGTAAGAATGATACCTTCCCGCTCGTCGACACCTAATTATTTATCACACTTGGTTAGAACACACTACTACTTATAAATCTATACTATTGATGAATAATCTAATTCCTTACCCTCGGAATCTCAAACAACTGTTATATGTGATTTTTCTCCAATAGATGGATCAAAATCCGATGACAAACCACAAACAAATAGTGGCTCGGGTGTACGCATGACTTCAAATAATCGATCTTCGTTGGCAGAAGGTGTACAACCCGATGGAAAGTCTCGAATCCCCGATACATCTCTTCGTTTGAAATTTGAGGGTATAATGTAACCACCCTCTTCCAAACACTCCTTACCACTCTTTTCGAACCTATTTTGTTTGCCCCAAAATCTTACGTTCACGAGAAAATGATCGAGCGGTAGAGTCCCCTAAAACGAAAGCGATTAGTAGTCTATCTAAAACGATATAATAAGTATATAAAACTCCTTTACCTTGAATATTTAATTTCCCGATGGATCTCTCCTTAATCATTAGCTACAAAAAGAATCCCAAAATCCTCCTTCAAAGATTCGGCCAAGGAGAAATAAGAGGATTAGATTCCTAAAATCGGCTAATCCAAAAGAAAAGAAAGAAGAAAGATTGATAGATAATCCTTACCCGTAATGTGGAGAATGATTGTACCCTTACTTGAACTATAAAGTGATTCAGCCTTAACAATTAAGAAGAAAAGTAATGGCGGTTTCGGCTTTAACAAAAGAGAAGAAAGAAAGATGGTGGTTTCAATTTTGATAAAAGAAAAGAAATAAAGATGGGAGGTTTAAGATGTTATGATTATGGTGAAAATGGAGGATGGTTTCGGCTAAGAGAAAGGAGAAAAGAAAAAAAAGATGAAAAGGACCTTAGTGCTAGGATGATTTCTGACTAGAGAGGAAGAAAAGAAAAGAGAAATGTCTTCTAAGCTTTTTGGTGTTTTCGCAATAGAGAAAAGAAACTTGAGAGAATAGGCAATTACACCAAAATGGTCAAAATGATAGCTAAAACAAAACAAAACTTTCACCTAATGCCAATGACAAATTCGCTAAGAAGAAAGATTTTGGAGAAAAGGGAAAAATGCACAAAATGTTAAGATTTTGGCCAACTATCACCCCTAATCCCATACAACATTCTACCAACTCACATGCCAACACAATCCCACTTTTCCTTCTCATTTCTTCCCTATCTTCCCCTAATCACTATCACAATTAAGCCAACCCCTTAGCCCCTTATGCCGTCCACATTCATGGTCAAATGGCCATAGAAAACTTCCAAAACATCACCCATTCATCAAGCCTTTTGTCCCCTTATCCTTCCATAACATCTTGATTCCATACCTTAACTAATAACTTGCCTTTTCCCTTTGGTCTACTATCCAAAAATGAAAGAAAATCCATCCATACTAAGATAAGGCTTGACTGACACTTTAGGAAAGAGAACAAAAATAAAAATCCTTCCAATTGCTAGCTAAGGGATTCAAACCTCTCCACTCATGCATTCACCTATGTGCCAACACCACCTTGCCAATTGACTTGTTATGATTAAAACCTCATGCCAATATTTCTTAAAGCCTATCTTGCTTAGCTCCATCTTAAGACTTAAAAATTTAATATTTTTCTAAGGCATTCTCTTACATACCAAGTTCCTAAACTCCCAAAGCACACTCAACTACACATAGGCATGCAACCACATACAATTAAGTTAAAATGCATAACCACTATATTTTGGATATTACATTTGGTGTGTTTTTGATTGCTAATTATGTTTGGTATGATGCTTGTACGTGCTTGTAGAGATGACCCAAACTGTGGATGGAATTTTGGCCTTGCAAATGGCCTATAATTTCCCATTTGTTGAGCACACAGCATGTGGCTCGACCGTGTCCCTCGTGGTTGCATTTCAAAACAAGGAAAACTCGACCACGGGCCGGACACACTCAGGCGCAGGATCGCCGTATGGTGCAAGTCAGTAGCAACCACGGGTGAGGTACACGGGCGTGTCCACGGCCGTGTGGACAATTAGTATATATGCCCTACTTTGACACGACTTAGACACACGGGCGTGTCTGAGGCCATGGGAGGCACACGGCCTGCCTATATGGGCATGTGACCTCTGTAACTTTGAAAATTTTTAAAGTTTTGAGAATTTTTGTATGTGTTCGGTTTAGTCCCGACCCTATTCTAAAGCATGTTTAAGGTCTTGTAGACCTATTCCAGGGACACTTGGATTGGATTATTTGAATTAAATTATGAAATGTCTGTTAAAGGTTATGATTTGTTCGGTAACGCCTTTAACCCTAGACCAGTGATGGTTATGGGTTAGGGGTGTTACATTTGATTGGTATTAAAGCTATAGTTTAGTCGATTTTCAAACTAACGTAGCGTATGAGAGTTTAGCTATACATGCTATATATATATGAAATGTGATAGTGTGATGAATCCTAATGTATAAAATGTGTTTTTCATATAGTAATTAATCCCGAAAGAGTCGTAGCTGATGATGTTGAAAATTATGCGCCTACTCCTGCTCAAAGGACAGTGCCATCTGGTTCGAGACCGGCTACTAGCGGTCAAGAGGGAGAGGCTAAACAAGCCTTCTTCCAAATGATTAATGAGTGGTTCACTCAGTATATAAGAATGAATCCGACTATTTCACAACCTCCGCCCCGCCTAATCCTCTTTAGACTTCTGCTATACCTCCGGTTATGAGCTGGAATCTGTTGAATAAACCTCTGGTTGAATAAATAAATATGGGGCTGAAGAGTTCAGGGCCACTAGTGATGAAGATACTGAGAGAGCTGAGTTTTGGCTCGAGAATACAATTCGAGTATTTGATGAAATGTCGCTGAGTCCTAAAGAATGCATAAAATATGTTGTTTCTTTGCTACGAGACGCAACTTATCAATGGTGAAAGACCTTGATTTTCGTTGTTCTAAAAGTACGTGTTACATGGGATTTCTTTCAGTCTGAGTTCTGAAAGAAATAAATCCGTCAGAGATTTATTGATTAAAATGAAAAGAATTTCTAGAATTGAAACAGGGTCACAGGTCTGTTACCGAGTATGAACGAGAATTCATGAGATTAAGTGAATATGCTCAAGAATGTATTTCAATCGAGGTAATAATGTGTAAACGGTTTGAAGATGACCTAAATAAAGATATCCATTTGTTAGTTCAGATTCTGGAAATAAAAGAGTTCATTGTGCTTGTTGATCGAGCATACAAAGTTGAGGCACTCGGGAAAGATAAAAGAAAAGCTAAGACAAAAGCTAGAGATGCGAGAAAGAGATTTCCAAGTAAAACATTTCAGTCTATTTTTAAGAAATTTAGAGATGAGCATAGTCATTCAAAGGCTAATGTGGGACATTCGAATAGAGATCGAGCTAGATCACAGTCGAATTCTAAAGCTCCAGCTACATCTATGGCCAGTGTGGGAAATGTCCAATCTGAACGACCTGAATGTAAACATTGTGGGAAAAGACATCTGGGAAGTTGTAGATTGAATGGCCGAGCCTATTTTAGATGTGGATCGTTAGACCATTACATTTGAGACTACCTAGAGTTTGTTGAGCAAGAGACTATTCAGAATCTGAGGTTTGATAATGTTTTAGCTAGAGGTATACCTTTTTGAAATACAAGAAATGTCAGTAGTAGTCAAAGATCTACGACAAACTCAGTTGTGAGATCTGAAACTAGAGCACTAGCTAGAGCTCATGCTATCCGAGCCCGTGAGGAAGCTTCATCTCCAGATGTTATTATAGGTACATTTACTCTTTATGATACTTTTGTGATTCATTGATAGACCCAGGATCTGCTCATTCGTATATATGCATAAAATTAGTATCCAGTAAGACTTTTCCTATAGAGTCTACTGAATTCGTTATTAGAGTATCAAACCTCTTAGGTAAAAGTGTCCTAGTTGACAAAATATGCAAGAACTGTCCGTTAATGTTTAAAGATGTTTGTTTTCCGGCTGATCCAATGCATAACCCCTATATTCTGGATATTACAGTTCTACCCTCCTTAAAAATAATTTCGACCTCGAAATTGCCTAGTTAGAACAAGTGAGGGTATTACTGTCGCATTGTTTCCTCCGGCTCCCACGAAGCTTCTTCCGATCCATGATTAAGCCATAACACTTTGACGAGAGGAACTGATTTTCTCCGTAACACCTTTACATCCTATTCCAGAATTTGAATTGGCTCCTCTTCGTAGGACAAATTTGGTCTTAATTCCACCTCCTCAACTGGCACTACATGATATGGATTCGACCGGTAATGACGTAACATTGAAACATGAAACACATCGTACATTTGCTTCAACTCCGAAGGTAATTCTAACTGATATGCCACTAGTCTGACTCGCTTCAAAACCCGATAAAGTCCTATGAACCTGGAACTTAACTTCCCTTTGCGACCAAATCTCATCACCTTTTTCCAAGGTGAAACCTTTAGGAATACTTGATCCCCCACAACAAACTCTATTTCTTTCTGCTTAAGATCTGCGTATGACTTTTTCCTATCAGATGCCTCCTTTAATCGAGCCCGGATTACCTTAACCTTTTCTTCAGATTCAGCCACTATTTTGGTCCCAAAACTTGACGTTCCCCTAATTCTGTCCAACACGTAGGAGTGCGATATTTTCATCCATATAGTGCTTCATACGGTGCTATCCGAATATTAGCTTGGTAACTCTTGTTGTGCGCAAATTCTACTAAAGGTAAGAACTCCTCCCAGCTTCCTCTTAAATCTATCACACATCCCCTTAACATATCCTCTAAGACTTGGATTACTCGCTCAGACTGGCCATCCGACTGTGGATGAAATGTCAGATCAAGTCCAATCTGTGCCCAAAGCCCGATGCAACGCTTTCCAAAATCGAGATGTAAACCTCGAATCCCTATCCAAATAATTGACACCGACAGTCCATGTAATCTCACATCTCAGCCATATACAACTTTGCCAATTTCTACAAAGAGTAATCAACTCAAACCGATAAAATGTGCGATTTCATCAATCGATCCACTATCACCCATACCGAGTCTTTCTTAGTAGGCGAGGAGGAAGCCCACTAACAAAGTCCATGGTGATTCTCTTCCACTTCCATCATGAATCTTTATCACCAAGCAATCCCAAGGTACTTGATGTTTAGCCTTGACTTGTTGACACATTAAACACTTTTCTCTGAATTCAGAATCTCCCGCTTAAGACCAAAGCCATCAAAACTAATCTCATAAATCTCGGATAACTTACTTCCTCCGGGATGCATAGCATAAGTGCTACCATGCGACTCTGAAGAATCCTTTACCTCAACTCTTGATTCCTTGGCATACAGACTTTACCTTTGAAACACAATACCCCATCACCAAGTAATACCATAATCTTCTAATTCCCCATTCTGACTGCCAAGCTTAGTACTCGATCATCGCTCACCAACTCTCTCTTTACTTGACTCAACCACGCCGGCTTTACTTGTAATTCGCCAAAGAAGCTTTCGTCATCATAAAGACTAAGATGTGTAAACATCGCCTTAGATCTGACACCACTTTCTCGACTTAGCGCGCTACCACCACATTTGCCTTGCCCGGTGGTACTCTATAGAAACCATAGTCTTTCAACAACTCTACCCACCTTCATTGCCTCTTTGATTCATCTCTTTCGAGTCGCAAATATTTTAGACTCTTGTGGTCCGTGTATGTCACTGACTTTTCCCCATATAAATAATGCCTCCAAACCTTATGAGCAAAAACTACTGCAGCTAACTCCAAATCATGCGTCGAGCAATTAACCTCGTGTGGCCTTAATTACCGAGACGCATACTCACTACCTTCCCGTCTTGTATCAGAACACATCCTAATCCTGTGTGAGAAGCATCACAATACACCACGAAATCCTTCCCTGCCTCAGGCTGAATCAAAACTGGAGCTTCAGTCAAAAACCTCTTAAGCTTCTCAAAGCTCTCTTGCTGCTTATCTGCCCATACGAAAGGTACCTCCTTTCGCAATAATTTCGCTAAAGGTGCAGTTGTCGATGAAAATCCTTCGATGAATCTTCTGTAGTAGCCTGCTAAACCCAAGAAACTGTGAACCTCAGTTACGGACTTAGGTGGTTTCCAATCTAGTACTACCTCAATCTTCCGAGGATCCACCCTTATCCCTTCTACAGACACCACATGGCCTAAAAATGCAACTTCTTTTAGCCAAAATTCACACTTGTTGAATTTGGCATAAAGCTTCTTCTCCCTTAACACTTGCAACACTATCCAGAGATGCTCATCATGCTCTATTTTCGACTTAGAATACACCAGGATGTCGTCTATGAATACCACGATGAACTGATCCAAGTAGGGTTGAAAAACTCGATTAATCATATCCATGAATGTAGCTGGAGCGTTCGTCAATCCGAACGGCATTACCAAAAACTCATAATGCCCATATCTTATTCGGAAAGCTGTCTTATGAATATCCTCTTCCTTCACCTCAAGCTGATGATACCCCGACCTTAGATCCATCTTTGAGAATACCGCAGCTCTCTTAAGCTGATCGAACAAGTCATCGATCCTTGGCAAAGGATACTTGTTCTTGATGGTCAGCTTATTCAACTGCCGGTAATCTATACACATTCTCATCGTTCCGTCCTTCTTTACAAACAAGACCGGTGCTCCCCATGAAGACACACTAGGTCGGATAAATCCACGATCAAGCAACTCTTGAATCTGAGCCTTAAGCTCAACCAACTCCTTTGGTGCCATTCTATACGGAGCGATAGAAACTGGCGCCGTTCCAGGCAATAAGTCAATCCCAAATTTTACCTCTCGATCCGGAGGCAATCCTGAAAGTTCTTCCGGAAAAACATCCACAAATTCTCTCATAGTCCTGACCTCTTCAATAGTTGCTTCCTTAACCTCCAAGGCACTAACCAACATCAGAAAAGCTACACATCCCTTTCTAACCATCTTTTTCGCGCCTTAAGGCGATACTACATTTGATAAGTAATTTCGTCTCTTGCCCATCACCACAACTTCTTTGTCATCAACAGTTTTTAATGACATCCACTTGGTAGCATAATCCACATTTGCACGATATTTTACTAGCCAATCCATGCCTAAGATCAGGTCGAATTCCCCGAATGGAAACTCCATTAAATCAGCTAGAAACTGCGTCAAGTCCTTGAACTTCTAAAGGCACTTCTTTAAAGAGTTTATCTATTATTACAATCATCCTAAAGGGCTAAGTACACATCTTCCTAGGTATGCCTCGTAAGTCACATGCGAGTTCTAGATACTTCACTAGCAATGTATGAATGAGTTGACCCTATATCTATCAAAGTAATAAAGGGCAACCTGTAAATCGAAACGCATTCGTAAAAACATCCAAAAGTGCGTCACTATCCTCTCTGCGATGAACAGATATACCAGACTGGCTATCTCACCTCGAACTACCATCGCCTCGCTTGAGTCCCGCGACCTCTACCGTAACCATTACTTCTTCCATTTGGACCACGACCCTCATCGATTCTTTGTCCACCTCTACCACTGATTAACACTCGACTGACTTTGGCGGTTCTTATCTCAGATCCATCGGACAATCCTTAATCATATGATCTTTAGACCAGACTTGAAACATCCCCGGTCTTTTTCCAACATTCTTCCGAGTGCATCTTCCCACATTGAGCCCAAGTACGATATTGTCCTCCCGTAGCAACCTGCTGACCTTGCGGCCCATCAACTCTAGGTTTCTTTTGAAAATTTTTGGATGACCCTGAAGATCCAAAACTTCTCTTATTCTTATTCTGACCTCTGTCCCGATTTTGTCTCTCAGTCCGCTTAACTTCTTCAGCTATCCTTGCCCTATCCACTAAGACTCTAAAGTCTCTTTCCCAAAGTGGAGCAATCAACACTCATGACTCATCTCTCACCCATCCTCGAATCGACATAATCGCTCATAATCGTAGCTACTATCCCTCTAGCATATCGCCAAGTCATAAAACTCGCTTCATACTCATTTATCGACTTATTTCCTTGCACTAAATTCGAAATGCTTTTCTCGAGAATCGATGTCTAGCTCCAACGTATTTCCCTTCAAACTTAACCTTAAAATACCCCAAATCCACTCGATCCACAGGGATACTCTCCTTGACAGTGAGCCACCACTGGTAGGCCTCATCACAAAGTAGTGAAACAAAGACCTTTAACTTTTCTTGAAGAAGGTACCAAATCGTCCATGATCCTCTCGATTGCCTCTAACCAAGATTCGCTACATTCTGAGCTTCTCTAGATACTCCCTAAAAATCTCAACCGCTTTGATCTATGTCTTTCAGCTACTGACTTTCGAGCCCCATTTCCCATACTAACTCCTACTACTCATTCCAAAACTCGCAAAGATAGCTCTGCGATCATCGCATCATCTCCTCCAGTTTGCTCTTGAAATTCCACCCCAATAGCCGGTGGCGGAGCTTTATTTTCGAAACCTTGACTAGATCTAACTGGTTTCGACACAGCCATTCTGCCTCTATCGCGTCCACGACGACCACGTCCCCTAGAACTCATGTCTACTACGCGTCTTATCTGTTTTTACGAAAAAGTTTTATGTATTAGAGTCTCTTGTTTAAAGAAAGTTTTATGTAACAAAAATTTATTCAGTGGTTTTTCCGTAGAAGTACACATACACCTAGGGTCCATGTCTCTAAAGTATAGTTTCCTTAGGCTTATCACTTAAAATATCATACATTCACATCAATTTATCGATAAAAGAACTTACCTTTTGGACCTGGGCCGAGAACTCGGGTGCCATGCTTCTATAAATCCATTTTAACTAAAGAGAATTTTCAAAAAGTCATTTGGGCCAAATTTTGAAAATGTTGTGGGCTTCAAAACCCAAGGCTGAGAGTTTAAAACTGGGCTCTGATACCAAGTTGAAACACCCCAAACCCGGCCTACAAGCCCTGACCAGATCTGGTATGTTCCTCGAGTAAAACTTCAATTAATTCTCGTTTTGTTTTATAAGAAAATATGATGGTTTCGTATAAAATAGATCTATTTAGTGGTCGCGTTGTAAATGGTGTTTAATATAGTTGGTGTCTCATTAAAACGTTATCTTTAAGAGAAAGATTTTAAGTTAAAAGAAAACCAAATTTTATGAAAAACTTATTATCATTGTGAAAAAAAAACATAGATGTTTAGGTGTCTAAACAGTTTAAGTTATTTTTTTCGAAATCATTTAATTATTTAGTAAATATTTGATCGTAGCAGATTAAAAATCTAAAACGTAAAAATTTAAACAGTTCATAGCGGCCTTATTACAAAAATAACATAACCCAAAATAAATCCTAAATAATAAAAATAAACTTAGTAAGTTTAATTAAAAGAAACTCCAAAATACTTAGTTGAGCAATGGCCACCACGTAGTCCTCGTTGACCCGATCCATCACGCTAAGAGTCACCTGAAATATATCCCATAAAAAGGGTGAGTCAACAGACTCAATGTGTAACCTTACACTAAAAGCCCAATCGATCAAAGCCATTAAGCCCATTTAAAACATATTTAGCCATAAGCCCATTTTATATCAAATCAGATAAAATCGATTAAATCACATGTATATATATAAATGAAATGCAATCCCAAGCCCACCTAAAAATCCATCCGCTACACACCATCCGTACCTACCAATCATACCATGGGGATTACTAAATCGACCCTCCATCCGCTACACACCATCGAAGGCAGTTGCTGTAGTCAACATGCACATCGCCCTTATAATTTTGTGGCATGGCCACCAGATAATTGTGATCGAAGTCACCGGATTCATATATGTGACCGAAGTCACCGGATTCATATTATGTGATCGAAGTCACCGGATTCATATTATGTGACCGAAGTCACTGAATTCATATTATGTGACCGAAGTCACCGGATTCATATTATGTGACCGAAATCACGGATTCATATTATGTGACCAAGTCACTGGATTCATATTATGTGACCGAAGTCACGGATAATGTGGTAAAACCACCTAACACTTCCCCTTTATCAATATCACTCATATGCCCATGCACATAAATATTATTTGGATTTTATGCAATATACCCCAAAATCATAACAGAGTCATACTTATTTCATATTTATGCTTATAGCATTATTAATGAAGTAATGGGGTAAACATACACAATATCGTGTACCACCGAATGGTACTCAACCATTATCATACATATATTCATACAAATCATTATTATTTTAAATCTATGAGAAATTTAGTATAGTGTTACACACCTTATAACAGTAAGAACGATACCTTCCCGCTTGTCGACACCTAATTATTTATCACACTTGATTAGAACACAAGACTACTTATAAATCTATACTATTGATGAATAATCTAATTCCTTACCCTCGAAATCTTGGACAACTATTATATGTGATTTTCTCCAATAGATGGATCAAAATCGATGGCAAACCACGAACAAATAGTGGCTCGTGTACGCACGACTTCAAATAATCAATCTTGGCTAAGAAGGTCCACAACCCGGTGGAAAGTCTCGAATCCCGATACATCCCTTCGCTTGAAATTTGAGGGTATAATGAACCACCCCACTTCCAAACACTCCTTATCGCTCTTTTGAACCTATTTTGTTTGCCCCAAAATCTTACGCTCACGGAAAATGATCGGCGATAGAGTCCCCTAAAACAAAAGCGATTAGTAGTCTATCTAAAATGATATAATAAGTATATAAAACTCCTTTACCTTGAATATTTAATTTCCGATGAATCTCTCCTTAATCGTTGGCTACAAAAGAATCCCAAAATCCTCCTTCAAAGATTCGCCAAGGAGAAATAAGAGGATTAGATTCCTAAAATCGGCTAATCCAAAAGAAAAGAAAGAAGAACGATTGATAGATAATCCTTACCCGTAACGCGGAGAATGATTGTACCCTTACTTGAACTATAAAGAGATTCAGCCTTAACAATTAAGAAGAAAAGAAATGGTGGTTTCGGCTTTAACAAAAGAGAAGAAAGAAAGATAGTGGTTTCAGTTTTAATAAAAGAAAAGAAAGAAAGATGGGAGGTTTAAGATGTTATGATTATGGTGAAAATAGAGGATGGTTTCGACTAAGAGAAAGAAGGAGAAAAGAAAAAAATGAAAAAGGACCTTAGTGCTAGGATGATTTCGGCACTAGAGAGGAAGAAAAGAAAAGAGAAATGCCTTCTAAGCTTTTTGGTGTTTTCGACAATAGAGAAAAAGAAACTTGAGAGAATAGGCAATTACACCAAAATGGTCAAAAATGATAGCCAAAACAAAACAAAACTTTCACCTAATGCCAATGACAAATTCGGCTAAGAAGAAAGATTTTGGAGAAAAGGGAAAAAAATACACAAAATGTTAAGAGTTTGGCCAACTATCACCCCCTAATCCCATACAATATTCAGCCAACTCACATGCCAACACAATCCCACTTTTTCCTCCTTATTTCTTCCCTATCTTCCTCCTAATCACTATCACAATTAAGCCAACCCCCTTAGCCCCTTATGCCATCCACATTCGTGGTCAAATGGCCATAGAAAAACTTTCAAAACATCACCCATTCATCAAGCCTTTTTTCCCCTTATCCTTCCATAACATCTTGATTCCATACCTTAACTAATAACTTGCCTTTTCCCTTTGGTCTACTATCCAAAAATGAAAGAAAATCCATCCATACTAAGATAAGGCTTGACTGACACTTTAGGAAAGAGAACAAAAATAAAAATCCTTTCAATTGCTAGCTAAGGGATTCGAACCTCTCCTCTCATGCATTCACCCATGTGCCAACACCACATTGCCAATTGACTTGTTATGATTAAAACCTCATGCCAATTTTTCTTAAAGCCTATCTTGCTTAGCTCCATATTAAGACTTAAAAATTTAATATTTTACTAAGGCATTCTCTTACATACTGAAGTTCCTAAAACTCCCAAAGCACACTCAACTACACATAGGCATGCAACCACATACAATTAAGTTAAAAATGCATAACCCCTATATTTTGGATATTACATTTGGTGTGTTTTTGATTGCTAATTATGTTTGGTATGATGCTTGTACGTTCTTGTAGAGATGACCCAAAGTGTGGGTGGCATTTTGGCCTTGCAAATGGCCTATAATTGCCCACACGATTGAGCACACAGGCATGTGGCTCGACCGTGTCCCTTGTGGTTGCATTTCAAAACAAGGAAATCTCGACCACGGGCTGGACACACGGGCGTGTGACTGGCCGTGTGGTGCAAGTCAGTAGCAACCACGGGTGAGGTACACGGGCGTGTCCACGGCCGTGTGGACAATTAGTATATATGCTCTACTTTGACACGACTTAGACACACGGGCGTGTCTGAGGCCATGAGAGGCACACGGCCTGCCCATATGGGCGTGTGACCTCTGTAACTTTGAAAATTTTTAAAGTTTTGAGAATTTTTGTATGTGTTTGGTTTAGTCTCGACCTTATTCTAAAGCATGTTTAAGGTCTTGTAAACCTATTCCAGGGACACTTGGATTGGATTGTTTGAATTAAATTATGAAATGTCTGTTAAAGGTTCTGATTTATTCGGTAATGCCTTTAACCCTAGACCAGCGATGGTTATGGGTTAGGGGTGTTACATTTGATTGGTATTAAAGCTATAGTTTAGTCGATTTTCAAACTAACGTAGCGTATGAGAGTTTAGCTATACATGCTATATATATATGAAATGTGATAGTGTGATGAATCCTAATGTATAAAATGTGTTTTTCATATAGTAATTAATCCCGAAAGAGTCAGAGCTTTGCTGATGGAAAATTATGCACCATCTGCTCAAGTTCGAGGCCGTTTACTAGCGGTCAAGAGGGAGAGGCTAAACAAGCCTTCTTCCAAATGATGAATGTGTGGTTCACTCAGTATATAAGAATGAATCCGGCTATTTCACAACCTCTGCCCCACCTAATCCTCTTCAGACTTCTACTATACCTCCAGTTATGAGCTTGAATCTATTGAAGAAACCTCTGGTCGAATAAATAAATATGGGGCTGAAGAGTTTAGGGCCACTAGTGATGACGATGCTGAGAGAGCTGAGTTTTGGCTCGAGAATACAATTCGAGTATTTGATGAAATGTCACTGAGTCCTGAAGAATGCATAAAATATGTTGTTTCTTTGCTATGAGACGCAACTTATCAATGGTGGAAGACCTTGATTTTCGTTGTTCTGAAAGTATGTGTTACATGGGATTTCTTTCAGTCCGAGTTTCAAAAGAAATAAATCAGTCAGAGATTTATTTATTAGAAACGAAAAGAATTTCTAGAATTGAAACAGGGTCACAGGTCTGTTACCGAGTATGAACGAGAATTCATGAGGTTAAGTGAATATGCTCAAGAATGTATTTCAACCAAGGTAATAATGTGTAAACGGTTTGAAGATGACCTAAATAAAGATATCCATTTGTTAGTTCATATTCTGGAAATAAAAGAGTTCATTGTGCTTGTTGATCGAGCATACAAAGCTGAGGCACTCGGGAAAGATAAAAGAAAAGCTGAAACAAAAGCTAGAGATGCGAGAAAGAGATTTCCAAGTAAAACATTTTAGTCTGTTTATAAGAAATTTAGAGATGAGCATAGTCATTCAAAGGCTAATGTGGGACATTCGAATAGAGATCGAGCTAGATCACAGTCGAATTCTAAAGCTCCAGCTACATCAATGGCCAGTGTGAGAAATGTCCGATCTGAATGACCTGAATGTAAACATTGTGGTAAAAGACATCTGGGAAGTTGTAGATTAAATGGTCGAGCCTATTTTAGATGTGGATCGTTAGACCATTACATTTGAGACTGCCTAGAGTTTGTTGAGCAAGAGACTATTCAGAATCCGAGGTTTGATAATGTTTTAGCTAGAGGTATACCTTTTTGAAATACAAGAAATGTCAGTAGTAGTCAAAGATCTACGACAAACTCAGTTGTGAGATCTGAAACTAGAGCACTAGCTATAGCTTATGTTATCCGAGCCCGTGAGGAAGCTTCATCTCCAGATGTTATTACAGGTACATTTACTCTTTATGATACTTTTGTGATTCATTGATAGACCCGGGATCTGCCCATTCGTATATATGCATAAAATTAGTATCCAGTAAGACTTTTCCTATAGAGTCTACTGAATTCGTTATTAGAGTATCAAACCTCTTAGGTAAAAGTGTCCTAGTTGACAAAATATGCAAGAACTGTCCGTTGATGTTTAAAGATGTTTGTTTTCCGGCTGATCCAATGCTACTACCATTTTATGAGTTTGATATAAATTTGGGTATGGACTGGTTGACGTTGCATGATGCTATTCTGAATTGTAAAAGAAAGACTATTGATTTGAGATGCCAGAATGATGATATAGTTCGAATTGAGTCTAATGATTTGAATGGGTTACCTGCTGTGATATCTGTGTTAAAAGCTCAGAATTTTGTGAGAAAGGGTTATGAAGCTTATTTTTCTTATATGATTGATTCAAAAGTAACTAAAAAGAAAGTTGAATCAGTGCCAGTGGTTTGTGAATACTTTGATGTATTTCCTGAAGAATTGTCAAGATGACCTCCGATACGTGAAGTTGAATTTGGTATTGATCTATTGTCGGGACAATACCTATTTTGATAGCTCCGTATAGAATGGCACCAACAAAGTTAAAAGAGTTAAAGTCACAGTTGCAAGAGTTGACTGATAGAGGGTTTGTAAGACCGAGTTTCTCACCTTGGGGTGCTCCTGTTCTATTTGTGAAAAAGAAAGATGGCATGATGAGAATGTACATTGATTACCATCAATTGAACAAGGTGACTATAAAGAATAAATATCCTCTTCCTAGAATTGATGATTTGTTTGATCAGCTGAAAGGAGCCACCGTGTTTTAAAAGATAGATTTGAGATCGGGATATTATCAATTATGAGTAAAAGATTCAGACATTTTGAAAATTACTTTTAGAACGAGGTATGGGCATTATGAGTTTTTAGATATGCCTTTCAGATTAATGAATGCTCTTACTATTTTTATGGATCTGATGAACAAAATATTCAGACCGTACTTAGATCAATTTGTTGTCGTGTTCATTGACAATATATTGATTTATTCACGTGATGAGATTGAACATGCCGAGCATCTGAGAATCATGTTACAGACTCTACGTGAAAAGCAATTATATGAAAAGTTTAGTACATGTGAATTTTGGTTGTGTGAAGTTGATTTTTTGGGACATATTGTGTCAGCATCTGGTATACGAGTTGATCCGAGTAAGATTTCTGCTATTCTGGAATGGAAATCTTTGAAGAATGTTCCTGAAGTCCGTATTTTTCTGGGACTCACTTGTTATTATTGATGATTCGTTAAAGGTTTCTCCATGATTGCTACTCCATTGACTAGATTGCTTTAGAAAGATGTGAAATTTGAATGGTCCAATAAATGTCAGAAAAGCTTTGAACAGCTGAAAACTATGTTGACGGAAGCTCTAGTTTTGGTACAGCCAGAATCAAGTAAAGAATTCATGATTTATAGTGATGCTTCATTGAATGGTCTGAGATGTGTTTTGATGCAGGAAGGCAAAGTTATAGCTTATGCCTCAAGACAATTGAAGCTGTATGAAAAGAACTATCCAACACATGATCTTGAGCTAGCTGCGATTGTGTTTCCATTAAAGATTTGGCGCCATTATCTTTTCGGTGAGAAATGTCACGTGTTTTTAGATCATAAAAGTTTGAAGTACTTGATGACTCAAAAAGATTTGAATCTCCAACAGAGAAGATGGTTAGAGCTTTTGAAAGACTACGAGCTTGTAATAGACTATCATCAGGGTAAGGAAAATGTTGTTGCTGATGCTTTGAGTCAGAAATCACTATTTTCATTACATGCTATGAATGCTCATTTAGACTTGTCTGATGATGGTTTAGTTTTAGCTGATTTGGAAGTGAAATCATTGTTCTTACAACAAATATCTGATTCTCAAAAGTTGATAATGAAATTATAGCAAAACGAGCTCAATGTGATTTGAACTCCAATTCTGAATTTCAAGTTGATGATGATAATTGTTTGAGATTTCGAGATCAAATTTATGTTCTGAGAAATTCAGAGTTATTACGGTTAATTTTGAATGAAGCTCATAATAGTTGCCTATCTGTTCATCTGGGAAGTACAAAGATGTACCATGATTTAAAGCAACATTATTGGTGGTCTGGAATGAAAAAAGATATTTTTTATTTTTTCTCGAAATGTTTAGTTTGTCAGCAAGTGAAAGTTGAACATCAAGTGCCATCTGGTTTGTTACAACCGATAATGATTCCCAAATGGAAATGGGATAGAGCGACAATGGATTTTGTTTCAGGGTTGCCTTTGACTCCGAGAAAGAAAAATGCAATTTGGGTTGTAGTTGATCGATTGACGAAATCAACCCATTTTATTCCGGTACGATCTGATTACTCACTTGATAAGTTGGCTGAGCTTTACATTTCTGATATTGTGAGATTACGCGGAGTGCCATTGTCTATTGTGTCTGATAGAGATCCAAGATTTATATCACGATTCTAGAAGAAATTGTAAGAAGCTCTAGGTACGAAATTGCATTTCAGTATGACTTTTCACCCACAAACGGATATTCAATCTGATTGAATCATTCAGATACTCGAGGATATGTTGAGATGTTGCATTCTTGAGTTTAGTGGTACGTGGGAACAATATTTGCCGTTAATTAAATTTGCATATAATAATAGCTTTTAGTTGAGCATCAAAATGGCACCTTATGAAGCTTTCTATGGACGTAAATGTTGGACACCTTTGTATTGGACTTAGCTCGGTGAAAATAAGATACACGGGGTCGATTTAATAAAAGACACTGAACATAAAGTGAAAGTGATCCGAGATAGTTTGAAAGCAGCGTCTGATCGTTAAAAATCTTATGCAGACTTGAAATGAAAAGATATTGAATTTAATATTGGTGATGAAGTATTATTGAAGGTGCCTTCGTGGAAGAAAGTACTCCGATTCAGACATAAAAGCAAATTGAGTCTGAGGTTCATCGGGTCGTATGAAATCATCGAGCGCATTAGACCTGTTGCTTATAAATTGTTGTTGCCATCGGAATTAGAAAAGATTCATAATGTATTTCATGTGTGAAAGCTTCATCGATACAGATCTGATCCATCACATTTGATTACTACTTCTGAGATTGAAATCTGATCCGATATGACTTACGAAGAGGAACCTATTCGTATTTTAGATAGCGAAGTGAAAGAATTAGGAAATAAGAAAATCTCTTTAGTAAAGGTACTATGGCATCGACACTAAGTGAAAGAGGCTACGTGGGAGCCTGAAGATACAATGAGACAACAATATCCAAATCTGTTTAATGGTAATATTTTTGGGGACAAAAATCTCTAGGGGAGAATTGTAACAGTTTGATTTTGACCCTAGTCAGAATAGTGGTTTCGGACCACAAATCTGAGTCAAAAAAATATTTAAAATTATATTCTATGTTTATTATGTGTGAATTTATTTGTGTGAAATTTTCGTGCTTTAATTTCGTTGTCTGAGTGTCCAATTAAATAAAAGAATCGAAATGCGTACAATGAAAATTTAGTGGTTACTTTTAGAAGGGCTGAATAATGGTTGTTCTTTTAATATGGAGGTTTTATGTTGCAAATATGCCATTGAACAATGAATTGGACGGTTATGGACTTGTGTTATATAGTTTCTTTTATTAATTCATTAAGGCTATTATGGTAAAATGTTTATTAATGTTATTATAATAAAAATAAAGACAAAATGGTGGCCATTTTTAATTGTGTTCATCCACCAAAAATAAGGAAAGAAAACTAAGGGTTTTAGTTCTTAAACATTTGGCTTTTGTTCAAGTAAATTGAGGTATGATTTTGACTCGATTTTTGATAAAATCTATGTTTTTGTAATTGTTGCTTCGTGTTCTTCAAAACCCATGCTTCAATTTTGTGAATTGATGACGATTTTGAAATGTGCCATTTATGAATTCATGAGTTTTGTGATGTTTGATGATGAAATATGAAATATATGTGTTAGATTAACATGTTTTGTCTTTGGATTTTTAGTGAATTTGTGTAATTTGGACTAAATTGAGAAAATAATATTTTGAGGGACTAAATTGTAAAATAAATGAAATATATGGACTTGTATGGAGCATGAGAATATTTGGCCAAGCTTGGGTGATATGAGATTTTGTGTATTTTTTGATTTTGTGAAATAAGGACTAAAATGTAAAAATGTGAAAATATGAGGGCTAATTTGTAAATTACCCTAAATGTGTGTTTTTGGATTGAATTGAATGAATTGGTGAATAAATGAGTTAAATTTGAATATGTATAGATCAAGAACTGAAGAAAACAGATTTTGACTGAGGAAAATCGAAAGTAATTGAGTAGCCGAGTTCGTTTCCATTTATCCGAATCCGAGGTAAGTTTATATACTAATAAATGTATTTATTTTGATTCATGTATATTCATATGAAATTTCATTGTGATGAATGTGTACGAGATGATAAATATATGAAATCTGAGGAAGTATCGACAATGTATCAATGTCTGAGAAGTCCCATATGAATCTAGGAATAGATAGGATTACATATGTCATGACATAGGTTTTCGATATTTGATATCGTGTAAGACCACATCTGGGACGTTGGCATCGATTTGAGACTTACGTGTAAGACCATGTCTGGGACATTAGCATCGTATTGATTCGTGTAAGACCCTGTCTGGGACAGTGGCATCGATATTTGGTTACATGTAAGACCACGTTGGGATGTTGGCATTGTATGACTATTTCGAGTATTTCGACTATCCTATTTGATTTTGAATGGTTCAACAGGAAAGTCTGAAAAATAAATGACTATGTGAAATGTATATTTGTCTCATGTACGTTTGATGAGTATGCTTTGGATAGGCATGAAAGGTGAGTAGGTATGTACATAGATGCAATGAATAAAGTGTGATATATGTATGTTTGACATATGAGCAAAAGAGATGCTAAAGAAATGCTATGTTGATAAGCAATGACAAACCAACTGAGCCAAAGAGAAATCTATGTGTTTGAAATGAAAATAATAATGAATTTGATTTGCTATGCTTATAAATGATTATATGTTAAGTTTATTTGTATATGGCTTACTAAGCTTTTGAAAGCTTACTTTGTGTGTAAGTTTGCTTTGTTTTATAGATTGTTAAAGCTACGAAAGACTTGGGGATCGTCGAGGATCGTCATCACACTACCCAATCTTATTTTGGTACCTTTTGGAAGAGTATATACTAGAGTATGGCATGTATAGGCTAGTCACTTTGAATTATGTTTGAGATATGTGTATAGCCATGCGATATGACTAGATAAATAGTTGTGATATGGATGAGTAGTCATGTTATATGATGCTTTGTTTGATATGGTTTAATGACTAATGAAATGGTCAAAGAAATGGTAAGCTTATTGATGCTAAGTTGATATATTATTGATGAGTAGATGTCATATTGTAATGGTAAGTTGTGGATGATTTATGCTTAGAAATGTTTGTGATTAAGTTGAGCTAAATGGCATATAATTTGGTATGTTTTAAGAGTACTTGAATAAGTTGGAAAGGATGACCATTTGGTGCATTTTTGGTTGCCAATTGTGTTTGGTATGATGCTTGTATGTGCTTGTAGAGATGACCCAAAGTGTGGGTGGCATTTTGGCCTTGCAAATGGCCTATAATTGCCCACATGGTTGAGCAGACGGGCATGTGGCTCAACCGTGTCCCTCATGGTTGCATTTCAAAACAAGGAAAACTCAACCATGGGAAGGACACACGGTGTGTGACTGGCCGTGTGGTGTAAGTCAGTAGCGACCACAGGTGAGGTACACGAGCGTGTCCACGGCCGTGTTGACAAGTCAGTATGTATGCCCTGTTTTGACACGGCTTAGACACACAGGCATGTTCGAGGCCGTGGGAGGCACATGGCCTGCCCACACAAGCGTGTGACCTCTGTAACTTTAAAATTTTTAAATTTTGAGAATTTTCGTATGTGTTCGGTTTAGTCCCGACCCTATTCTAAAGCATGTTTAATATCTTGTAGACCTATTCCAGGGACACTTGGATTGGATTCTTTGAATTACATTATGAAATGTCTATTTAAGGTTTTGATTTGTTTGGTAATGCCTTTAACCCTAGACCGGTGCTGGTTACGGGTTAGGGGTGTAACAAAAGTGACATCTGACAGAAAGAAATCCTATGTGGACCTGAAGCGATGTAAGATTGAATATTCAGTGGGGGACTTCGTATTTCTCAAGGTTTCGCCATGGAAGAAGGTTCTGAGGCTTGGTCGTAAGGGCAAGCTAAGCCGTAGGTTTATTGGACCGTACAAGATTTTGAAATGAGTGGGACCAATCGCTTATCAGTTGGAGCTGCCTCCAGAGTTGGATTGGATTCTTGACGTGTTTCACGTCTCTATGTTGAGGCACTACCGCTCTGATCCTACTCATATTGTCCCTTTTGAGAAGATTGAGGTTAGGCCAGACTTGTCCTTTGAGGAGGAACCTATCTAGATTCTAGATTATGACGTAAAGGTTCTGAGGAGGAAGTCTATCCCTTTGGTGAAGGTTCTATGGTGTAATCATAGAACTGAGGAGGCCACATGGGGGCCTGAGGATGCGATGCGTCAGTAGTATCCTCATCTATTCTGATCAGGTAAATTTCGAGGATGAAATTTTCTTTTAGGGGGTAGAGTTGAAACGCCCCAAAATTTCTAATTTCGTTATTGTGAAAATATGAAACAAATATCTGTAAACTTTAGAGGTTATGTGTTCTGGGAGTGTTTGGGAGGTCCCAAGTTCAAGCCTTCTTTGGGAAAATTTTGGTATTTTGAATGAATTAGGCGGTAACACCCCTTACCCGTATTCTACGCCGAAACCGGGTACGAGGCATTACCGTAACTCACTGACATGGTCATACATCTTTAGGCAATCAAATTTCATTCTAAATTAAAACCTTTCATACACAACTCTAACAACCTTATAATGGACCTACGAGGTTCGAAAATAATTTGGAAACTTTTTCGCACTTCGGAAAATTTTACTTGAACAGGGGCCATACGCCCGTGTCGAGGGAATGACACGCCCGTGTGCCATCTCACACGTCCATGTTCGACACTCGTGGCCGACACTGACTTGTATCACACGGCTTAGCACATGCCCATATGGCTAGCCCATGTGCTTCAATCGTGTGGCGATTTAAACTCCAAATTCAAGGTGCAGACTTCACACGACCTGGGCACACGCCCATGTCCGTGGCCGTGCCTTCCACACGGTTGAGACACACGGCCGTGTCTCTACCTGTGTGCTTACTACAAAGCTTACTGACTTTGGAAAACTAAAATATAGGGGACACACGGCCTGGTCACACACCCATGGGACTGACCCTGTGTCACACACTCCTATGTGCCTACCTATGTGGACAAGAACAAGGCAATTTGCCAAGCTCTTTTCGCCACCCTAACTCATACAACATAAATTCATCCATCCAATTTACTAAACAATTAAAATGTTTGCAATACGCACCTCCATGAATAACTTCATCTTTTCATATATAAAAATGAGCCATCAACTATGGCTATATACAAAAGAATTCATTTTTAAAGGGGCCAACACACTCTTGGCCAAAATAAAAAAATGAATTACCTAGTCTAGCCCCTGTACATGCCATACTCAAAACACTAAGTCTAGATATACCGAGAGAAGTTGATAGTGTGGGTGAACTCCCAATTAGCTTCGTATCCCGACCCGACTCTTTGTCTCTATAAAACAAGGGAAAAGAAAGGGAGTAAGCTTTAAGCTTAGTAAGTTTACATGTAAACAATAAGCATTACAATATATGCTAATCAACAAATAGCATTATACACTACGCAAGAACCATCCACATTCCATAGTCATGCTTACTTATTTCGTCTCTTACCACATTCCAACTCTATTTACCAAGCAAGATGACCTCATTTAATATCATACATTTCCTGCACTTATCACCACATAACCACATGAACAAACACTTAAACGGTTTTACAATAAATCATCAAGATAATACCAAACACCAGATGGTTTCGCACATAGCCCACCAACAAGAATATTTACGGTGGTATCACACATAGCCCACGAAATGAAAATAAAGACGATGGTTTCACACACAACCCATCCTAAATGAATAACAAGGTGGTATCGCACTTAGCCCAGCATTACAAATATTTACGATGGTTTCACACACAGCCCACCTCTTATCTTTAAATAGACTTACGTAGGAACTACACAATATCTATTGGATTTGATTCATCTCAATCAAAAATATTATCATCATTACAATATACCATCTCCAAGCATCATGCATACTCGAGATGAGTAGTTTACACATAAACTTACCTCGGTGCAAAATATGTTAGTTTGCAGTTTAATCCGAAACCTTGCCTTTTCGCCAGTCAAGGTTGATTCCGTGCTCTTGCTCTTCTTTATCTATAACAACAAAATTCGCTCATTTAAAACATTTTATGATCATAATGTATCATAATCTCTACTTAGGTAAAAATGACCATTTTGCCTTTGTACTATCGCAAAATTACAATTTTGCCCCTAGGCTCATAAATCATTTTTCATCACATTTTCTCATTAAACAAGCCTAGCTAAACATTTATTACTCTTACAACTACTTATAATTTCAATTATTTCATGCATTTATTTAACATTCTCAATCTTTGCATTCAAGTCCTATTTAGGTGTTTTCATGCAACACCCTACACAAAAGTTGTTTCTCATCTCACTAACATTCATTTTCCTCCATAAAAACTCAGCAAACATCATGAACACTCTCATGGCAAGTCTCTAGAATTTTAACCATATTGCAAATTAGTCCCCTCATTAGCTAGCTTATGCTTTGGGGGTTCTAAAAATGCAAAAATCATTAAGAAAGACTTCTAAAATCACTTACTTTCTAGAGGATATGTTGGCTGATAGTTTGAGCTTCAAAACCCTTATTTTCTCTTCAAGTTTTCAGTGGAGGAAGAATAGTGAATAGTGAAAGATGATATCTTTCCTTTTTAGCATATTTTATTCATCTTTTTATCACCTAATGTCACCAAATTTGTTTAAAATTAATGCCCTTGTCCCCCTAGCTTCCTATGGCCGGACAACACATTCCATATAGCCTAATTGCACTTTAAAGACCTTAAATTTAATATTCTATGGCTATTAGACACCTTTAGTTTGAAAAATAGAACTTTTGTACTTTATGCGATTTAGTCCTTTTTCACATTTAAGCATGCTATCGCTCAAATTAAAGCACAAAATTTTAACATAACCATATATTAATGCCATAACACATAAAATAACATCAAAATAATTTTCCTCAACTTCGGTTTAGTGGTCTTGAAGCCACTATTTTGACTAGCCCCAAAATCGGGCAGTTACAACTCTCTCCTCTTTAGAGATTTTCGCCCTCGAAAATCTTATCGGTAAAAAGGTTTGGATATTGTTCTTTCATGACTTCTTACGGTTCCCACGTAGCCTCTTCCACACCGTGTTTTTTCCATAACACTTTCACTAGTGCTATACTCTTATTCCTTAACTGTTTCACCTTTCAAGCCATAATCTTAATCGTCTCCTCTTCGTATGCCATGTCCGATCGTATCTCAATTTCTATTGGACGAATCACATGCGAAGGATCAGAGCGATAACGCCTTAACATCGATACATGAAACACATTGTGTATTTTCTCTAACTGTATCGGTAAAGCCAACCGGTATGCCACTGGTCGAATCCTTTCGGTGACCTCATACAGTCCTATAAATCGCGGGCTCAACTTACCCTTTCGACCAAATCTCAATATTTTCTTCCACGGGGATACTTTTAGAAATACCTTATCACCCACTTTAAACTCAAATTCTTTTCTTTTCAAATCTGCGTATGACTTTTTTCGGTCTGAAGCAGCTTTCAGACTATCCTGGATTACTTTCACTTTCTCCTCGGTCTCTTTAACCAAGTCGACCCCATGAATCTACTTCTCACTAAGCTCATTCCAATACAAAGGTGTCCGACACTTACGACCATACAAGGCTTCATATGGTGCCATCCGTATACTCGACTGATAACTGATGTTGTAGGCAAATTCGACCAAAGGTAGGTATCTTTCCCAACTACCTTCAAATTTTAACACACAGCATCGAAGCATATCCTCAAGAACTTGAATTACTCTTCTAGACTGGCCATCAGTTTGAGGATGAAACGCAGTACTAAAATTCAACCTTGTACCAAGGCCTCTTGTAACTTCTTCCAAAACCTTGATGTAAATCTCGGATCTCTCTCCTAGATAATAGATATAGACAATCCATGTAATCTCACAACCTCAGTGATATACAGCTTGGCCAACTTATCAAGAGCATAATCAACACGCACCGGTATAAAGGGAGCCGACTTTGTTAGTCTATCAACAATAACCCACACAGTATCTTTCTTTTTCGGAGTCATAGGCAACCCCGTTACAAAGTCCATAGTGATCCTATCCCACTTCCACTCGGGAACCATCACCGACTGGAGTAATCCCAAAGGTACTTGATGCTCTGCTTTCACTTGTTTACAAATCAGACATCTTGTCACAAACTCAGAGATGTCTCTTTTCATACCCGGCCACCAATAAAATTTCTTCAGATTGTTGTACATTTTCGTACTGCCCCGATGTACTGACAAATAACCACTATGTGCTTCATTTAATATTGTCCGGATCAACCCATCATTCTTAAGTACACAAATCCTGTCATGAAACATCACACAACCATCTGAACTCACCCGAAAATTAGAACCATTTCCCAATTCTTACTGGGCTTTCTTAACTTGCAACTCGTTATCATTCTTTTGAGCTTCACACATCTGTTGAATAAATAGTGGTCTAGCCTTCAACTCGGCCAATATAGCACCATCATCAGAAAATGCTAAGCTCGTGCTCATAACTCCCAAAGCATATAGGGATTTTCTACTCAGGGCATCCGTAACCACATTCGCTTCCCCTGATGGTAATCGATCGTTAGCTCATAGTCCTTCAATAATTCAAGCCACCGCCGTTGTCTCAAATTTAAATCCTTTTGATCCATCAAGTACTTCAAGGTCTTATGATCCATAAAGATTCGGTACTTCTCACCATATAAATAATGTCGCCAAATCTTTAATGCAAAAATAATCACAGCCAACTCCAAGTCATAAGTCAGATAATTCTACTTGTGCGATTTTAGCTGTCTCGAGGTGTAAGCGACTACCTTACCCTCTTGCATCAACACACAACTGAGACCATTTAACGATGCGTCACTGTAGACCACAAATTCTTTGCTCGACTCAGGTTGCACTAAAATCGGTGCCTCCGTCAACAATGTTTTCAATCTCTCGAAACTCTATTTACATTTTTTAGTCCGTTCAAACTTAACATCTTTGTGCAATAGTTTCGTCATCGGGGTAGCAATCATAGAATTCCCCTTTAGTATCCAGCCAAACCCAAAAATCTTCTAACTTCTGACACATTTCTAGGTGGTTTCCACTCCACAATAGCTGAGATCTTACTTGGGTCAACTCTAATACCATCACCCAACACAATGTGTCCTAGGAATCTGACCTCTCGAGCCAAAACTCACTCTTACTAAATTTATCATACAGCTGCTTGTCTCTTAAAGTCTGCAAAACAATTCTCAGATGCTCTGCATGTTCACTCTCATCTCGAGAATAGACTAATATGTCATCAATAAAAATGACTACAAACTTGTCCAAGTACTGTCGGAAGATGCGATTCATTAAATCCATGAAAATCACGGGGGCATTTGTTAACCCAAATGGCATGACAAGAAACTCATAATGGCCATACCTCATCCGAAATGTAGTTTTCGGCACATCTGGCTCTTTAACCCTCAACTGGTAATAGCTAGACCTTAAGTCTATCTTGGAGAACATTGTAGCTCCCTTCAGTTGGTCAAATAGATCATCTATCCTTGGCAAAAGATACTTATTCTTCACAGTCACTTTATTGAGTTGTCTGTAATCTATGCACAATCTCACCGACCCATCTTTCTTCTTCACAAAAAGCACCGGAGCACCCCATGGTGAATAGCTCGGTCTTGCAAAACCCTTATCCTTCAACTTTTGCAACTGAACCTTCAGTTCTTTCAACTCTAATGGTGCCATCCTATATGGAGCAATCGAAATAGGTGCCATTCCCGGAACTAACTCAATACCAAACTCAACCTTTCTAACTAGAAGTAACCCGGGTAATTCTTCTGGGAATACATCCAGGATACTCACATACTTACTGGTACCGATTCAATCTTTATTTCTTATTCTTGGGCATTCAACACAAAAGCGAGATAAGACTCGTATCCTTTCCTCAAATATTTCTCAGCTACCATGGTTGAAATTATCACTGATAAATTATCCAACTCACCTGATTCAACCCGAACAACATCCCCACTTTCACATTTCAATTCAATAAACTTGCTACCACAGTTTACTAAAACATTATGGCCAGTCAACCAATCCATACCAAAAATCAAGTCAAATTCATCAAATGGCAACAACATAAGATTTGCTGAAAAAAATGATCTCTAATTGTCAAAGGACAATTCCTACACACCTTATCAACTAGCACATGTTTACCTAACAGGTTTGACACCTTTACTACAAAGTTCGTAGACTCAACAATCATGTTCATACTAGATGCCAATCTCATGCAAATGTAAGAATGGGTAGACCCCGGATCAATCAAAGCAATAACAGAGGTGTCATGAAGAGAAAAAGTACTTGTTATTAGATCTGGAGATGATGCCTTTTCGCGAGCGCGAATGGCATAGGTCCTTGCAAGTGCCCGACCCTCCGATCTCATAGTAGAATCTCAAGGCGCCCTTACCACTAGTCCCACGTCCCCGGCTCTTGTGTGGCCTACCCCTTGAAAATCATTGCTTAATTTTACGTCTTGCTTCCTTTCCTTGTCATCCCTCTCAGGGAAATTTAGGATGAAATGATCGAGTGAACCACACTTGTAATAGTTTCTGTTATTCCCCTAACACTCCCCCGTGTGTTGTCTTCCACAATTTGGACACTCCGGTTTAGACTTCAGATTGCCCACACTTGCCATCGAAGTGGCTTGAACTCTCAAGCCCGAGTAGGTGTTACCTCGATCTCGATGTGAATATCCAACTGATGTAGTCATCTGAAGGTTTGTTTCCTTGGACCTCTTCGATTGAACTTGATATGATTTACTCACCGGCCATTTTCTTGCATCTCGGGCCTCACTCACAGCTTTCTTCTTTTCCTTATTCAATTTTTGGCCTTACATGCCCTATCAACCAACACTACAAACTCTTCTAACTCTAAAATTCCAACTAGCAGTCTAATATCCTCATTCAGCCCATCTTGAACCTCTTGCACAAGATAGCTTCGTAGACACACACTCTTGTGCATACTTGCTGAGCCTAACAAATTCGCGCTCATATTCTGCTACAGTCATTTTTCCTTGCTTCAATTCAAGGAATTCCTTCCATTTCTGGTTGACAAACCTCTGACTTATATACTTCTTTTGGAACTCTTCCAAAAAGAAGTCCCACATTACCCTCTCTCTTGGAACTACCGAAGTTAATGTCTTCCACCAACGATAGGTCGAGTCCTTTAGCAATGACACGACACATTTTAAGCTCTCCTCAGATGTACAGGAGAGTTCATCAAATAATCTCATTGAGTTCTCAAGCCAGAACTCCGCCCTCTCGGGGTCATCATCTATATTAGCCCTAAACTCCTCAGCCCCTTACTTTCGGATCTTATCTATTGGGGGCTTGGTCATCCTCACTACATCTATACCTTGAGGAGGCACAAGAACTGGCTGAGATATAGGAGGGGGTGGAAGAAGTTGAGCATTAGGGTTTGCTCGTACATACTCTATATACCAGTTACTCATCATTTGGAGAAAGGCTTCCTGGCCTCTTCTCTTTGACTCCCAATCTCGGGCCCACTCTGTACAGGCGTGGTCCCTTGCGTGGGAGCCGAAGCATTACTAGCTGTGTCATCAACAACCACTTGATTGGGATCCATTTACTATATAAAACAAAGTTTAAAATCGTCAGAATCCACCATACTATCATTATACGCTTATGGCATTATAGCTAGACTCTTACACACGCTACGATAGTTTGAGAACTGAATAAACCATAGGTCTGATACCACTAAATGTAACACCCCTTACCCGTATTCTATGCCAAAATTGGCTACGAGGCGTTATCGTAACTCACTCACATGGTCATACATCTTTAAGCAATCAAATTTCATTCTAAATTAAAACCTTTCCATACACAACTCAAACAACCTTATAATGGACCTATGAGGCCCTAAACATACTTCCGAAAGGTTTCAAAAATAATTTGGAAACTTTTTCGAACTTAGGAAAATTTTACTTGAATAGGGGCCACATGCCTGTGTGGAGGGAATGACACGCCCGTGTACCATCTCATACACCCGTGTTTGACACTCGTGGTCAACACTGAATTGTAGCACATGGCCTAGCACACGCCCACATGGCTAGCCCATAGTCACCTCTGACTTAATCCACATGGCCTATCGCACGCCCGTGTGCTTCAATCGTGTTGCAATTTAAATTCCAAATTCAAGGTGAAGACTTCACACGGCTTAGGCACACGCCCATGTCCGTGGTCGTACCTTCCACACGGCTAAGACACACGGCCGTGTCTCTGCCTATGTGCTTACTACAAAGCTTACTGACTAGGAAAAACTCACATGCAGGGGACACAAGGCCTAGTCACACACCAATGGGACTGACTGTGTGTCATATATGGCCTAGACACATGCTCATGTACCTACCCATGTGGACAAGAACAAGGCTATTTGCCAAGCTCTTATCACCACCCTAACTCATATAACATAAATTCATCCATCCAATTTACTAAACAATTAAAATGTTTGCAATACACACCTCCATGAATAACTTCATCTTTTCATATATAAAAATGAGCCATCAACTATGGCTATATACAAAAGAATTCATTTTTAAAGGGGCCAACACACTCTTGGCCAAAATAACAAAATGAATTATCTAGTTTAGCCCTTATACATGCCATACTCAAAACACTAAGTCTAGATATACCGAGAGAAGCTAATAGTATAGGTGAACTTCCAATTAGCTTCGTATCCCGACCCTGTTCTTTGACTCTATAAAATAAGGTAAAAGAAAGAGAGTAAGCTTTAAGCTTAGTAAGTTTACATGTAAACAATAAGCACTACAATATATGCTAATCAACAAATAGCATTATACACTACGCAAGAACCATCCACATTCCATAGTCATGCTTACTTATTTCGTCTCTTACCACATTCCAACTATATTTACCAAGCAAGATGACCTCATTTAAAATTATACATTTCCTGCACTTATCACCACATAACCACATGAAAAAACACTTAAACGATTTTACAATAAATCATCGAGATAATACCAAACACTAGGTGGTTTCGCACATAGCCCACCATTAAACTGTATTAGGGTGGTATCGCACATAGCCCACTAGCAAGAATATGTACGGTGGTATCACACATAGCCTACCAAATGATAATAAAGACGATGGTATCACACACAACCCATCCTAAATGAATAACAAGGTGGTATCGCACTTAGCCCAGCATTATAAATATTTACGGTGGTTTCACACACAGCCCACCTCTTATCTTTAAATAGACTTACGTAGGAACTACACAATATCTATTGGATTTGATTCATCTCAATCACGAATATTATCATCATTACAATATACCATCTCCAAGCATCATGCATACTCGAAATGAGTAGTTTACACATAAACTTACCTTGGTGCAAAATATGTTAGTTTGCGGTTTAATCCGAAACCTTACCTTTTTCCCGCTCAAGGTTGATTCTGCGCTCTTCTTGATCTATAACAACAAAATTCACTCATTTAAAACATTTTATGATCATAATGCATCATAATCTCTACTTAGGCAAGAATGACCATTTTGGCCATGTACTATGGCAAAATTACGATTTTGCCCCTAGGCTCATAAATCATTTTTCATCACATTTTCTCATTAAACAAGCCTAGCTGAACATTTATTACTCTTACAACTACTTATAATTTCAATTATTTCATGCATTTATTTCACATTCTCAATCTTTGCATTCAAATCCTATTTAGGTGTTTTCATGCTAACACCCTACACAAAAGTTGTTTCTCATCTCATTAACATCCATTTTCCTCCATAAAAACTCAGCAAACATCATGAACACTCTCATGGCAAGTCTCTAGACTTTCAACCATATTCCAAATTAGTCCCTTCATTAGCTAGCTTATGCTTTGGGGGTTCTAAAATGCAAAAATCATTAAGAAAAATTTCTAAAATCACTTACTTGCTAGAGGATATGTTGGCTGATATTTTGAGCTTCAAAACCCCTATTTTCTCTTCAAATTTTTAGTGGAGGAAGAATAGTGAATAGTGAAAGATGATATCTTTCCTTTTTAGCATATTTTATTAATATTTTTATCACCTAATATTACCAAATTTAACTAAAATTAATGCCCTTGTCCCCCTAGCTTCCTATTGCCACCAACACACTCCATATGGCTTAATTGCACTTTAAAGACCTTAAATTTAATATTCTATGTCTATTAGACACCTTCACTTTGAAAAATAAAATTTTTGCACTTTATGCGATTTAGTCCTTTTTCACAATTATGCATGCTATCACTCAAATTAAAGCACCAAAATTTTCACATAACCATATATTAATGCCATAACACATAATATAATATCAAAATAATTTTCCTCAACCTTGGTTTAGTGGTCTCAAAACCACTGTTCTAACTAGCCCCAAAATCAGGCTGTTACAAGGCTTTACTCTTGTTTAGTAGGGTTTTATTTGTTTACTGGAAAATATATATCAAAATGGGCCTGCTGGTCTGGTGGTTAAGAGAAGTGTTAGTGTGTAGGAGGTTTTGTGTTCGAGTCCCTGCACAAGTAGGGGAGCTAATTTTTGTTTGAGGCGTGTGGCATGGTGGAGTTCAAATTAAACTGGACTGCTGAGTAGTTGTGTTTTAGTGGGCTAATAGTGTAACACCCTTAACCCGTATCCATCACCGGATTAGGGTTACAAAGCATTACCGAACATAGCATAGGTCATGGCAAATATTTACTGTTCATATGATCATATCCGAATGCATTATGAGTAAAGCATTTTCATAGTATGCTTATGCTTAAACAATAACGTTCATATCTAAGATCCATTTAGCCAAATTCACATATAAGCATTTTTCATCAAATAACAAAGGTTACTATTCATTTGGTCATTTAAGTTACTTTGACCGAATATGCACATGCTCATAAATACTATACTAAAGCAAGTTATCAATGTAACACCCCAAACCCGGCCTAAACGTTACGACCGGATCTGGCATGTCACATGAAAGGAATGTCTAAAAACTGTGCGTTCGTTAAAAAAAAACTCGTATTCTTTATAGTTGTTGTGAAAAATTAAGTTTAAGTAATTTTAAATAAGAAACTTTTATTATCATTTTAGGAAAATCCCATATTGATCATTTAATAATAGCGAACCAAATTGAAAATGAAACCAAGTGAAATACCTAAGGCCTTATTACATAACAAAAACCCAAGTAAAAATAAGTCCAAATAAAAAAATGAATTTACGAGTAAACATATGTATGGCCTCCACGAGTCCACCTCAGCTCCTAAATTCATGATCTAATGATTACCTACAAAATTTAACTAAGGGGTGAGTCATCGAGACTCAGTGTGTAAATCTCCATCCAACGGGTGTTAAACCCTTACACAATTTCATATGAAAATATGCATGTCATGCAACCCAAAACCTAACCATCCGAAACTCCCGATTCTACCCCGTGTGGTACCAAACCACTGGTGGTGCCAAACCACTGGTGACCCAAAGTCACAAATAATTCATATGTGGGGCCAACCCGTAATGTAGATACCAAATCATGGCGACAATCCGACAATCGGTTTTATCAAATGTGGGGCCAACCCACTGTGGTGTGAAGCCACTGGGACGAGTCGCTATGAGGTGCCAAACCTCTGGTGACCCAAAGTCACGAATATCAACTGTGGTACCAAACCACTGGTGGTGCCAAACCACTGGTGACCCAAAGTCACAGATATCAATCTTCCCCCTCCTCTCATCATACCCATGCAATATGACATAATAATTCGTGTATGCAGTATGTCATGTATGCTAGACATATATCAAATATAAGTATAACATGGATTACCATCATAATCAGATAGACATAAAACAACATAATCATGCTAATTAACCTCTAAGGGTATAATCGTAATTTTACCCACCAAGGGTATTTTCGTAATTTACCCACCAATGGTATTTTCGTAATTTACTCACCAAGGGTATTTTCGTAATTTACCCACCAAGGGTATTTTCGTAATTTACCCACCAAGGGTATTTTCATAATTTACCCACCAAGGGTATTTTCATAATTTTCCCACCAAGGGTGTTTTCGTAATTTCGCACCTGTAATGGCCCTCCCGGAGGTCTAATGTTACCCTGAGTGACTCGGCTACCATTTTTGATCGTCACCAGACTATTAGGCTTAAAGCCCGATTCTGGCCCATTCGGCCCACACGCTCGTGTGGCCCACCTAACACAAATCTAGCCACGTATATAGCTTTCACCTAGTCTAGTTCACTATATACTATATCATCATACAATTTATTCCAATTAGGCCCACGGGCCCATTGGGCCCACTTCGGCCCATCGCGCCCAAGCATTAACCCACAAGAATACTCTGATGGCCTCAACTATCGCGTTGAAACCCCACGTGCGCTCATTGCGCTCGTGTGGCTACTATTACCGTGACTGGCACTTCGGCATTTGTCGCTCTACAACTAGAGTAGAGAGAGTTATACACCTGATAGGACTCTGGTGTTAAACCGCGCTGCGACCACTCCTGTGCCCAAACACCCACCAAGGTCTCTTAACTCTCCTCCTGGAATGCTCTTTATATAGCTAGCTCTTCACCTTCCTTCTTTGTATCTTTCCGATGTGGGATCCCTCTGTCAGTAGAGTTTAAATTCAACTGAAACTCTTACCGTCCAATCCGCAAAATAAATACTCCCTTGCTTCTCATGAGATTCGAACCCAGACTCTCCTGTAGCATAATCCACGCCGCTAGCCACTTTACCAACTAGCTCCTTGTGTCTTAAACCATGCGCAACTAAATATAACCCTATGTCTAAGGTCTAAATTCTTTTAATAAAAATAATCTAAATGGAATGCAAACGCTACAACTAGAACCTTGGACCTCCTTCCTTCCTTGCAGCGTCATTCCCTTATCCCTTATGTGGCGTCACTTTGCCACTACACCACACACTCCACTTGTGTCACTTTTCTCCATATTTTATTCTTAAGGCCTACCTGCCAACTTTTAGGGTTTTTTTCACCTAAAACCAAAATTTCCCCAAAGCTAATATTTGATCCCTAGACTTCATAGAAGCCCCCTAACCTTCCAAAATCACTTATTTAAAAGGTCCAACTTGCACTTAAGCCGATCTCCTATTCTCCAAAAAATTTTAAACCCTACTACGCCTAAGGCCCATTGGGCTCAATCCTACTAGGCCTAATTTCAGGATGTTACAAATCTACCCTCCTTAAAGAAATTTCGTCCTCGAAATTTTCAACTACTAACAGTCACACATCCTAACCCACCACACTACGCTCTTGTTGCGCACTCTGATCTTAATAAAACTAATATACTTTCTAATTAAATCTTGGAACCCCTTCACATAACCAACTATCTACCACCGAAGCAAACAGATATTTTTCTTACATACATACAATTTCTATATCACATCCACACAACGAAGAATAAATACAATCATTCAGCATATAACGGAATATAGTAAAAAGGAAACTTACGAATTTGGTGCCGGAGACTCGAGTGCCATACTTACAGAAAAGATATATATATATATATTCTAAACCATCCTTTGAAAACATTTTTGAACCCAAACCCACAACCGAGTTTTGAACCTAGGCTCTGATACCATAATTGTAACACCCCAAACCCGGCCTAAACGTTATGACCGGATCTGGCATGTCACATGAAAGGAATGTCTAAAAACTGTGTGTTCATTAAAAAAAAAACTCGTATTCTTTATAGTTGTTGTGAAAAATTAAGTTTAAGTAATTTTAAATAAGAAACTATTTATTATCATTTTAGGAAAATCCAATATTGATCATTTAATAATAAGCAGTAACCAAATTGAAAGCCGAAACCAAGTGAAATACCTAAGGCCTTATTACATAACAAAAACCCAAGTAAAAATAAGTCCAAATAAAAAAATGAATTTACGAGTAAACATATGTATGGCCTCCACGAGTCCACCTCAGCTCCTAAATTCGTGACCTAATGATTACCTACAAAATTTAACTAAGGGGTGAGTCATCGAGACTCAGTGTGTAAATCTCCATCCAACGGGTGTTAAACCCTTACACAATTTCATATGAAAATATACATGTCATGCAACCCAAAACCTAACCATCCGAAACTCTCGATTCTACCCCGTGTGGTACCAAACCACTGGGGGTGCCAAACCACTGGTGACCCAAAGTCACAGATATCAATATAATATGGTGCCAAACCACTGGTGACCCAAAGTCATGAATAATCCATATGTGGGGCCAACCCACGTTGTGATACCAAATCACTGGCGACAATCCAGTTTTATCAAATGTGGGGCCAACCCACTGTGGTGCGAAGCCACTGGGACGAGTCTCTATGAGGTGCCAAACCTCTGGTGACCCAAAGTCACGAATATCAACTGTGGTACCAAACCACCGGTGGTGCCAAACCACCGGTGACCCAAAGTCACGATATCAATCTTCCCCTCCTTTCATCATACCCATGCAATATGACATAATAATTCGTGTATGCAGTATGTCATGTATGCTAGACATATATCCAATATAAGTATAATATGAATTACCATCATAATCAGATAGACATAAAACAACATAATCATGCTAATCAACCTCTAAGGGTATAATCGTAATTTTACCCACCAAGGGTATTTTCGTAATTTACCCACCAATGGTATTTTCGTAATTTACTCACCAAGGGTATTTTCGTAATTTACCCACCAAGGGTATTTTCGTAATTTACCCACCAAGGGTATTTTCATAATTTACCCACCAAGGGTATTTTCATAATTTTCCCACCAATGGTATTTTCGTAATTTCGCACCTGCAATGGCCCTCCCGGAGGTCTAATGTTACCCTGAGTGACTCGGCTACCATTTTTGATTGTCACCAGACTATTGGGCTTAAAGCCTGATTCCGGCCCATTCGGGCCCACACGCTCGTGTGGCCCACCTAACACAAATCTAGCCACGTATATAGGTTTTACCTAGTCTAGTTCACTATATACTATATCATCATACAATTTATTCCAATTAGGCCCACAGGCCCATTGGGCCCACTTCGGCCCATCGCGGCCCAAGCAGCCCCAACCCACAAGAATACTACTAATGGCCTCAACTATTGCGTTGAAACCCCACACGTGCGCTCGCACGCTCGTCTAGCTACTATTGTCGTAACCGGCAAGACTTCGACATTTGTCGCTCTACAACTAGAGTAGAGAGTTATACACCGATAGGACTCGGTGTTAAGCAGTAGCCATGACCACTCCCGTGCCCAAACACCCACCAAGGTCTCTTAACTCTCCTCTGGAATGCTCTTTATATAGCTAGCTCTTCACCTTCCTTCTTTGTATCTTTCCGATGTGGGATCCTCCGTCGAGAGTTTAAATTCAAGCAAACTCTTCCGTCCAATCCATAAAATAAATACTCCCTTGCTTCTAATGAGATTCAACCAGGACTCTCCTGTAGCATAATCCACGCCGCTAGCCACTTTACCAACTAGCTCCTTGTGTCTTAAACCACGCGCAACTAAATATAACCCTATGTCTAAGGTCTAAATTCATTTAATAAAAATAATCTAAAAGGAATGCAAACGCTACAACTAGAACCTTGGACCTCCTTCCTTCCTTGCAGCGTCATTCCCTTGTCCCTTATATGGCGTCACTTTGCCACTACACCACACACTCCACTTGTGTCACTTTTCTCCATATTTTATTCTTAAGGCCTACCTGCCAACTTTCAGGGTTTTTTTCACCTAAAACCTGAAACACCCCACACCCGGCCCACGAGAATGGACTGGATCTGGTATGTTTCTAAAGTAAACCGGTTTCAAACATTTTCGTTACTTAGAGAAAATTCGTAAAATTTTTAGAAAATGTTGTTGTGGATTGGGCTTAGGTTGTAAACCCATTTATTTATACTTGTAAGCCCATTTAATTAAATACATCCAATATAGATCTTAGCATGAAACTTAACGATAAGCAAACATAAAGTTTAATCCATTGGGCCTTAAGGCCTTATTACATCAAGTAAAACCCAAAATAGAATAAAAGTAACTAAAAATAAAATTTAAGTCCAAACTAAATGAAATTTTCGCATGTAGCATGGCCACCTCATGGTCCACCGGCCCGTCAAATCCTTGCTCATCACCGAAAAAATAATTCCCACAATGGGGTGAGTCAATGACTCAATGTGCACACAATACTATCATTCAATAAATCGGGCATTCATGTTCAAATCATTAAGTCCATACAATAATGAAATTATGATGCAACCCAAACCCAATCCTAATTAGCCATCCACTACACTCCCAGTACTAACTTTGTACCTTGTGGGGACTACTAAGTCACCCTCCATCCGCTACTCTCCATCAAAGGCATTCGCCCATATCGTTGTGTCATTAGACACTATAATCAAATTTATACGTTGTGTCAATAGACACTATTGTAAACAGTAGTTACCAAAATTTCGCAATGTGACCGTAGTCAACATATTTACGTTGGTGAGACCAAGTCAACACCTTCGTTGGTGAGACCAAGTCAACACTGTTCTCCCCTTTCACATAAATCCCGAATGCCCCAAAAATATATATTGTGTATAACTAATTTCATGTTCATATACATATATTCGCATGTTATAAAATAACATTTTCACAATCCTATCGAGTAGGAAACGTGCACTGGTACTTTTTGCCACATTTGTGGTACATAGCCACATTCACATTATTATTCATATCATATATTAAAATATTTAGCCATAAAATATCGAAGGATAGTAAGGGTACACACCTTATTCGCTAAATAAAAGTTCCTTGAGATCTCGAAAATCCCGATCTAATCTTTAGATCTAATAATTCCTATATTCGGCCCACCAAATAAAACACATTAATAAACCCTTTTGTCTTAAAACAAAACCAAATCCTAGTAGGATTTGTAAAAAGACTCACCTTTGCCGATTTGGTGTTTATACAAATCCCGAAAGTTTGGTTTTTCCTCTACCTGATATTCGGCCAACCTTGTATTTCAATATGGGTTAGTTTTTCGGCTTTTCACAAATCAAGGAATTGATCTAGATAATCTTACAACCATTGGCGAATATTTTAGAGGCTTACCTTACTGATTCCAAATCCCAAAAGTTTCCTTTATCTTGAATATCCGTGAAAATCCTAGTATTTAGAAGTTAGATCGATCTAATTTTAATAAGTAGTAATTGGCCTTTGGCGAATGTGTCTCACTTACCTTGGATCCTTGACCCTTCTATTTGATGATGGTAGAAACCTAAGAGATCATGGTAGGTTTGGCCATGAACAAAGTTAGGGATTAGTACTGAATTTTTGTAAAAAGGAAAGAATAGAAGTTGATTGACCACATATCTTACCCTTTTGATGTTGTAATTGATTGCTCCTTTACTTAGAATCGGCGAGGATTCGGCTTTGATAGTAGAAACAGAGGAGAAAAGAGAAGAAAAGAGGATGGTTTTGTTCAAAGAAAATTCGCAAAGGGGGGAGAAGAGAGCTATGAAAATTTCGGCACCACTTAGGAAAGATGAGAGAATGGCCTTAATTCTCCTCTTTAATCGAAATTACTATGCCAAGAGTCCTTGACTTGGCCACCACTCCCCACAAGTGATAATATTATCATTTAATTATCACTTTAATTAAATTAGGAGTATTTTATCCATCCTTTATCTCCTTGTTTATTTTATTAAAAGAAATTCCTTTACTTAACACTTAATTAAACAAGTTTTAATCAAGTAAAGCTCCTCTAATTCAAGAAGCTTGTGCCGTCCCACCTCTTAGCCTAGGAAGCAAAATAAAGCCTTCATTATTTGCTTCTGGATGACTCAAACTCAGCCCAAAACCTCTTGTATTTGGGCCATTTCCTAAGGCCTTAGGTGGCATCTTCAGCCACTTTTCCAAGTCCGTTATTGGGTCAAATTTCATGTACTTTATATTTTAGGGTCACTTGGCCCTAAGTTCCCTTTGGGCTCTAAAATTCGACATTCCGGGTCATTTTAAGTTTCCAAAATTTTCGTATGGCTCAGTATTTTCCAAGTTTCCAAAATGTTTAGTTTCCTATTTTGGCTTGGTTTCCAAAATGTTTAGTTTCCTATTTTGGTTTGGTTTCCAAAATGTTTAGTTTTCTATTTTGGTTTGGTTTCCAAAATGTTTAGTTTCCTCTTTTGGCTTGGTTTCCAAAATGTTCACTTTCCTAATTTACTTCAGTTTCCAAAATGGTCACTTTCCTATTTTAGTTTAGTTTCCAAAACTTAACATTTCTAAAGCATTTCCTTACATTTCCATATATCTCCTTACATTTCCACACATTTCCATACATTTCCATACATTTCCTTACATTTCCATATATTTCCATACATTTCCATACATTTCCATACATTTTCTTACATTTCCTTTCATTTCCTTACATTTCCTTTCATTTCCTTTCATTTCCTTTCATTTCCTTTCATTTCCTTACCTTTCCTTACATTTCCCTACATTTCCTTACATTTCCTTACATTTCCTTTCATTTTCTTTCATCTTAGGGTTCTTGAAACTCTTCAGAACACATCCAACACACCCACTGATCCCACTATCTCATGAATTATGCACGAACGCATAACCCCTAATCTAGGATGTTACAGTTCGACCACCCTTAAAAATAATTTCGTCCTCGAAATTACTTACTATCGTTCATCCGCATACTAACTCACCACACTACGCTATTGTCGCGACTCGATCTTAAAGAACTATCATACTTTCTAGGTACATTCTCTAAGTTCACGTTCCTTAGAACTCATTTCTAACGTCATGATTTAATTAAAAAGTTTTATGAATTAGTCCTTGTTTTACTTGATTACCCGAAGAAGTTTTATGGAAAGAATTTTTTAGAAGTGGTTCTTTCGTATTCATACATGCACACGCCTTTTCATTCATTCACACATCCATCAAACAATTATGAACCTTAGTTCATTCGGAGAAACGTTGTAGTTTTTTCATTTGTTGTTTTTCCACTACCCGTGTATTTTCGTAATTTGTCCTACAGGGTATTTTCGTAATTTGTCAAAATAAGGTTCCTTGGTGATTTTGTCACAAGGTATCTTTGGTATTTTTAAGTTCCCGGGGTATTTTGGAATTTTTTTGAGATCCGGGTATTTGAAATTTTTAGACCTTGGGGTATTTTGGTAATTTTTCCACAAACCGGTAAATTGCAAAATTTTTAATAAATCGGGGATATTTCAGAAGTTGCAAAACTTTGAGGGTTCTTTTCGAAAATTGTTCCTTCCAAAATGGGGATGTTGCAAAAATTTTGAAAATCAGGGTCATTTTGGTAATTTTAGTAAGTTAGGAGCAATTATGTAATTTTCAAAAAAAAATCAAGGTATTTTTCTGATAGTTTGCAATTTAGGGTTTTTGAACATTTATGAAATAATGAAATTTTGGTAAAGTTGTGGAGTGGTTGAACATTTTACAAACCAAGGGCGTTTTGGTAATTTTACTGCTAAGGGCATTTTTGTAATTTTCGTAAATCAGGAGTTTTTCAGAGAATGTTGTAAAAGAATAATTTTCTCAGATTTAAAAGAAAAGTTTTAAAGGTTTGAAAAACTAGGGTTTGTTGTTTTGTTCTCTCTTCTTTTTTTTTTAAAACATGGCTAGTTCCTTTCGGGTTTTAGTCATTATGTTTAGCCTATGATGAGCCCTCTTGGTCGTGGTGAACCAAAGCTACGCACTGCGTGATTCGTGTGGAGAGGAGGTGAGTCACGCGGACTGCTTAAATACCAAGGTCCCACCGAAATCGTTCCTAGACATGCGCACAGAGGTTGCCACACCACTGAGCCCTCTAAGTTATGGTGAACCGAAGCTACGCACCAGGTAGGATTCCTGCGAAGAGGAGGTGAGTCACTAGGACTGCTTAAATACCAAGCTCTTTCGAATCCAATCCTAGACATGCGTCAGGGGTTACCACACCACTAGCTCAGTGACTTAGCCATAGGTTGGTTCAGTATATTAAATCTTATGTGGTTTGTGTTTGAGTAGTCTAATCCTAGGGTTCAAGTTCCTATCATTCTATTCTACGTTCCATGCCTTTTCTACCCTTATCTAAATCACGTAATCACAAATAAAGTTAGGGTACTTACGGTGGATCATGGGTTGGAGACTTAGGGCCATGCCAAAAGCCTGTTTATTTTCAAAGAAAATCATTTAGGCTCAATTCAAAACGTTTTGGGCCTTAGCCCACAAGCCGAGAGTTTAAAAGCCTGGCTCGATACCAAATTGAAACACACCCTTTTACCCACGAGAATGGACCGGATCGGTATGTTCCTAAAGTAAACCGGTTTCAAACATTTTCGTTACTTAGAGAAAATTAAATAAAATTTTTAGAAAATGTTGTTGTGGATTGGGCTTAGGTTGTAAACCCATTTATTTATACTTGTAAGCCCATTTAATTAAATACATCCAATATAGATCTTAGCATGAAACTTAACAGTAAGCAAACATAAAGTTTAATCCACTAGGCCTTAAGGCCTTATTACATCAAGTAAAACCCAAAATAGAATAAAAGTAACTAAAAATAAAATTTAAGTCCAAAATAAATGAAATTTTCGCATGTAGCATGGCCACCTCATGGTCCACCGCCCGGTCAAACCGCTCATCACCAAAAAATAATTCCCACAATGGGGTGAGTCAATGACTCAATGTGCACACAATACTATCATTCAATAAATCGGGCATTCATGTTCAAATCATTAAGTCCATACAATAATGAAATTATGATGCAACCCAAACCCAATCCTAATTAGCCATCCACTACACTCCCGTACCAACCTCAGACACTGGGGACTACTAAGTCAACCCTCCATCCGCTACTCTCCATCAAAGGCATTCGCCCATATACGTTGTGTCATTAGACACTATAATCAAATTTATACGTTGTGTCAATAGACACTATTGTAACCGTAGTTACCAAAATTTCGCAATGTGACCGTAGTCAACATATTTCGTTGGTGAGACCAAGTCAACACCTTCGTTGGTGAGACCAAGTCAACACTGCTTCTCCCCTTTCACATAAATCCGAATGCCCCAAAAATATATATATTGTGTATAACTAATTTCATGTTCATATACATATATTCGCATGTTATAAAATAACATTTTCACAATCCTATCAAGTAGGAAGCGTGCAGGTACTTTTTGCCACATTTGTGGTACATAGCCACATTCACATTATTATTCATATCATATATTAAAATATTTAGCCATAAAATATCGAAGGATAGTAAGGGTACACACCTTATTCGCTTAAATAAAAGTTCCTTGAGATCTCGAAAATCCCGATCTAATCTTTAGATCTAATAATTCTATATTCGCCCACCAAATAAAACACATTAATAAACCCTTTTGTCTTAAAACAAAACCAAATCCTAGTAGGATTTGTAAAAAGATTCACCTTTGCCGATTTGGTGTTTATACAAATCCCGAAAGTTTGGTTTTTCCTCTACCTGATATTCGGCCAACCTTGTATTTCAATATGGGTTAGTTTTTGACTTTTCACAAATTAAGGAATTGATCTAGATAATCATACAACCATTGGCGAATATTTTAGAGGCTTACCTTCTGATTCCAAATCCGAAAGTTTCCTTTATGTGGAATATCCGTCGAAAATCCTAGTATTTAGAAGTTAGATCCGATCTAATTTTAATAAGTAGTAATTGGCCTTTGGCGAATGTGTCTCACTTACCTTGGATCCTTGACCCTTCTATTTGATGATGGTAGAAACCTAAGAGATCATGGTAGGTTCACCATGAACAAAGTTAGGGATTAGTACTGAATTTTTTGTAAAAGGAAAGAATAGAAGTTGATTGACCATGAGATCTTACCTTTTGATGTTGTAATTGATGCTCCTTTACTTAGAATCGACAGGATTCGGCTTTGATAGTAGAAACAGAGGAGAAAAGAGAAGAAAAGAGGATGGTTTTGTTCAAAGAAAATTCGCAAAAGGGGGAGAAGAGAGCTATGAAAATTTCGGCACCACTTAGGAAAGATGAGAGAATGGCCTTAATTCTCCTCTTTTAACTGAAATTACTATGCCAAGAGTCCTTGACTTGGCCACCACTCCCCACAAGTGATAATATTATCATTTAATTATCACTTTAATTAAATTAGAGTATTTTATCCATCCTTTATCTCCTTTTTATTTTATTAAAAGAAATTCCTTTACTTAACACTTAATTAAACAAGTTTTAACCAAGTAAAACTCCTCTAATTCAAGAAGCTTGTGCCGTCCCACCTCTTAGCCTAGGAAGCAAAATAAAGCCTTCATTATTTGCTTCTGGATGACTCAAACTCAGCCCAAAACCTCTTGTATTTGGGCCATTTCCTAAGGCCTTAGGTGGCATCTTGAGCCACTTTTCCAAGTCCGTTATTGGGTCAAATTTCATGTACTTTATATTTTAGGGTCACTTGGCCCTAAGTTCCCCTTTGGGCTCTAAAATTCGACATTCCGGGGTCATTTTTAAGTTTCCAAAAATTTTCGCGCGGCTCTGTATTTTCCAAGTTTCCAAAATGTTTAGTTTCCTATTTTGGCTTGGTTTCCAAAATGTTTAGTTTCCTATTTTGGTTTGGTTTCAAAATGTTTAGTTTTCTATTTTGGTTTGGTTTCCAAAATGTTTAGTTTCCTCTTTGGCTTGGTTTCCAAAATGTTTAGTTTCCTCTTTGGCTTGGTTTCCAAAATGTTCACTTTCCTAATTTACTTCGGTTTCCAAAATGGTCACTTTCCTATTTTAGTTTAGTTTCCAAAACTTAACATTTCTAAAGCATTTCCTTACATTTCCATACATCTCCTTACATTTCCACACATTTCCATACATTTCCATACATTTCCTTACATTTCCATATATTTCCATACATTTCCATACATTTCCATACATTTCCTTACATTTCCTTTCATTTCCTTACATTTCCTTTCGTTTCCTTTCATTTCCTTACCTTTCCTTACATTTCCCTACATTTCCTTACATTTCCTTACATTTCCTTTCATTTTCTTTCATCTTAGGTTCTTGAAACTCTTCAGAACACATCCAACACACCCACTGATCCCACTATCTCATGAATTATGCACGAACGCATAACCCCTAATCTAGGATGTTACAAAACCAAAATTTCCCCAAAGCTAATATTTGATCCCGAGACTTCATAGAAGCCCCCTAACCTTCCAAAATCACTTATCTAAAAGGTCCAACTTGCACTTAAGCCGATCTCCTATTCTCCAAAAAATTTTAAACCCTACTACGTCTAAGGCCCATTGGGCTCAATCCTACTAGGCCCAATTTCAGGATGTTATAATCAATTACCAAAACTAAACATACATATATGTTTTTGCATAAACCTTGTTTAACTGCATTCAAGATAAAACAATTACAAACATCCAAACAAAATATAGATCAATTCATTTATAAGAACATAATCAAATTAACAAGACCAAATATATCTTCCATAACCTGAAACACATAAATATGAACTTTATACACATGAACATATGTAAACCATGTCCGAATATGTCAACCCCAGGCACATAACCTGTGATTTCATCATTTGGCCAAATATGCAATTTACAATATATATGAACTCCAAATTGATTCATGTTTCAATTTATTCACCTCAATAATAAGTCTTTATCAATCAATAACCCAATCTTATTCAAATGCACACATGTCAACTTTCCAAAAGCACTAATTATAAGACATTAACGGATACGTCATACCAAACATATATATATGCATATATTTATACTTAACATGGACTCATATCACAACCGAATTCATAATCCGAGCATGACATACATACATACTACGATTAAGGTTAATTAAACATTAGGTTATTAGCATTTAAATCAAGCCATTTTTGCATGGCTTATATTTACAACTTCCAAACATCATCCAAGTTATAAGCTAGCCTATACATGCCTTAAGTTCAAAATCCAAACTTTAAAAGTACCAAAATAAGTCGATAGTGTGGATGACTTCGATAACGATCCCCCGAGCTCGCAAATTTCAATCAAAAATCTATAAAGTAGAGTAACAAAACACATAGAATAAGCTAACTTAGCTTAGTAAGTTTTAAGAAAAATAACATTCGTATTGATAATCAAACATTAAAGACAAACCAAAATTATAGCATTAATATGGTATATTGTCACAAACATGTCATCTCATATTTTATTTATAACCTATACTTATATACAAGGGTTATTTTGTCCGAAAGCAAATAATGCACCTTTAACTTATTATCATTCAACTTTTCATTCTCAAAAAGACATAAAATCAATTATGCTTACAATCACACATTTATGCTCATGACACAAACATCAACTTTCCATGCCAACCTTACTTATTTAATCAATTATAGAAAATCAAATATCACATTTCACCCATGCATATCTATATGGCCGAATATGTAAGAACAAAATTGAGCATCATCTATGTACTTTCTCATTTAGCCGAATACAATATCAACTATAATATCACCTTTAGGCATAACTTCATGGCTACATATTCAAAGTCCAATATAACATCATATATATATATATACATATATAAATACATACCTTGTGGCTGAATATAATCTAAATCATTTAACTAAGCTCTAACTTGCTCAATTTCCACCATAACTTCAACATTTCATAAGCATAAGCTTGTAATTAAATCCCGGTTTAAAACACGCTAGGCATAAGCCCTGAATTGCACACCAAGCACTAAGCACCTTTAGACTCGTGGTCGATAATCAATCACCCAATAAGCTTACTTGGCACGAAGCTTCGATTAAGTTCACCAGCCCAAGGCTTGCTAGGCTCACAACTGAATAATGATACTTTTAATTTGCCTCACATATATTTCATAATGTCGACTCTTTTATGTACCTCAATATTTTGTATAACATTCACATATCAAATCTCAATCAAAATAAACTTATTCATACCAAATTCTATGAGTTTTCATATTCGGCTATTCAATAATATAGTTCTATAATTTCCAAAACAGCATATACTAAATTACGTATATAATTTACGAATATTTTAATGCTTAAAAACTTACATCGGATGTCGACGAACGATAAAAATCGGCTATTCGACTATTTTCGCTTTTCCCCGATCCAAATCCATTTTCTTTGGTTCTTGATATAAACATGTTCAAATTAAGCTCATTCAAACATATTTTCATTCAATTTAGTCCAAAAACACATAAATGGGCAAATTACTATTTTCCCCTAATATTTCACACTTTTACAATTTAGTCCTATTTGCACAAAACACAAAATACACAAAATTTGACTATACACCTTAAGGGACGAATATTCTTAGTCCTGATACAAGTCCATACATTTCATTTATTTCACATTTTAGTCCCTTAAAAATTTATTTTTTCAATTTAGTCCTAATTACTCAATTTCATAAAAAATTCAAAGACAAAACTTGTTAATCTAACACATATAATTCATATTTCATCACCAAACATAAAAACCACAAGGTACCATCAATGGTAAAACACAAAATCATCATCACAATAAAAATTAAGACATGGGTTTTGTTCATTCTAAGCAACGATCTCAAAACGTAAAAATTATCAAGAACCAAACAATTAACATACCTTAATTTTGAATAATACCAAGCTGAACCCTAGGTGTTCTTATTTCTTTTTCTTTTGTTGATATTCGACCAAGAGAGAATGAGATGATAATGGCCTTATTCTTGTTTTATTATTACTTATATTATGTTATAATTAAATTACCTTATTAACCTTTTATATTAAATAAACATAACATATAAAATAAGGTCATTGTTCTCATATTGTAACACCCCAAACCAGGTCTATGCGTTAAGAAGAGATTTTGTTTGTCACACAGATCGAATATCCTTTTAATTTTTCAAATGATTTAGGTGAAACCGTTCTACAAAACCTCTTGAAAGTGAAGTTTAGTAAAACCAAGAAAAATGATTTAAAATCGATGAATTTAAGAAACATTAGTTGAAATCTTATCATTTAGTATTTAATTGTCAAAAACCTTAAAGTTGTTTTTTAAAAGTTCAAAATAATTTTAAAACAAGAATAGTTAAAGAATCTCATATGTTTTAAAACCAAAGTATTTTAAGGAAACATTATAGGATTAACATAAGCCCATATTAAATATCTAAAACAAAATTTAAATCCATCCACACATAAAAATCCATGAAATATTAATAAAGGCCTTATTACATCATACCCAAAATAGTAATTAAAAGAATTCACTTAATTAAAAGTTCATAGTTTATAAAACCCATGTTCGAAGTATGGCCTCCACGAAGTCATCCTCGGCCCAAGCCTCCGTCAATTGCCATTACCTGAGATGGATAATTAAATGGAGTGAGTTACTTAGAACTCAGTGTATAACTCACTTACCATATCCACTGGGCCAGATCATCAAGTCGTTATTTTGGGCTTGAGCTCATATACGAATTTAACAATATAATAAATAAAATGCATGTAAAACAAAATTCCCAACCAAACCTAATTTCCATCCGCTACACACCACTCGTACCAACCAACACACCTGTGGGGATCAAGTCAACCTACCCCGCCAACACTCCAATCATAGGCATAAAGCCATTTTTAATAATGTTGTGGTGTACCACCGAACTAGATTGTGACAAAGTCATCGAACTAGAGGCATAAGCCATTAAAATATTTGTGGCAAAGCCACCGAACTAGATTTTGGCAACAGGCCTTTCTTCTCTTCATCATTTATCCCAGCCCATGCAATCATGTATGCATAATAATCTATATTCATATGATAATTTAACAAAAACTCATAATACATATGAGTCTATATTTCAAATTTTCATTTTGGCCCATAAGACAAAATAACATATAGCCATTTAGCAATCTAACAAACTTTGGCCCATATATCGATCTAGCAGATTTTTGGCCCATTTAACGATCTAGCAGATTTTTGGCCCATTTAACGATCTAGCAGATTTTCGGCCCATTTAATGATCTAGTAGATTTTCGGCCCATTTAACGATCTAGCATTTTTTTCGGCCCATTTAACGATCTAGCATTTTTCGGCCCATTTAACGATCTAGCAGATTTTCATCCCATTTAACGATCTAACATTAAATTTATTATTTACCGATTAACTCATTGAGGGCGTTTTCGTAAATTTCACGACTTTAACTGTTTTCATGCATTTCACAAAAGTGTTAATTATTACGCATTTTTGATTTTGCCATCTTTACAATTTTATCCCAATATTTACGGTATAGTATCTAACCCGGGATAAGTGTGAAGTTACACACCTGGTTACTGTGAGAACTCGACTTTCCCGCTCGTCCATACCTAAACGTATCATGATAAATTAGAACACTATTATTTATTTACAAATCGAATCTTAGAATAATGATCTAGACTTTTACCCTCAGAATTTTGAACCACTTCTATTTGCGGTTTCTCCCCGATTGTTGGTTCGTCACCCGATGAAAATCCACGAACAAACAAAGGTTCGGAGTACGAACGACTTTAAACAACCTGGTTCTCTCGGATGGCGTCCACAACCCGTGGAAAATCTCGATTCTAAATAGTCCTTCGCTTAAACTTAGGGGGAATAACGGAACCACCCCGCTTCTGAACACTATTTACCGCCCTTTTTGTCCCTATCTTGATTGTCTCTATTGACAAAAGATCATTAGTCCGACTAATAAATTATCAAAATTATGACTAACGGTTTTAAGAGTGAGATTGGCTTACCACAAATATCCTCGTTCCACAATATGACAATCGGCGATAACGTCCCCTAAAACGAAATCGATTAATAATCCATCTATATCAATATGTCGAGTAATATGAGAGTCCTTAATAATCCCTTACCTTAACACCTAAAATCGATTCCAACTGTAACATCCTGAAAATGGGCCTATGCATTTTTGATTTAATTATACGAAATGGCATGTCTTATGTATTATGAATGTATGGTGAACGTTTTTGGAAACTTGGAAATGTAAGGAAATGTTTTAGAAATGTTAAGTTTAAAATAGGAAAGTGAACATTTTTGGAAACTTGGAAATGTAAGGAAATGTTTTAGAAATGTTAAGTTTAAAATAGGAAAGTGAACATTTTTGGAAACTTGGAAATGTAAGGAAATGTTTTAGAATTGTTAAGTTTAAAAGAGGAAAGTGAACATTTTTGGAAACTTGGAAATGTAAGGAAATGTTTTAGAAATGTTAAGTTTAAAAGAGGAAACTTGTAACATCCTAGATTAAGGGTTATGCATTTGTGCATAATTCATGAGTAGTAGGTTTTGGCGGTGTTTGAAAATGAATTAAGGGATTTTAAAATCCTAGGATGGAAGAGAAAGCTTTGGAAAATTAAGTTAAAAACAAGTGATGTGGAAAAATGGCAAGGGACGCCACCTAAGGTGCAAGGGTTATGGCATCAAGTGAAGTACTTTGAGGGAAGAGGTTGAATCCCATTGTGTGCATTTTGCTTAATTTTATGAAATAGCATGTTTATGTGATATGTGGTGTGCATTTTTAGAATCTTGGAAATGTAAGGAAATGTATGGAAATGTATGGAAATGTAAGGAAATGTATGGAAATGTAAGGAAATGTATGGAAATGTATGGAAATGTATGGAAATGTATGGAAATATAAGGAAATGTATGGAAATGTATGGAAATGTAAGGAAATGTATGGAAATGTAAGGAAATGTAGGAAATGTAAGGAAATGTAGGAAATGCCCTGAAATGTAAGAAATGATTCGAAATGTTAAGTTTCAAAAGAGGAAAGTGAACATTTTGGAAACTTGGAAATGTTAAGTTAAAGAGGAAAGTGAACATTTTGGAAATGCTAAGTTAAAAGAGGAAAATGAACATTTATGGAAACTAGGAAAATGATTTAGAAATGATTCAAAAGAGAAGAGTGAACATTTATGGAAACTAGGAAAATGATCTAGAAATGATTCAAAAGAGGAAAGTGAACATTTCGAAACTAGGAAATGTAAGGAAATGTCAAGTTTAAAGAGCCAAACGAAAATTTTGGAAACTTAGAAATGACTTAGAAATGTCGAGTTTTAAAGTTTAAAAGAGGAAATTAAGGCAAGGTGGCCTTAAGAGAAAAAGTATGTGAAATTTGACACACAAACAGGCTTGGAAAAGTGGCTGAAGATGCCACTTAGGGCCTCTGAAAATGGCGCCACATGCAAGTGTATTTGGGCGAGGATCGAGTCACTTAGGAAGTAAATAAAAGAAGTTTTATTTTGCTACAAAGAGCGGAGGGTGGACGGCATGAGGGCTCTTAAAAGAGGAGTTTTATTTCCTTTAGAATTTCGACTAAATAGGAGATAAATAATAGATTTAATTATCATTATTTTAGGAGATAATTGTTGGATTAATTCTTTTAATAAAGTGATAATTAAAAGGATAAAGTTATCAAAATAGAAGAGTGGTGGCCAAGTAAGGGATTCTGAGTAGTAAATTCGGCTATAAAAGGAAAAGAGAGGCCATTAAACATTATTTTCTCTTCCTTGACAATCTCTGCCGAATTCTCTTAAGCAACTATTCTTTTCTTCTTCATTCTACTCCTCTCAATATTCAAAAGCGAAACTTGTGTGACTACTCTCTAGGTCTTAAGCCAATCTTTGAGGACTCAAGAAAAGAGGTGTCGATTACAAAGATTAAGGGTAAGGTCAAGAGTTATCGATTTCCATTCTTTTCTTCTAAGATTAAAGCGAAACTAGGAAATCTAACCCCATTATTATGTTAGTCGAAACTTGGAAAGAAGGCTCTTGGGATTTACTAAGTGTCAACTACAAGGAAGGAGAAGTTCTTTTCCGAAGGTACACCATAGGCGCGTGTTCCCTAGTTATTCGGTGAATTTGGATTTAAAATCCTCAAGGTAAGACATGCGAATATTCGCCAAGGCCTATTTTGGTGTTTTAGATCTAGTTCATATTTATTCAAAAGCGAAACTAATTTGTTAAAGTGATTTAAAGCTTTGCTTAATACAAGAAAGAGTATAGTGAAGATTTGGATTTGGCACCAAGGTAAGTTTTAGTGTACTAATCCTACTAGGATTTGGATTTATGGCAATGGCTTACTCGATATTAAATTATTGATTAAATGTAGAGATTTAAGATCTAAGGCATTAGATCAAGCTTTTCAGGATTTGGATTGGAAACCATAAGCGAATCAGGTGTGTACCCTACCCTAAGTTTTAATATGTTCATGGCTATGTTTTAAATTAAATGTGCATGTTTATAAGAATGTGAATATGGCTAAGGTACCATACTATGGTACAAAGTACTAAGGTACGTTTCCTACTCCTACTAGGATTACAAAATATGTTATACTTAACATGTGAAAAGTGACATGAATGTGAATTTAAGTATGACATGCATGATATGAATAATATGGGGCATTCGGGTTATTTGAGAAAGGGGAAGTGAATGTGATGACTTTGGTCTCACTATCTGAATGTGGTGACTTCGGTCACATTATTTGAATGTGGTGACTTCGGTCACATTATCTGAATGTGGTAACCTCGGTTACATTATATGATTGTGGTGTCTCATGACACAATTATCTGTGGCTATCGACAAATTTTATATGGGCGATGAGCACGCCGATTGCAATGACGCCTTCGATGGTGTGTAGCGGATGGAGGGTTGACTTAGTAGTTCCCACGGTGTGCGGGGTGATGCAATTGGTGTGTAGCGGATGGCATATAGGTTTGGGTTCGGTTGCATCATATTGTTTAAATGCTTTATGAACGTGTATGATATTGTATGCACGAAATATTAAATTTTAGTGTTGGTTACACATTGAGTCAGTTGACTCACCCGTTGTGGGATTACTTTTCGGTGACGACCGATGATGGACCCAAGCGTGAGATGCTTAGTAGAGGCCATGTGAAGTTCGATTTCTTTTATTTGGACTATTTTACTTTAAGTATTTTGAATTTAAATTTTGGATTTATTTGATGTAATAAGACCTTAGTAGAATTACTTTATTCATTTTTAATTTACAAACTTTTATTTATTAAAAGATTAAGTAAATCTAGTTTTTTTTTTAAAAATAAAGCCCAAATGTTTTGTCACCTAAAGTAAAGGATTTTTAATAATGAAATAAACTTGTTTTCATCTCAAGCCCAACCCAAAACAATCTTTCTTTCAAAACACACAAGTTTTTCCTAAGTAACAAAAGAATTTGAAACGGTTTACACCGGGGAACATACCAGATCCGGTCAAGGCTCGTGGGCCGGGTTTGGGGTGTTTCAGTTTGGTATCAGAGCCCAGTTTTAAACTCTCGACCTTGGGTTTAAGGCCCAAAATGTTTTCAAAGTTAAGCCCAAAAGGAATTTTGTGAATTAAGCAGGTTTTTCTGGCATGGCCCACTAAGTCTCCGACCCGAAGTCCATCAAGTAAGTACTCCAATCTTTTGTGTGTTTTATATTATGATTTGTAGAAGGGTAGAAGTGGAATGGAGCGTAGAATAGAGATTTAGTACTTGAACCCTAGGGCTAGTTACCCTAACAATTACATAAGACTTAAATGCCTAATTGAACAAACACATGGTTAAGTCGCCAAGTTAGGGTGTGGCAACCATGGTGCGCATGTCTAGGATTGGTTTCTGGGAGCTTGGTATTTAAGCGATCCGCATGACTCACCTCCTCTCCCTCGAATCCTACCAAAGCGTAGCCTCGGTTCACCCTAACCAAGAGGACTTAGCTACGGGCTAAACCCCTAACTAAAACCCGAAAGGGACTAGCCGTATTTTTATGGAAACCCTAGTTTTAAAATTCTAAATTACCCTCTTGATTTGAAAAGATTATTTTTATAAATTTTCCTGAAATATTGCTGATTTACAAACTACAAAAATACCCCTAGTAGTAAAATTACAGAAATGCCCTTGGTTTATAAAATGTCCAACTACTCAACAGTTTTGCCAAAATTTCATTATTTTATAAATGTCCAAAAACCCTAATTTGCAAACTATCAAAAATACCTTGACTTTTGAAAAACTACAAAATTGCCCCTAAACTTACAAAATTTCCAAAATGACTCTGATTTCCAAAATTTTTGCAACTTCATCGTTTTGGAAAGTACAATTCTCAAAAAGAACCCTCAAATTTTTGCAACTTCTGAAATATCCCTGATTTATTAAAATTGTACAAATTACCCCGATTTGTGGAAAAATTACTAAAATACCCCCAAGGTCCAAAATTATCGAAATACTCCTGGAATTTCCAAATTTATCGAAGAGCCCCGGGACTTTAAAATTTTTGAAATACTTTTAGACAAAATTACCAAGGAACCCTATTTGACAAATTACGAAAAATACCCATGTAGGACAAATTACGCAAATACCCCTGGGTAGTGGAAAAACAACAACAATGAAAACTACAACATTTCTCTGAATGAACGAAAGTTCATAATTGATTGATGGATGAAGGAATATGAAGACTGTGTGCATGTATGAATACGAAAGAACCACTCCTAAAATTCTTTTCATAAAACTTCTTAATCAGATTAAATTGTGACGTTAGAAATGAGTTCTAAGGGACGTGAACTTAGAGATTGTGCTGGAAAGTATGATGGTTCTATTAAGATCAGTCTTGTGACTTAAGCATAGTCTTGCGTGAGAAGGATTGTATGATCATTAGTAAGTAATTTTGAGGACAAAATTATTTTTAAGGAGGGTAGAACCTGTAACATCCTAGATTAGGGGTTATCGTTTGTGCATAATTCATAAGTAGTAGGTTTTGGCGGTGTTTGGAAATGAATTAAGGGTTTTAAAATCCTAGGATGGAAGAAAAGCTTTGGACAATTATTGGTTTTAAGTTAAAACAAGAAGTGATGTGGAAAAGTGGCAAGGGGCGCCACCTAAGGTGCAAGGTTATGGCATCAAGTGAAGTACTTTGAGGAAGAGGTTGAATCCCATTGTGTGCATTTTGCTTAATTTTATGAAATAGCATGTTTCTTGTGATATGTGGTGTGCATTTTAGAACCTTGAAATGTATGGAAATGTAAGGAAATGTATGAAAATGTAAGGAAATGTATGGAAATGTATGGAAATATAAGGAAATGTATGGAAATGTATGGAAATGTAAGAAATGTATGGAAATGTAAGGAAATGTAGGAAATGTAAGGAAATGTAGGAAATGTCCTGAAATGTAAGAAATGATTTAGAAATGTTAAGTTTCAAAAGAGGAAAGTGAACATTTTGGAAACTTGGAAATGTTAAGTTAAAAGAGGAAAGTGAACATTTTGGAAATGCTAAGTTAAAAAGAGAAAAGTGAACATTTATGGAAACTAGGAAAATGATTTAGAAATGATTCAAAAGAGGAAAGTGAATATTTATGAAAACTAGGAAAATGATTTAGAAATGATACAAAGAGGAAAGTGAACATTTAAAACTAGGAAATGTAAGGAAATGTCAAGTTTAAAGAGCCAAACAAAATTTTTGGAAACTTAGAAATGACTTAGAAATGTCGAGTTTTAAAGTTTAAAAGAGGAAATTAAGGCAAGGTGGCCTTAAGAGAAAAGTATGTGAAATTTGACATACAAACAGGCTTGGAAAAGTGGCTGAAAATGCCACTTAGGGCCTCTGGAAATGGCGCCACATGCAAGTGTATTTGGGCGAGGATCGAGTCACTTAGGAAGAAAATAAAAGAAGTTTTATTTTGCTACAAAGAGCGAGAGAGGTGGACGGCATGAGGGCTCTTAAAGAGGAGTTTATTTCCTTTAGAATTTCGCTAAATAGGAGATAAATAATAGATTTAATTATCATTATTTTTAGGAGATAATTGTTGGATTAATTCTTTTAATAAAGTGATAATTCAAAGGATAAAGTTATCAAAATAGAAGAGTGGTGGCCAAGTAAGGGATTTTGAGTAGTAAATTCAGCTATAAAAGGAAAAGAGAGGCCATTCAGCATTATTTTCTCTTCCTTGATAATCTCTGCCGAATTCTCTTAAGCAACTATTCTTTTCTTCTTCATTCTTCTCCTCTCAATATTCCAAAAGCCGAAAATTTTGTGACTACCCTCTAGGTCTTAAGTAGAATCTTTGAGGACTCAAGAAAAGGGGACTGTCGATTACAAAGATTAAGGGTAAGGTCAGTAGTTATCGATTTCCATTCTTTTTCTTCTAAGATTAAAGCCGAAACTAGGAAATCTAACCCCATTATTGTGTTAGTCGAAACTTGGAAAGAAGGCTCTTCGGGATTTACTAAGTGTCGACTACAAGGAAGGAGAAGTTCTTTTCCGAAGGTACACCATAGGTCAGCGTGTTCCCTAGTTATTCGGTGAATTTCGGGATTTAAAATCCACAAGGTAAGACATGCGAATATTCGGCCAAGGCCTATTTTTGATGTTTTAGATCTAGTTCATATTTATTCAAAAGCCGAAACTAATTTGTTAAAGTGATTTAAAGCTTTGCCGAATACAAGAAAGAGTATAGTGAAGATTTTGGGATTTGGCACCAAGGTAAGTTTTAGTGTACTAATCCTACTAGGATTTGGATTTATGGCCAAATGGCTTACTAAGTATGAAATGATTGATTAAATGTAGAGATTTAAGATCTAAGGCATTAGATCAAGCTTTTCGGGATTTGGTTTGGAAACCTTAAGCGAATCAGGTGTGTACCCTACCCTAAGTTTTAAGATGTTCATGGCTATGTTTTAAATTAAATGAGCATGTTTATAAGAATGTGAATATGGCTAAGGTACCATACTATGGTACAAAGTACTAAGGTACGTTTCCTACTCCTACTAGGATTACAAAATATGTTATACTTAACATGTGAAAAGTGACATGAATGTGAATTTAAGTATGACATGCATGATATGAATAATATGGGGCATTGGGTTATTTGAGAAAGGGAAGTGAATGTGATGACTTGGTCTCACTATCTCAATGTGGTGACTTGGTCACATTATCCGAATGTGGTGACTTGGTCACATTATCTCAATGTCGTAACCCGGTTACATTATCTCGAATGTGGTGTCTCATGACACAATTATCCGTGGCTATCGACGAATTTTATATGGCCGATGAGCACGCCGATTGCAATGACGCCTTGATGGTGTGTAGCGGATGGAGGTTGACTTAGTAGTCCCCACGGTGTGCGGGATGGTACGGGTGGTGTGTAGCGGATGGCATATAGGTTTGGGTTCGGGTTGCATCATATTGTTTAAATGCATTATGAACATGTATGATATTGTATGCCTGAAATATTAAATTTTAGTGTTGGTTACACATTGAGTCTATTGACTCACCCGTTGTGGGATTACTTTTCGGTGACGACCGATGATGGACCGGCCATGAAGCTTAATGGAGGCCATGTGAAGTTTAGATTTCTTTTATTTGGACTATTTTACTTTAAGTATTTTGAATTTAAAATTTGGAAATTATTTGATGTAATAAGACCTTAGTAGAATTACTTTATTCATTTTTAATTTACAAACTTTTATTTATTAAAAGATTAAGTAAATCTAGTTTTTTTAAAAAATAAAGCCCAAACGTTTTGTCACCTAAAGTAAAGGCTTTTTAATAATGAAATAAACTTGTTTTCATCTCAAGCCCAACCCAAAACAATCTTTCTTTCAAAACACACAATTTTTTCCTAAGTAACAAAAGAATTTGAAACAGTTTACACCGGGGAACATACCAGATCTGGTCAAGGCTCATGGGCGGGTTTGGGGTGTTTCAGTTTTGATATCGAGCCTAGTTTTAAACTCTCAACCTTGGGTTTAAGGCCCAAAACGTTTTCAAAGTTAAGCCCAAAAGAATTTTGTGAATTAAGCGTGTTTTTCGGCATGGCCCACTAAGGGTCCGTTCGTTGCTCCATCGAGATGGGATTTTTGGCCAAAAGTCCTTTTAAGTAAAAGGAATGAAGAACAAAGGCCGTGGAGAAAATTTTCACCGTTTGAAGACCTTTTCTCGGATGAAAAGCTAAAAATTTTAGCTTTTTCATGGCAAAAGCACTTTTGGTGTTGTTTTACTTCTTTATCCTTATTATTTCTTCCCAATAGACGCGTTCTGATCTCCTTTTTCCCTTTTCTTTGTCTCGATTTTTCCTCTGGTTCCTCTGGTGATTTTTGATTCTCTTCGATCACAGTGTGAAGATCATGGTATTGGGTACTAGTTTTAACTTCTTACATAATTCCCATCTTACAAAAATCTTGGAGCTTCATTTTAGTTCCATTGTTCAGAGAATACCAATGAAGACTTGGAGCTTCATCGAAAAGAAATTACAAGCTTCATCTGCAGTGAAGAAATTATGTTCTTCCATCTTCACGCATCTTGGTGGGGTTGATAGCTTGTTTTGTGAAATTGAAGCAATCCATGGAGGATGTTGGTGACGAAGAAGATGATATCAAAAGGTGGTGTTGGTGTCAAAGCCCGTTGTTAGAAATTGTTGTCCTTGTTGGTGTTGGCGTTGAAAAATGAACTGGAATCACCATTCGATGATCCATCTTTCATGTCCGGAAAAGGGTTGCACCAACAACAACCGATCTGTTCAACAAACCGAGCAATTAAGTTGAAACTTGAAAGTCTTGTACGAGTTGATGTGTAGATAAGGTTCTATGCGATTGAGGTTTCGTATTTTATATAGATCGATATATGGTCTTAAATCTTAATATTTCTTCAATTTGCTTTTATTGTAATCCCTTTTAGAAAAAGAAAAGAATTGTTGATTCAAAATCTTAATGTATAAGGAAAGATTCTTAGACATACTAGAGCCATCAAGATGTGAAAGTTAAAGAGATATCTGCTGTGAGCTAGGATCTAACTTCCAAGGGATAGTATAAATGCTAAAGGACAACTATGAGTAGATCTTCATTGAAACGGCATGTTCTTATGAATGGTATGTATAGTCTCTCGGTCATCCGAGCATACAGTTGATATGAATTGAATATAGACATATGCTTTAGCGAAGCCTTCGTGTTTTAGTTCTCAAGCTATTTTCACGTTTAGTAATTATGTAACATATGTTTACACTTCACAAGATGTTTCTTTGGGTGATTTGAATGTCATTTTCTTTTTACGAATGGTGAATTTCTTTTCTTGTCGCATTTCAATGTTGAGTGCTTCATACTTCTTTTCTTATGGTTGCTACCAATCATCAAGTCGCATTTTTGCATTTATTGAACATTTAGAAAAGCATATCAATGTAAATGTGTAGGATCTTGTTGCCATCACAATGCAGTCAAATTTCATCGGCTTTCTTGATCCAACACCTCTGCTACCATCTTGATTGAAGTAATATAAAGCCCCAATTTCTCTTTTGATGTCTATAGTTTAGGTGGATGGCCATTCCAATTGTTTATTTTGTAGGTAAATGAGATAATCTATCTTTAATTTGTTGATATCATGCTCCTCCTAGTGGAGATTTCTTCACATTTGATACAATACATCTTACTACATAAGCAAGGTTTTTGGCAATTAAGATTTACGTAAGCTACTTTTCTCGAAAAGCCTATGTTACACTTGTATCCTTTCGCTTTTTTCTTGCATTTGCATATATAGTTCTCTAGGAAAGGAGGAAATCTATATGATTCTTTTAAACCATGACCGCTTTGGACGGTCATGACTTTCCATATTACTTGTGTGTAATCCTTGGCATGCGGTACACATTGTTTGTATATTGTTTGAATCTTGAAATCACTTAAGTTTGTAGGAAGTGCATATATGAGAAGCTCTCGATGAGGGATGGATTGTTGTCTGTTTGTGACATTGAGCTCTACTGTCTTCCAGTTGACAAACTCGGTGATTGATTATGTCTATTCGAAATATATAAATTTCGTGTCATAGTCCTTTTCAAATATATGCGGACGTTCTAGTCCGGTCCCATTAAGTGATCTTTGGATATCGTCAATCACAATGTTGTCAACAACACAATCTCAAGCCAAATTTGGCTAACTTTTACAATTACAATTTGGAATAGATTGTCCGGCTTGTACTTTAATTTTTATTTGTAACCTTGTCCGGGCATGGAAACTCAGATAATCGTCTTATTATGCCAATTTCAACGATGTAAATGAGCAGTTCTTATGCATTGAGTTGTCGACTTGCTCGACTTACGTCTTGTGTTGCCCTTCGCTTCTCGTGGCTTTTATAAGTTAATGTGTGTCATCGGATGTTGCTAGTCTTTGATTTATTTAGCTTATTACTTTCCAACATATTTGTTAGTTAGATGCACTCAGATATGTGATGTTATCCAGATTTTCAAAGCATGTGTATATAAAACTTATAGTCGATATGTTCATTATGAAGTTTTATGTTTGACATAAGTGGCATAGAATTAGATTTTCCTATAAATATATGCGAGACTGGACCATTAATTTACAAGATGTAAGGGCCAAAATTTTCCTTACAAAGAAGAAAGATAAGTGCTCTCAAGTTATGCCTTGACTTCACCTCCAAAGTGAAAAGAAAGGAAAGATCACTATCATCATTGGTGGTCAATACTCCCAAAGTGCCAATGCAGTGGTTTGATGGAAGGAGAACCAAAGCTACTACACTAAAAAAAATTGCTTTTAGGATGTAGTTTCTCCGTTGAAGAGTCCCTTAAGAAAGAAGACTCGCAGAAGATCATCCTCAGCTCAAGCTCACCCGATTCCTTTCACAAAATTAGTCAAAGTAAAAGGCGGTAAAGGAGGTCGGAGAAAGATTCTTTACGATTATGTTATTTTAACTTCAAACTTAGTTTTTGAAGTCGTGTCCATCTTCAACAATCCATGCAGATTCCATGGCACAACCTTCTAGCGAACACAGCCTAATGAAGATACGTTGATGTTGAAGTGATGGAAGGCAAAGGCACCTATGGACACCCTTAAACTGTCTTGTTGAAGTCGCTAATGAAAAGTCATCAAAGTTAAATTCACAGGATCAATAGCTTCCATGATCGAGCAACATAATGGCCTCGATTGTTGCTCACATGCACTGAAGCAAAACCTAGCCTCAATCCCCACCGTTCTCGATGGCAAATTGAGTATTCATAAGTCTAAAAGTAAGGAACATCGGAACAATTCAAGAATCTGGAGGAAGAGAACGGTACAAATTTGATTAAAAGGCTTGTTAAGCGTAGAAGGTTGCATGCGAAGCAAAAGAAAGTAGTCAGCCTCAATAGAATCATGCTAGACGCATTGGGATCTAAGTGGAATAGAAAAACAATCCAATCGGTTCTCGTTGGTTGCTTGTGAAGGCCGAAGATATTGCTTTACACAATATATACACTTACTCATGATTTGTCTTTTCAACATGTTCCGTGCTTGCTTAAGATAGTTTTGGATGACATATTGCATTTTCCATTAAGGATATTCAACTTGAATATCTTCAATTCACTACCCGATTTTATGAAATGGTTTCGAGGATAGAACATACTTCCTTCCACAGATTTACGCATGCTACTTGAGGATCAAGTGAGTAGTTTGTTCATATTAGCCACTTAGAAATCATCCTTTTCCTCATTTACTTCTATAGAGCTTGTGGTATATTTTTATACTTTATGTTTATTATCACAACTCCTAACAGCAATACTAATTATGGTAATGTGGATGGTAAAATGCCTGCCTCGTTCATCCGAAGTACCTTGTAAAGAAACTCGATCTTTCAAGTGAAGTGAGGTGAGATCACCTTTACTAAGTTTTCTCGTTCTCACCGAAAACTCGTGGTGCCTAAATTTTGCATCATGCTAAAGTAGAGATGCTATTTTGCTATAATTCTATGTTATCAAGTTGCTTGGTGTGCCATTTTTCTTTTCTTGTTTTCTCAAATCTAATGTTGAAATGAAATTAGAAGCAAACCATCAGTAACACTTCAGTTTTTAATTCCTTGGTTTCGGATTGCATCTTGTTGGGTAGCAGTGTTTCACTTTAGTTCCGTAAGACTCTTTGACCCTTGGTTCATTATATACATGTTTATTCTTTTTTATTGCATTGCTCCTTACCTTTTATTATCTCTTTGCCAAGTTTTAAACTGGATTTGTATAAGCAGTTAATGGTATAATCATGTTTTGATGACATTAACAAAACTCTTTAACCCTTTGTGTTTTCGGACAAATAGTGCAGTACCATCTTCGAGATTATTTGAAACACCCCAAACCCGGCCCAAAAAGCCTAACCGGATTTGGTATGTTCCTCAAGTAAAACTTTAGCGGAAACATTATTTTTAGGAGGAATTAATAAAATCAAAAAGGAAACCAAACTTAAGAAAATTTCTTTGAAAACATTTATATAATAGTAACAAACACATTTTTAAATAATTTATCGAAAACCATTTAGATATTTGATAATTATTCATGGCAGAATTTAAAATAAATCCAAACACAAAATTAAAGATAATTTATAGTGGCCTTATTACATAAAATTGGCAAACCCAAAATAAAGTCTAAATAATAAAAATTAACTTAAAAAGTTTAAGTTGGAAAATTTCCAAACGTCATTGATTGAGCTTTGGCCACCTCGAAATCCTTGCTGTCCCGATCCATCGCACTACGAGTTATCTGAAAAGTTATCCCATAAAAATGGGTGAGTTATAAACTCAATGTATAACACATACACTAAAAAGCCCATTTTATGAAATGCTTTCAAGCCCAAAAATTTCACATATGGCCATAGGCCCATTTAACTCATATTTAGCCCAAAGGCCCATTTAATAACAGATCAAATATAATCATATAATATTACATGGATATACTTATAAAATGAGATGCAAGCCCGCCCAACCTAATTATCCATCCGCTACACACCCCGCATCAACCAAAGACACCGTGGGTATTACTAAATCGACCTCCATCCGCTACACACCATCGAAGGCGATTCTTTGCGGTCAACATGCACATCGCCCTTATTGTGGCAAAGCCACCAAAACAGATGTGACCAAGTCACCGATCAAGTCCAAATTTCAAATACGTGACCGAAGTCACGGAGCCAAATATGTGACCGGCCACCACGAGTCAAATATGTGACCGAAGCCACCGAGTCAAATATGTGACCGGCCACCGAGTCAAATATACGTGACCAAGTCACCAATTTCACATATGTGACCGAAGTCACCAGAAATGTGGTAAAACCACCAGAGTACTTCCTCCTTTATCAAATATACCCATATGCCCATGCACATACATATCAAATCAGATTTTCATGCTATTTATCTACAAATCATATTATAGTCATGCTTATTTCATATTAATGCATATAGCAAAATAAACGGAATATTGAGGTAACATACCTGAATTTTGTATACCAATGATTGGTATCCGCAAACAAACATATTATCATATAATCACTTTTTAATAATATAAATCTATGGAAATTTTAATGTATGGTTACACACCTAGTAACAAAGGAGAATAATACCTCTAGCTCGTCCACACCTAAATGATTAATACACTCGGTTAGTATAAACTATTGTTAGCAAAACTATACTTATAAATGATGGATCTAAATCCTTACCCTCGGATTCACGAATGATAAGTTATTTGCGGTTTTCTCCACTAGATGGATCAAAACCGGCGATATTCCACCAACGTAAAGTGGTTCGGTTATACGCACTACTTGAATAACCGATCCTCGCTTATGTAAGGTCCACAACCCGTGGAAAGTCTCTAACCCCGACATCGCTCTTCGCTTGTAGTTCGATGGTAAAGGAATACCTCCTCTTCCAAACACTTGAACGGCTCTTTTCTTACCTATCTTGATGATCTTAGATCGCTCCTAAAATAACTTAGATTAGTGATCCGCCTAAAAAATTGATATAATCTAAATTAGTAATCTTACCTTGATGATTCAATGGTCACTTAAGGGTTGTCCTCAACAAGATCTTTGTAAAAATCTTTTCAAGAGGTTCGGCCTAAGAGAGAAATAAAAGATTATGATTTTAAGTTTGCTAAAGTAAAAAGGAATAATGAAAATAATTGATAAAGTCTTACTTTGATCACTTGGAGGTTCGGCTTTGAAAAAGAAGAAAAGAATATGATGATTCGGCCTTCACAAAAAGAGAATAAAAAAATGGTGGTTTCAATATGATGGTTTTGGTTTTGAAGGGAAAGAAGAAGGAGAATGAAAAGAGAAGGAAGTAAAGAGAAAGAGGAGAAGAAAATGATAATGGTGATTTCGGCAATGAGAGAAAGATAAGAGAAAAATAAGATGAAAAGAAAAGAAAAGAGAATAGGATCAAAGAGAAGAGAGATTGACTATGGAACTTAGATGCATTCGGCAAGAGGAGAGAAAATGAAGAAGAATAATGGTGCTTAATCTTTGTGGTTTTTGGTTTCAAAATGAAAACTAAATGGGAGAAAGAAAGTTGTATTAGGTTCAAGCAATTGAGGCTAAATCAAAAGCGAAAATGTACCAAAATGTCTAAGGTACATTCGGCCAAAAAGAAGAAAATTTGGTCAAAAAGATGAAAGCTAAAACAAAAGAGAGTTTTTACCTAAACTCTATGGCAAATTCGGCTAGGAGAGAATTTTTGAAGAAAATGAGAAAAGATGGACAAACAAAGACTTTTGGCTAATTTTTCCCCCCTAATGGCAAAGCATAAATTCTACCACATCAATGCCAACATATCCCCTTTTTCCTCCTTGTTTCTTCCCTATCATATCCAAAGAATTTACTACACAACTAAGCCTCTCCTTTAGCCTTCATGTTGTCTAGGTTCATGGTCAATTGACCATGAACACATCCCCAAAACATAGCCCTATTTCATGCCTTTGTCCCCTTATCTTATCACCAACTTATCCTTTCATGCCTTAAGTTTTAACTTCCTTTTCACATGGTCATCTAGCCAAAATGGATGAAAGCTCATCCACTCTAGAATATTCTTGGCCGACACTTACAAGGAAGAAAACAAAAAATTAAAATCTCCCTAATGTTAGCTAGGAGATTCGAACCTTGCACCTTAAGCACACATCCATGCATCTTAACCACTTTGCCAATTACTTAACTTATACTAGAACTTCTTATCATCAATTCTTAAGGCCTTATTAGCTTAGTTCTCTCTCTAATTAATAGAAATTAAAAGTTTAACAAAGCATTCACTTAATAAATGAAGCTCAAATAACTTCCAAAATTGCACTTAATAATGATTAAGCATGCAACATCATTCAATTATGTAAATTGCATAACCCCTAAATATCGGATGTTACGCTTCTACCCCTTAAAATAATTTCGTCCTCGAAATTACATCTGAATAAGTGAGGGTATTCTTGTCGCATCGCTTCCTCCGATTCCCACGAAGCTTCTTCTGATCCATGATTTCACCATAATACCTTAACGAGAGGAACTGATTTTCTCCGTAAAACCTTTACATCTCGCTCCAGAATTTAAATTGGCTCCTCTTCATATGACAAATTTGATCTTAATTCCACCTCCTCAACTGGTACTACATGAGATGGATTCGACCGGTAACGGCATAACATTGAAACATGGAATACATTGTGCATTTGTTTCAATTCCGAAGGCAAATCTAACTGATATGCCACAGATCCCACCCGCTTCACAATCCGATAAGGTCCAATGAACACGGACTTAGTTTCCTTTGCGACCAAATCTCATCACCTTTTTCCAAGGTGAAACCTTTAGAAAACTTGGTCTCCCATCGCATATTCTATTTCTTTCCGCTTTAAATCTGCGTGACGATTTTTTGTCTCAGACGCTTCCTTTAACCGAGCCAGGATTACCTTAACCTTTTCTTCGGATTCGGACACTATCTCCGGGCCCAAAATCGTCGTTCCCCTAATTACATCGCCCAAAGACGTAGGAGTGCGACACTTCCGTCCATATAGTGCTTCATATGGTGCCATCCTTATCTTGGATTGAAACTGTTGTTGTACGCAAATTCGCTAACAGTAAGAATTCCTCCCAACTTCCTTTGAAATCTATCACACAACCCTCAACATATCTTCTAAGATCCGGATTACTCTTTCTGACCGACCGTCTGAGAGGATGAAATGCCGATCAAGTCCAATCTAGTTCCTAAAGCCCGATGCAATGCTTTCCAAAATCGCGACGTAAATCTCGGATCTCCGTCCAAATTATCGACAACGGCACTCCATGCAATCTCACAATTTCACTACATATAACTTTGCCAATTTCGCAAAGAGTAATCAACCCGAATCGGGATAAAATGTGCGATTTCAGTCAATCGGTCCACTATCACCCAAATGGAGTCTTTCTTAGTAGGCGTAAGAGGAAGCCCACTAACAAAGTCCATGGTGATTCTCTCCCACTTCCATTGCGGAATCTTTATCGGTTGAAGCAACCCCGATGGTACTTGATGTTCACCTTGACTTGCGACACGCCAAGCACTTTCCTACAAATTCTCAGAACTTCCCGCTTAAGACCAAAGCCACTAAAACCGATCTCAAGTCTCGATATAACTTACTTCCTCCAGGATGCATAGCATAGGGGCTACCATGCGATTCCCGAAGTATCTTTTGCCTCAACTCCTGATCCCTCGGCATACATACTTTATCTTTGAAGCACAATACCCCGTCACTGTTAATACTAAAATCTTCCAATTTCCCACTCTGTACCAGTCGAAGCTTTTCACTCAGATCTTCATCTATTAACTGCCTCTCTTTTACTTGACTTAACCATGTCGGCTTAACTCAAGTTACGCTGACAAGCTTCCATCATCGTAGAGACTAAGATGTGCAAACATCGCTCTCAAATCTGACACCACTTTTCGACTTAGAGCGTCTGCCACCACATTCGCCTTGCCCGGGTGGTACTCGATAGAACAGTCGTAGTCTTTCAACAACTCTATCCACCTTCTCTGCCTCAGATTCAGTTCCTTCTGAGTCAGTAGATATTTCAGACTTTTGTGGTCCGTATATATCACCGACTTTTCTCCGTATAAGTAATGTCTCCAAACTTTAAGAGCAAAGACTACATACCGCCAACTCCAAGTCATCGTCGGTAATTAACTTCGTGCGGTCTCAATCGCCGAGACGACACGCGAACTACCTTTCCGCTTTGCATCGTAACACACCCTAATCCCGTGTGAGAAGCATCGCAATACACAACAAAATCCTTTCCCGCTTCAGTGAATCAAAACAGAGCTTAGTCAAAACTTTCTTGAGCTTCTCAAAACTCTCTTCTTGCTTATCATTGCACACAAAAGGTACTTCCTTTCTCGGCAATTTCATTAGAGGTGCATTTATCGATGAAAATCCTTCACGAATCTTGGTAATATCCGCTAAACCCAAGAAATGCGAACCTCGCCACGGACTTAGGTGGTTTCCAATCTAATACTGACCTCGATCTTCCGAGGATCCACCCTTATTCCTTCTGCAGATACCACATGTCCTAAAAATGCAACTTCTTTCAGCCAAAATTCACACTTGCTGAATTTGGCGTACAGCTTCTTTTCTCTTAAAACTCGCAACACAATCCGAAGATGCTCATCATGTTCTACTTCGGACTTAGAATACACCAAGATGTCGTCTATGAATACCACGACGAACTGATCCAAGTAGGGCTGAAAAATCCGGTTCATCATATCCATAAACGCAGCTGGGGCATTCGTCAATCCGAATGGCATTACCAGAAATTCATAATGCCCATATCTAGTTCGGAAAGCCGTCTTATGGATATCCGCTTCTTTCACTTTAAGCTGATGATACCCCGACCTTAGATCAATTTTAGAGAATATCGCAGCTCCTTTAAGTTGATCGAACAAGTCGTCGATCCTAGGTAAAGGATACTTGTTCTTGATGGTCAGCTTATTCAACTGCCGGTAGTCTATACACATCCTCATCGATCCGTCCTTCTTCTTTATGAATAGACCGTGCTCCCCATGGAGACACACTAGGTCGGATGAATCCATGATCAAGCAACTCCCGAATCGAGCCTTAAGTTCAACCAATTCCTTGATGCCATTCTATATGGAGCAATAGAAACTGCGCCCGTTCCTGTGCAATAAGTCTATCCCGAATTCTACCTCACGATCCGGAGGCAACCTCGAAGTTCTTCCTAAAAACATCTACAAATTCATTCACCGTCCGACTTCATTAACGAGCTTCTTTAGCCTCCAAAGCATTCACCAACATCGAAAAGCTTCGCATCCTTTCTTAACCATCCTTTCCGCCTTAAGAGCAGATACTACATTAGATAAGTAGTTTCGTCTTTCACCATCACTACAACTTCCTTGTCATCAAAAGTTCTTAGGGACATTCTCTTAGCAAGACAATCCACATTTGCACGGTACTTCACAAGCCACCCATGCCTAAGATTAGGTCAATTCTCCGAATGGCAACTCCATTAAATCACCGAAACTGATCCCTTGAACTTCTAGAGGCACTTCCTTAAAGAGTTTGTCTACAACTACATGCATCTAGAGAACTAAATGCAGTCATCTTCCTAGGTACGTTTGAAGTCACATGCAAAGTCCCGGATACTTCACTAGCAATATAGGAATGAGTTGACCCTATATCTATCAAAGCAATAAAGGGCAACCCAGAAATCAAAAACGTACCCGTGATAACATCAGATGCATCACTGTCTTCTCTGCGACGAACTGCATACACCAAACCTGGTTGTCTCGCCTCGGAGTTTCCATTTCCTGCACAAGTTCCGCGACCTCTCTGGAACCATTGCCCTTCCATTGGGACCACGGCCTCTTATCGGTTCTTTGTCCACTTACATCCTTGATTAGCACCCTGACTTGCTGGACGGTTCTTCTCCGAGTTCATCGGACAATCCTTGATCATGTGATCCTTCGAACCGCACTTGAAACATCCGCCGATTTTCTTCCAAAGATTCTCTCGAGTGCATTTTCCCTGCACGAGAACAAGTACGACTTTGCACTCCGTGAAGGTCTGCTGACCTCGCGGTCCATCATTCCTTGATTTCTTCAAAGTTTCAGATGACCCTGTAGACCCAAAGCTTCTCTTATTCTTGCCACGACCTCTGTCCGGTTACGTCTCTCAAATTGCTTAGCTTCTTCAAAGAATTCTTGCCCTTTCCACTAAGATTGCAAAATCTCTTTCACGGTGTGGAGCAATCATCACTCTTAGCTCATCTCTAAGTCCATCTTCAAATCGATACACGTTCATATTCCGTAGCCACTATCCTCCGCATAACGGCTAAGTCGCAAAATTTCGCTTCATATTCACTATCGACTTGTTTCCTTGCACCAAATTGAAAATGTCTTCCTCTCGAGTCGATATAGCTAGCTCCAACATATTTTCCTCAAATTTCACTTTAAAATACCCCAATCCGCACGATCCACGGGTACTTTCCTTGATAGTAAGCCACCACCGGTAGGCTTCATCACGAAGAAGTGAAATAGCACCTTTCAATTTCTCTTCGTCGGTCGGTCTATATCGTCCATGATCCTCTCGATCGCCTCCAACCAATATTCAGCTACGCTTGGAGCTACTCCAGATACTCCTCCGAAAACCTCGGCTCCATTCGATCTAAGTCTCTCACTCTGAGACTTGAGAGATCCATTTCCGAACTAGCCGCTACTGCGTTCCAAAACTTCATGATGCGACTTGTGATCTTGCGTCACCTCCTTCATTTTGTTCTTGGAAGTGCGCCCAACAAATGGTGGTGGAGCTTCATTCTCGGAACCTTGACCAGACCGAACTGTTTCAAACATCATCCTTCCTCTTCCATGTCCACGACGACCTCGTCCCTAGAGCTCATGTCTACTACGATCTTATCTGTTTTTACGAAAAGTCATATGTATTAGAGTCTTTTCACTTCTTATTAAAAGAAAGTTTTATGAAACAGATATTCAGTGGTTTTCGTAGTAGTACACATACACCTAGGGTCCATGTCTCTAAAGTTTCCTTAGGCTTATCAAACATTCATATCACTTATCAAATAAAGGTCATACCGATGGATCCGGGCCGAGAATTCGAAAGCCATGCTCTTATAAAACCATTTAACTTAAGAAAATTTTCAAAAAGTCTTTTGGGCCAAAATTTTGAAAACGTTGTGGGCTTCAAAACCCAAGGCCGAGAGTTTAAAACTGGGCTCTGATACCAAGCTGAAACACCCCAAACCCGGCCCAAAAAGCCTAACCGGATTTGGTATGTTCCTCAAGTAAAACTTTAGCGGAAACATTATTTTTAGGAGGAATTAATAAAATCAAAAAGGAAACCAAACTTAAGAAAATTTCTTTGAAAACATTTATATAATAGTAACAAACACATTTTTAAATAATTTATCGAAAACCATTTAGATATTTGATAATTATTCATGGCAGAATTTAAAATAAATCCAAACACAAAATTAAAGATAATTTATAGTGGCCTTATTACATAAAATTGGCAAACCCAAAATAAAGTCTAAATAATAAAATTAACTTAAAAAGTTTAAGTTGGAAAATTTCCAAACGTCATTGATTGAGCTTTGGCCACCTAAAAATCCTTCTCATCCCGATCCATCGCTTTACTGAGTTATCGAAAAGTTATCCCATAAAATGGGTGAGTTATAAACTCAATGTATAACACATACACTAAAAAGCCCATTTTATGAAATGCTTTCAAGCCCAAAATTTCACATATGGCCATAGGCCCATTTAACTCATATTTAGCCCAAAGGCCCATTTAATAATGAGATCAAATATAATCATATAATATTACATGGATATACTTATAAAATGAGATGCAAGCCTTACCAACCTAATTATCCATCCGCTACACACCCCTTGTACCAACCAAAGACACCGTGGGGATTACTAAATCGACCCTCCATCCGCTACACACCATCGAAGCGATTCTTTGCGATCAACATGCACATCGCCCTTATTGTGGCAAAGCCACCAAAAGCAGATGTGACCAAAGTCACCCGACCAAGTCCAAATTTCAAATCGTGACCAAGTCACCGGAGCCAAATATGTGACCGGCCACCAGAGTCAAATATGTGACCAAAACCACCGAGTCAAATATGTGACCGGCCACCGAGTCAAATATACGTGACGAAGTCACCAATTTCACATATGTGACCGAAGTCACCAGAAATGTGGTAAAACCACCAGAGTACTTCCTCCTTTATCAAATATACCCATATGCCCATGCACATACATATCAAATCATATTTTCATGCTATTTATCTACAAATCATATTATAGTCATGCTTATTTCATATTAATGCATATAGCAAAATAAACGGAATATTGAGGTAACATACCTGAATTTTGTATACCAATGATTGGTATCCGCAAACAAACATATTATAATATAATCACTTTTTAATAATATAAATCTATGGAAATTTTAATGTATGGTTACACACCTAGTAACAGTGAGAATAATACCCTCTAGCTCGTCCACACCTAAATGATTAATACACTCGGTTAGTATAAACTATTGTTAGCAAAAACTATACTTATAAATGATGGATCTAAATCCTTACCCTCGGATTCACGAATGACAGTTATTTGCGGTTTTTCTCCACTAGATGGATCAAAACCCGCTGATATTCCACCAACGTAAAGTGGTTCAGTTGTACGCACTACTTCGAATAACCGATCCTCGTTTACAGAAGGTCCACAACCCGGTGGAAAGTCTCTAACCCCGACATCGCTTCTTCGTTTGTAGTTCGATGGTAAAGGAATACCTCCTCTCTTCAAACACTTGAACGGCTCTTTTCTTACCTATCTTGATGATCTTAGATCGCTCCTAAAAATAACTTAGATTAGTGATCCGTCTAAAAAATTGATATAATCTAAATTAGTAATCTTACCTTGATGATTCGAATGGTCACTTAAGGGTTGTCCTCAACAAGATCTTTGTAAAATCTTTTCAAGAGGTTCTACCTAAGAGAGAAATAAAAGATTATGATTTTAAGTTTGCTAAAGTAAAAAGGAATAATGAAAATAATTGATAAAGTCTTACTTTGATCACTTGGAGGTTCGGCTTTGAAAAAGAAGAAAAGAATATGATGATTCGGCCTTCACAAAAAGAAAATAAAAAAATGGTGGTTTCAATATGATGGTTTCGGTTTTGAAGGGAAAGAAGAAGGAGAATGAAAAGAGAAGGAAGTAAAGAGAAAGAGGAGAAGAAAATGATAATGGTGATTTTGGCAATGAGAGAAAGATAAGAGAAAAATAAGATGAAAAGAAAAGAAAAGAGAATAGGATCAAAGAGAAGAGAGATTGACTATGGAACTTAGATGCATTCGGCAAGAGGAGAGAAAATGAAGAAGAATAATGGTGCTTAATCTTTGTGGTTTTTGGTTTCAAAATGAAAACTAAATGGGAGAAAGAAAGTTGTATTAGGTTCAAGCAATTGAGGCTAAATCAAAAGCGAAAATGTACCAAAATGTCTAAGGTACATTCGGCCAAAAAGAAGAAAATTTGGTCAAAAAGATGAAAGCTAAAACAAAAGAGAGTTTTTACCTAAACTCTATGGCAAATTCGACTAGAGAGAATTTTGAAGAAAATGAGAAAAGATGGACAAACAAAGACTTTTGGCTAATTTTTCCCCCCTAATGGCAAAGCATAAATTCGGCCACATCAATGCCAACATATCCCCCTTTTTCCTCCTTGTTTCTTCCCCATCATGTAACAGCCCAAACCCGGCCCAAACGTTAGGACCGAATATGGGTCGTTACTGAGAAAACTTTTGAAACCCATTTTCGAAATCCAACTAAATTTTGTTGAAAAACTTCTTGTTTTGGTTATTTTGCTAAGATCATACCTAGTGTTTATTTTAAAAAAAATAATTAAGTCAAGTTATGAAACCAATTTCAGATGTGCCCGAGGGCACCAGAAAACATTTTTCGTGTTAATTTAGAAAAACGCGTGATTTAAATTTATAATAAAGATAAAATATCCCACATATAAGGAATAATTAAAGTAAAGTATAATGAGGCCTTATTACATCCAAAATAAAACAATCCAATAACAGAATTTAAAATAACAAGAATCAAAGTCCATTAAAGCTTAAATCCACCGCATGGCCTCCTCAAGTCCCTCCGGCCCATGTCCGCGATCTAAGCATCACCGAAAAATTAATGGAGAAGGTGAGTCACCAAGACTCAAGATGTAACCCTTCCCTGCTTTAAAACATTTTCATACACAACATATAATAATTAATAAGCGAGAATAATGTATACCCAACCTAGCCAACCATACGCCACTTTGTCTACCCCGCTGTGGTACCAAACCACCGGTGGTGCCAAACCACCGTGACATATAGTCACAACGTGTTACCAAAACACCGTGTCCGAGACACAAATCGTGTGATGGGGCCAACCCATCGTGTGATACCAAATCACCGGCACGATCCCATATCTCAAGTGGGGCCAACCCACGGTGGTGTTAACCACAGGGACAAGTCGCTATTGAGGTACCAAACCTCCTGGAGGTACCAAACCTCGGTGACATATAGTCACGGTGTGCTACCAAAGACCGGTGCCCGTCGACACAATATCACCGCCCCTCCACTCATCAATCCCACAAATGATAAACATACATATATTTCATGCCATCACATTTTTTAAATCTCATGTGTCAACACATCATGCTTACCAAAAGCATTAATAATAATAAATCACATTACGGTGCTTACGAATCACCACTTATACCGATTTGGTATTCATTCCAATGCTACATTCATAAAAGATGAGCATTCACAAGGTTAAGCATATTTAATATATTATATAGTGTGTATGTACACACTGTTACTACGATAGTCTCAAATCCGAAGATAACCAATCGGCCACCTTATATCTCTTTGTTCCTATATTCGCCATAATAGAGTTAGTGATATGGGCCATTCGCCAAACCAATTGATTTGAGAGGATTCTTGTGAACCCTAACGTTACCTTTACGCTTTAGGATACTTGACCACAATACCCGATTCCCGAATCGCTTCATCAATTACCACCGATTAGTAAACAAGCCATTAGCCTTGACTTTTAAATATTTGCAAACTAAAACTTATGAGAACCGATTCTTACCAACACTTACCACTTGATTGGTCACGAATGGAACTTAGTTGACAACCTCCAAAATTCCGAACACCTAGATGATTCGGTTAGTACCTTGTAAAAATCGACAAGGATAGGAAGAAGGAAGCATAGGCATTCGCCAACTCTACTTACCATACACTTGATTGAACACCTCATGAAATCTGATGTGCCTATGCCTCTTACACCATTCGCCAAGGTGAGCAAAATAGGAGAAGAGAAAATCAGCCCTTCAAAGGGAGTGATTCGCCAAGTAGAGCTTTTGGAAAAGGGATTTGACACCTTGATGGGAGTTAGATTCGCTATTTAGAGGTAGGACAATAGGGTTTTATGAAGAAAAGAAATAGAGGGCTTTGGAGATGTGGAGGATTCGCCAAGGTTTTGGAGAGGTTGTAAAAGAAAGAAAAATATAAGATGAGTGGTTTGAGAGTTTTTGATTGCAAAGATGGAGAAAAGAGCAAAACAAATGCTAAGTCGATGCTATTTATAAGCATTCGCAACTCCCCTCTTTCAATAGTCCTTGCAGTCCACTCCTCCTCAATAAGGAGTCCAAGATGCCTCAAACTTCCTTGAATCACTCTAGACCACCCATTCAAACTAACATGATTTAATTTGAATTTAATTCCTAATAATCTTTATTAATCCTCAATATTCATCTATTATCCTTAAAATAAAATCCCTATTATCCTTCTTTTAACTTATTTATTTATCATCAATAAATAAATAATAAGAGTTTAAAGAGAGGAGAAACTCTCCCCCATGTGCCGCCAAAATGAAGTGCAAAAGAGGGACTTCCATGACTCGAACACAAGCTCTCCTTGCTCCTTGGTGGCGCCACATGTAGCTCTTAAGTGGGCTTGCTTTGCCACTTGGTCTAAGCTCATTTTATGTCCAAATTATCCCCATTTATTCTTATAACACCCTCTTGCCAAGGCTCCCTTCCTTAAAAGTTTAAAACTAAAATTTCCCACCAAATCGAGCCAACACAAAGCCTTAAATTAATCATTATTATTCCATAAATAATGACATAGCAGCTTCTTACATAAGAAAATAACTAAATTCCAAATAACCCCACTTTTGGGATGTTACGCTTCTACCCCCTTAAAATAAATTTCATTCCAAATTACATAACTAAAACAGATGAGGGTATTGCCAGCCAGATCACATCCTCGTGTTCCCACGTAGCTTCCTCAAGACCATGATTCCGCCATAGCACTTTCACTAAGGGCATCGACTTCCTACGTAGAACCTTTATATCTCTATCCAAGATCCTAATAGGTTCTTCCTCAAAAGATAAGTCTGCGTTAACCTCGATTTACATCACAGGTACCACATGTGATGGATCCGACCGATACTGCCTTAGCATTGATACGTGAAAGACGCTATGTATCCGACTTAACTCTGCGGCGGCAAGGCGATAAGCTACCGGTCCTATCCGCTTCACATCAGATATGGGCCAATGAATCTTGGGCTCGACTTCCCTTTCGCCAAATCTTAGTACCTTCTTCCAAGGCGACACCTTTAGAATACCTTGTCTCCTACAAAGATACTCCATTTCCTTGCGCTTTGAGATCGGCGTAAGACTTCGCCTATCTCGATGCTTCCTTGAGACGAGACCGAATCACTTTGACTTTGTCTTCGGGTCTCGCTACCAATTCGGGCCCAACACTTGTCGCTCACCCAACTCCGCCCAACACGTCGGTTCGGCATTTTCACCATACAAGGCTTCAGTATGGTGCCATCTGAATACTCGCTTGGTAGGTATTTTGTTGTTGTAGGCGAACTCACTAGAGATAAGAATTCTCCCAACTACCTCTAATTCCAAGACACAACCCTCAAAGATATCTTCTAAGATCTCAGATGACCCTTTCATCGCTTCGTCTGTTCGAGGATGGAAAGTCAGATCGAAATCCAACCGCACTCAATGCTTGATGTAACGCTTCCAAAACCTCAAGTGAACCTTGGGTCCCTATCCGAGATAACTCGATACCGGTACACCATGCAATCGACTATCTCGCCACATACAACTTTGCAAGCTTCTGGAGTGAGTAATCCATTCTCACCGGTATGAAGTGAGCTGATTTAGTCGACGGTCTACGATTACCCAAATCGCATCTTTCTTGTCATGTAAGGGTGACCACCGACGAAATCCATAGTGATCCGCCCCACTTCCATTGAGGATCTTTACCGGTTGAAGTAACCCCGATGGTAATCGGTGTTCACTTTAACTCGCGACACGCCAAACACTTCCCTATTTAATTCGTTATCTCACGCTCAACCCGCCACCGTAATCGCTTTAAGTAGATCTCCATACATCTTGCTTCCTCCCGGATGCATAGCGTATGGGCTGCTATGAGCATCCTGGAGAATTTTCTGCCTCAACTCCATATCTTTTGGCATACAGGGCCGTCTTTGAAAACATAACACACCATCACCAGTCAAACTATACCCTTCCAAACCACCATCCTGAACTTGCATTCTCTTCGCATTTAAGCCTTCATCCACTAACTGTTTGCTCTTAATTTCCTCGACCCATGTTGGCTTAACTTGAAGTTCTGCCAAAAGGCTTCCATCGTCATATAGGCTCAACTGAGCGAACATTGCTCTTAAATCCGCCACGACCTTCCGGCTCAACGCGTCAGCCACCACGTTAGCCTTACCCGGATGATATTCGATGGAACAGTCGTAGTCCTTTAACAGCTCAATCCATCGGCGCTGCCTCAGATTCAGATCCTTCTGTGTCAGAAGATACCTCAAACTTTTGTGGTCCGTGTAAATTACCGACTTCTCCCCATAAAGATAATGTCTCCATACTTTCGTATAAGACGATCATGCGGCTAACTCTGTGTCATGAGTTGGATAGTTAACCTCATGCGGCCTTAGGCGACGGGACGCATAGGCTACTACCTTCCCATCTCAGATCAAGACACACCCCAAACCGGTGTGAGATGCATCACAATAGATCGTGAATAATTTCCACACTCGGGTTGCACTAAACCGAGCTTCCGTCAAAATTTTCCTTAGCTTATCAAAGCTTCCTTGCTGCTTTTCCGACCATACAAACGGAACACCTTTCCTTAGCAACTTGGTTAACGGTGCTGCGATCAGAGAGAACCCTTCCACAAATCTTCGGTAATACCCTGCTAACCCCAGAAAACTTCGTATCTCAGCCACCGACTTAGGCGGTTTCCACTCCAATATTGCTTCAATCTTGCGGGGATCCACTCTAATCCCTTCCGCTGACACCACGTGACCTAAGAAAGCCACCTCCCTTAGCCAGAATTCGCACTTACTGAATTTGGCATACAACTGTTTTTCCCTCAACACTTGTAGGACTATCCGTAAATGCTTGTCGTGCTCCTCCTCCGTCCTTGAGTAGACCAATATGTCGTCAATGAACACTACGACGAATTGGTCCAAGTATTGTTGAAAAACTCTGTTCATTAGATCCATGAACGCTGCCGGTGCATTGGTCAACCCGAATGGCATAACTAGGAACTCGTAATGCCCATACCGAGTTCGAAAAGCCGTCTTGTGAACATCGGCCCCCTTCACCTTAAGTTGATGGTAACCCGACCTAAGGTCTATCTTTGAAAACACCGACGCCCCCTTCAACTGGTCAAACAAGTCATCGATCCGTGGCAATGGGTACTTGTTTTTGATCGTAAACTTGTTTAACTGACGGTAGTCGATGCACATTCGCATAGAACCGCCCTTCTTCTTGACAAACAACACAGCGCTCCCACGGAGATATACTAGGTCGAATAAACCCTTGTCCAAGAGCTCTCGAATCGAGCCTTCACTCCACCAATTCCTTTGGTGCCATTCGGTGAGGTGCTATAGACACGGTGCTGCCCGTATCAAGTCTATACCAAATTCGACTTCCGATCCGGAGGCGGATCGGAAGTTCTTCGTGGAACACATCAACAAATTCCCCAATCGTTCGGACCCTTCCAACTGCTAACTCCTTAGCTTCCAAAGCATGATTCGAACCAAATCGCCTTACAACCCTTCTTAACCATCTTTTCCGCCTTCAAGGCGGACACCACATTGATAGGTAATTCTTCTATCACCTATCATAACCACCTCACCATTCTCACCGTCTTAAGAACCATGCGCTTAGCCGCAATCCAAATTCGCCGATACTTAGCCACCAATCCATTCCAAGGATCAAATCGAACTCCCAATGGTAGTTCCATCGATCGACCTAATCGACCCCTTGAGTTCTAGGGTACGTCCCAAAAAGTTTGTCTACCACTACAGAGTGACCTAAAGGACTCACTACCGTCATCTCCTAGCAGCCAGCCTCGTAGTCTAGGTTCAAAGTCTCTACCACCCCATCGGCTACGTATGAGTGTGTAGACCCCACATCAATTAATGCATAATAAGGAGACCAAAATCGAAACGCATCGGTTATGACATCCGGTCGTCACCCTCCTCATGACGCCTTGCCAGATAGACTAAGCCAGTGCCTTAGCCTCTGTGTTGCTCGAACCTCGCCTGAAGTTCCTCGACCTCGGTTAGGACCATTGCTTCCTCTGCCATTGCCACGACCCCTCTGCGGTCCCACATTTCGGTCCTGAGTACGGTTCGGCCCCTCTGGCTGATTCCGAGCTCGCTTTCGGGGACAATCTCTGACCCGATGTTCTAAAGATCCACACTCGAAACATCCTCTATCACCGGCCGAACATCCTCCCAATGGGACTTCCCATAAACGATTGTACTCGAGCCGGCCTCGATTATTAGCTACGGCCTTCTTCGCCGACGGCCCACTCGCCTAGCCTTCTTCCGATCATTACCATCGGATCCAAATTGACCCAAATCCTCTCTTCCGATTATTTCTACTATAATTACGCCTCACGACCTCCTTGATCCCTCGGCTACTTTAGCCTTTTCCACAAGAGATGAAAACTCACGAACTTCGTCATGGGCAATCAAGAACCTCAAGTCATCTCGAGTCCGTCCTCAAAGCGGACACATACATTGTGTTCAAGTGGCTACAATTCCTCCGCATACCTATCAAATTTAAAACTCGCCTCATACTCGCCCACGGACTTAGTTCCTTGTACTAAACTCGGAAAAGTCTTCCTCTGCTTGGCGTCGGTGTAGCCTGGTGCCCACATATTTCTTCCAGCGGTTTTGAAGTAGTCCCATCGAAGATCATCACCGTGGCTCCATCCCAATCGTCACCACCACTGTACGCTTCATCCTTTAGAAGTTTACAACGCCTTTCAACTTTTTCCTCCTCGGTCAGTCAAGTTCATCCATTACCCTTTTGTAGATTCCAACCAATACTCTGCTACACTGGTGCCACTCGACACACCTTTAACACCTCACTCATTGGATCGAATCCGCTCGGGAATGAGTTTCGAGCTCCTAAATTTCCACCACCTCACCACCAATTCGAGGACTCGCAACACCGCTATGAGCATCGCCTCCTCCTGCCTCGATCTCGCCTCCTCGGCTCAAAAGTGGAGGTGGTGGTGGCGTGGTACATCGCTTTGAAACCTTGTCCCGACTGACGGGTTCGAGACACCGTCATCCTACCCCTACCGCGTCCACGGCGTCCCACGTCCTCTAGAACTCATTCTATCTATCGCTTTTAACTGATTAAGAGAAATTTTATCGTTAGCATTTGTTCCACTTTATTACTCATGAAGAAATTTTATGGATAAAGTTTAGTCAGAAATTCTTTCGTGCAAACAGGGTTTCAGTCTTCTATCCTAGTTCACACAAGGAAGTTCTTGCATCCATTCCCTAATGCTTTCCATACCTATTCACTCTTTGGACATTTCTGCCCATTTCTAACCCAGGGGTATTTTCGTCATTTTCCTACAGGGGTATTTTCGTAAAGAAATTTTAAAACTTTAGTAGAGTAGGTTGTTTTGAAACTCCCAAAAGCTGAGGGTTTTTCTGAAAAAGTTGTAAAATTTTAAAGCTACATCATCACTTTGAAGCCAGGGGTATTTTGGTAATTTTGTTCGTCAGGGGTAATTTCGTAATTTTTGTAAAACAAGGGTGTTTTAACCATTATAAAACTCCGAGGGTCCCGTTTAAGAATTTTCCTTCTTAAAACGGTGATGTTGCAAAAATTTTTGTACTCAGGGGCATTTTGGTAATTTTGTAAGTTGAGGGCGTTTTCGTAATTTTTCCAAACCAAATATTTTGCTGATGATTTTCAAGGCTAAGTTGTTGAATATTTATAGAATAGTTAAAATTTTTGGACAAAATCATTGATTTGATATTTTATGAACCGAGGGTATTTTAGTAATTTTACCCCTAAGGGCATTTTTGTAATTTTTCCAGAAATCAAGTTTTTCAAGGAAAACGTTGTAAAAATGATGTTTTCCGATTTGAAAGAGTTATTACAGAAATTTTGAAAACATTAGGGTTCTTGTTGTTTCGTTCCTTTCAAAACATGGCTAATTCCCTTTCGGGTTTTAGTCATTGAGTTTAGCCTATGACCGAGCCTTCTTGGTCAGGGTGAACCCAAGCTACGCACCAGGCAGGTTTCGTGTGGAGAGGAGGTGAGTCGCACGGACTGCTTAAATACCAAGCTCCCACCGAACCTTTCTAGACATGCGCATGAGAGGTTACCACACCATGAGCCCTTTGAGTTAAGGTGAACCCGAGCCACGCACTGCAGGATACTGCGAAGAGGTGGTGAGTCACTCTGACCGCTTAAATACCGTGCTCTTAGGTTCCAATCCTAGACATGCGTCTGGGTTACCACACCCTAGCTCGATGACTAAGTCATAGATTGGTTTAGTTCTTTAAATCTTATGTTTAGCTTGTGTGTTTGAGTAATCTAATCCTAGGGTTCAAATTCTATAAGTCTACCTCGCTCCATGCTTCCTACCCTTCTACGTAATATAATCCACAAAGAAGTCTAGAGATACTTACCCAGGCGGATCGGTCTTGAGACTTGGGCCATCTTTGCTTTAAAAACCAAAAAAAACAATTAATAAGGCCTATTAAAACATTTTTGGGCCTTGGGCCCTCACAAATGAGTTTTGAACTGGCTCGATACTAATTTGTAATACATTTCAAACCCGCCCAAACGTTAGGACCTAATATGGGTCGTTACGAGAAAACTTTTGAAACCCATTTTCAAATCCAACTAAATTTTGTTGAAAACTTCTTGTTTTGGTTATTTTGCTAAGATCATACCTAGTGTTTATTTTAAAAAATAATTAAGTCAAGTTATGAAACCAATTTCGATGTGCCCGAGGCACGTAAAACATTTTTCGTGTTAATTTAGAAAAACGCGTGATTTAAATTTATAATAAAGATAAAATATCCCACATATAAGGAATAATTAAAGTAAAGTATAATGAGGCCTTATTACATCCAAAATAAAACAATCCAATAACAGAATTTAAAATAACAAGAATCAAAGTCCATTAAAGCTTAAATCCACCGCATGGCCTCCTCAAGTCCCTCCGGCTCCATGTCCGCGATCTAAGCATCACCTGAAAAATTAATGGAGAAGGTGAGTCACCAAGACTCAGTATGTAACCCTTCCCCGTTTTAAAAACATTTTTCATACACAACATATAATAATTAATAAGCAGAATAATGTATACCCAACCTAGCCAACCATACGCCACTGTCTACCCCGTTGTGGTACCAAACCACTGGTGGTGCCAAACCACTGGTGACATATAGTCACAACGTGTTACCAAAACACTGGTGTCCGTAGACACAAATCAGGTGATGGGGCCAACCCATCGTGTGATACCAAATCACCGCAGACGATCCCATATCTCAAGTGGGGCCAACCCACGGTGGTGTTAACCACGGGGACAAGTCGCTATTGAGGTACCAAACCTCCTGAGGTACCAAACCTCTGGTGACATATAGTCACGATGTGCTACCAAAGACCGGTGCCCGCCGGCACAATATCACCGCCTCCACTCATCAATCCCACAAGATAAACATACATATATTTCATGCCATCACATTTTTTAAATCTCATGTGTCAACACATCATGCTTACCAAAAGCATTAATAATAATAAATCACATTACAGGTACTTACCTGAATCACCACTTATACCGATTTGGTATTCATTCCAATGCTACATTCATAAAAGATGAGCATTCACAAGGTTAAGCATATTTAATATATTATATAGTGTGTATGTACACACCTGTTACCACGATAGTCTCAAATCCCGAAGATAACCAATCGGCCACCTTATATCTCTTTGTTCCTATATTCGCCATAATAGAGTTAGTGATATGGGCCATTCGCCAAACCAATTGATTTGAGAGGATTCCTTGTGAACCCGAACGTTACCTTTACGCTTTAGGATACGACCACAATACCCGATTCCGAATCGCTTCATCAATTACCACCGATTAGTAAACAAGCCATTAGCCTTGACTTTTAAATATTTGCAAACTAAAACTTATGAGAACCGATTCTTACCAACACTTACCACTTGATTGGTCACGAATGGAACTTAGTTGACAACCTCCAAAATTCCGAACACCTAGACAGATTCTTGTTAGTACCTTGTAAAAATCGACAAGGATAGGAAGAAGGAAGCATAGGCATTCTACCAACTCTACTTACCATACACTTGATTGAACACCTCGCGAAATCTCGATGTGCCTATGCCTCTTACACCATTCGGCCAAGGTGAGCAAAATAGGAGAAGAGAAAATCAGCCCTTCAAAGGGAGTAATTCTACCAAGTAGAGCTTTTGGAAAAGGATTTGGCACCTTGATGGGAGTTAGATTCGCTATTTAGAGGTAGGACAATAGGGTTTTATGAAGAAAAGAAATAGAGGGCTTTGGAGATGTGGAGGATTCGCCAAGGTTTTGGAGAGGTTGTAAAAGAAAGAAAATATAAGATGAGTGGTTTGAGAGTTTGGCGCTTGCAAAGATGGAGAAAAGAGCAAAACAAATGCTAAGTCGATGCTATTTATAAGCATTCTACAACTCCCCCCTCTTTCAATAGTCCTTGTCATTCACTCCTCCTCAATAAGGAGTCCAAGATGCCTCAAACTTCCTTGAATCACTCTAGACCACCCATTCAAACTAACATGATTTAATTTGAATTTAATTCCTAATAATCTTTATTAATCCTCAATATTCATCTATTATCCTTAAAATAAAATCCCTATTATCCTTCTTTTAACTTATTTATTTATCATCAATAAATAAATAATAAGAGTTTAAAGAGAGGAGAAACTCTCCCCCATGTGCCGTCAAAATGAAGTGCAAAAGAGGGACTTCATGACTCGAACACAAGCTCTCCCTTGCTCCTTGGTGGCGTCACATGTAGCTCTTAAGTGGGCTTGCTTTGCCACTTGGTCTAAGCTCATTTTATGTCCAAATTATCCCCATTTATTCTTATAACACCCTCTTGCCAAGGCTCCCTTCCTTAAAAGTTTAAAAACTAAAATTTCCCACCAAATCGAGCCAACACAAAGCCTTAAATTAATCATTATTATTCCATAAATAATGACATAGCAGTTCTTACATAAGAAAATAACTAAATTCCAAATAACCCCACTTTTGGGATGTTACACATCATATCCAAAGAATTTACTACACAACTAAGCCTCTCCCTTTAGCCTTCATGCCGTCTAGGTTCATGGTCAATTGACCATGAACACATCCCCAAAACATAGCCCTATTTCATGCCTTTGTCCCCCTTATCTTATCACCAACTTATCCTTTCATGCCTTAAGTTTTAACTTCCTTTTCACATGGTCATCTAGCCAAAAATGGATGAAAGCTCATCCACTCTAGAATATTCTTGGCCGACACTTACAAGGAAGAAAACAAAAAATTAAAAATCTCCCTAATGTTAGCTAGAGATTCAACCTTGCACCTTAAGCACACATCCATGCATCTTAACCACTTTGCCAATTACTTAACTTATACTAGAACTTCTTATCATCAATTTTAAGGCCTTATTAGCTTAGTTCTCTCTAATTAATAGAAATTAAAGTTTAACAAAGCATTCACTTAATAAATGAAGCTCAAATAACTTCCAAAATTGCACTTAATAATGATTAAGCATGCAACATCATTCAATTATGTAAATTGCATAACCCTAAATATCGGGATGTTACATTATTACATTAGTTTTAATGCAAAAGAAGGAATTCAGATTCTCGGCAATTTATCTTCATTACGACTCGAATGCATTTTTGTAGGTGGAGATCATGTCGAGGTCATCGGTCCTACCATCATTACAACTTCACAACTTGGTAGATCTGTGGTTTCAACAAGATCAACAAATAAAAGGTCCCAAAGATCCATTGGCTCATCAAAGAAAGGACTTTGTTATGGTTCTGTCAGTATTCTTGGAAAGTCCAAGCTCCTTGAGACATCCATTTAATCTGGTTTATTTTTTCATGCTTCCTTTGAATCATTTGAATTCCAATCATCTAAACATATATGTATTCTTAGGATGATCATAGTTTTAAGTAGTTTCACTTGTCATGTATGTTATCATGCATGGTGAATTTGTTTTTTACTTCATTCTTGAGCAAAACCTAAAACAAGCCCATAAAAATAAAATCGTTTATTTTTTGTGTTTTACAAACCGGCTTTGGTTTGCTCTCCTTGCACTAAACAAATTCGCTCCTATCAATTTAAGAACCGAATTATCTAATTTTTCTTGAAATAACTAAATGAAACGCTTCAAAGTTCATTTAAAGAAATAAATAAATTTGAAGTAAATAAAATATTTATGTATAAAATTATGCAAAATTAAAGATCATGTATAATTGCATCAAAATTCACCTATATTTGTATTACTTATGCCTATTAAGAATGTTTAAATTATTTATAAAAATAAATTATCTATAATTATTTTTAAATTATTATATATTATATGTAAAATATAGTTGAAAATAAATAAATAAAAATGATTAATTTTGAAAATTGATGCCTAAAGTAAATAAATAGAGAGAATTTTTGTATTCTTTATGTCTATTTTACTATCTATGTTCAAATTATATCCTCTTTATACGGGTATAATGTGTCCTACCTAAGTAAATAAAAGAATTAATATTACCCCGTAAAAAATCGTTCTTTAATTGAAAAAAGGGCAGAGATGTTGTTTAAGGGCAAGCCCAGGAATATATAGGCCGGAAAGGCCAAGAGGGTCGAAACCAAAAGAACAAATAGTTAATCTTATATAAATCATAAGCCTTCGGACTTATTCCTAATGACCCGACACGAAGAGTTCAAAGGTCAAGGAACACGCAAATCTATTCATGATAGAATTAGGGTCCCTATTTCATATGAAGACCTTCTAGGAGAGGATTTAAAAGGCGATTAATTTGAGCATTTTCAAAATATTGAAAACTTTGCTTGGCATCAATTTTCTGTAATTGGATCTATGTTTTTTTGTTGATTAAGGATTTTAGTGAGATATGCACTTTTCAATGACAATGAATGTTCTTTTTAATGAAAAACACAGAAAAATTTGATGTTGCTTCTCTACATTTTCTTAGTTTTAAAGTTCAAGCAAAAGCAAGTGTTCTTATGCAATCATCACAATTATCCCAAACCAATTGATCAACTAATTATCTAACTCACAAAGCAATAATTCTAAGCTTTCAAATACTGATCATATATTTAACAAACTTGAATAATTGTAATTAAACCAAAAGACATGCAAATAATACAATTGTAATAACTAATTACAAATATTTAATTATTATATTTAAATATTTAAATATAGTTTATATATTCTAATTAAATTTAATAAATAATTAATATTAATTACTTACAAATATTTAAAATTAATATTATTTATTAAAATATTAACAATAAATTATAATAAATTATTTTTATATTTTGCTAAAATATCATAATATTAATTAATTTGAACATTATTTAAATACATATTTGTTACTTTATAATATCATGTCTAAAATAGACATTTTACTTCTCAAAAGTACTTTTTCACAAAGAATGCCAAACACTTAAATTTTTCAAAAGAACTTCTCAAAGCACTTCTCGTAAGCACTTCAAAAGCACTTCTCAAAAGCACTTCTTAAAAGCATTGCCAACCGCCCTAAGTCTCCAATTCAAGTCCACCGTAAGTACTCCAATCTTTTGTGTGATTTATATTATGATTTGTAGAAGGGTAGAAGTGGAATGGAACGTAGAATAGAGATTTAGTACTTGAACCCTAGGGCTAGTTACCCCAACAATTACATAAGACTTAAATGCCTAATTGAACAAACCTGTGGTTAAGTCGCCAAGTTAGGGTGTGGCAACCATGGTGCGCATGTCTAGGATTGGTTTCGTGGGAGCTTGGTATTTAAGCAATCAGCGTGACTCACCTCCTCTCCACTCGAATCCTACCAAAATTAGTAGCCTCTGCTCACCCTAACCAAGAGGACTTAGCTACTGCTAAACCCTAACTAAAACCCGAAAGGGACTAATGTATTTTTATGAAAACCCTAGTTTTGAAATTCTAAATTACCCTCTTGATTTGAAAAGATTATTTTATAAATTTTCCGAAATATTATTTGATTTACAAACTACAAAAATACCCCAAAGAGTAAAATTACGAAATGCCCTTGGTTTATAAAATGTCCAACTACTCAACAGCTTTTGCCAAAATTTCATTATTTTATAAATGTCCAAAACCCTAATTTGCAAACTATCAAAAATACCTTGACTTTTGAAAACTACAAAATTGCCCTAAACTTACAAAATTTCCAAAATGACTCGATTTCCAAAATTTTTGCAACTTCATCGCTTTTGGAAAGTACAATTCTCAAAAGAACCCTCAAAGTTTTGCAACTTCTAAAATATCCCCGATGTGTTAAAATTTTACAAATTACCCCGATTTGTGGAAAAATTACTAAAATACCCCAAGGTCCAAAATTACCGAAATACCTCGAATTTCCAAATTTATCGAAGAGCCCAGGACTTTAAAATTTTGAAATACTTTTGAGAAAATTACCAAGGAACCCTATTTGAAAATTACGAAAAATACCCTTGTGGGACAAATTACATAAATACCCTTGGGTAGTGGAAAACAACAACAATGAAAACTACAACATTTCTCTGAATGAACGGAAGTTCATAATTGATTGATGGATGAAGGAATATGAAGACTGTGTGCATGTATGAATACGAAAGAACCACTCCTAAAATTCTTTTCATAAAACTTCTTAATCTGATTAAATCGCGACGTTAGAAATGAGTTCTAGGGAAGTGAACTTAGAGATTGTGCTCGGAAAGTATGATGGTTCTATTAAGATCGAGTGCTTGACTTAAGCATAGTCTTGTTGAGAAGGATTGTACTGATTGCTAGTAAGTAATTTCAAGGACAAAATTATTTTAAGGAGGGTAGAACCGTAACATCCCGCATTAGGGTTATGCGTTTGTGCATAATTCATGAGTAGTAGGTTTTGGCGGTGTTTGAAATGAATTAAGGATTTTAAAATCCTAGGATGGAAGAGAAAGCTTTGAAAATTATTGGTTTTAAGTTAAAAACAAGAAGTGATGTGGAAAAGTGGCAAGGATGCCACCTAAGGTGCAAGGTTTATGGCATCAAGTGAAGTACTTTAAGGAAGAGGTTCAATCCCATTGTGTGCATTTTGCTTAATTTTATGAAATAGCATGTTTATGTGATATGTTGGGTGCGTTTTAGAACCTTGGAAATGTAAGGAAATTTATGGAAATGTATGGAAATGTAAGGAAATGTATGGAAATGTAAGGAAATGTATGGAAATGTATGGAAATATAAGGAAATGTATGGAAATGTATGGAAATGTATGGAAATGTAAGGAAATGTAGGGAAATGTAAGGAAATGTAGGGAAATGTCTTGGAAATGTAAGAAATGATTTAGAAATGTTAAGTTTCAAAAAGAGGAAAGTGAACATTTTGGAAACTTGGAAATGTTAAGTTAAAAGAGGAAAGTGAACATTTTGGAAATGCTAAGTTAAAAAGAGAAAAGTGAACATTTATGGAAACTAGGAAAATGATTTAGAAATGATTCAAAGAGGAAAGTGAATATTTATGGAAACTAGGAAAATGATTTAGAAATGATTCAAAGAGGAAAGTGAACATTTCGAAACTAGGAAATGTAAGGAAATGTCAAGTTTAAAGAGCCAAACGAAAATTTTGGAAACTTAGAAATGACTTAGAAATGTCGAGTTTTAAAGTTTAAAAGAGGAAATTAAGGCAAGGTGGCCTTAAGAGAAAAGTATGTGAAATTTGACATACAACAGGCTTGGAAAAGTGGCACTAAAATGCCACTTAGGGCCTCTGGAAATGGCGCCACATGCAAGTGTATTTGGGCCAGGGATCGAGTCACTTAGGAAGCAAATAAAAGAAGTTTTATTTTGCTACAAAGAGCAGAGAGGTGGACGGCATGAGGGCTCTTAAAAGAGGAGTTTTATTTCCTTTAGAATTTCAGCTAAATAGGAGACAAATAATAGATTTAATTATCATTATTTTTAGGAGATAATTGTTGGATTAATTCTTTTAATAAAGTGATAATTCAAAGGATAAAGTTATCAAAATAGAAGAGTGGTGGCCAAGTAAGGGATTCTGAGTAGTAAATTCACTATAAAAGGAAAAGAGAGGCCATTCAAAGATTATTTTCTCTTCCTTGATAATCTCTTAATTCTCTTAAGCAACTATTCTTTTCTTCTTCATTCTTCTCTCTCAATATTCCAAAAGTCAAAATTTTGTGACTACCTCTAGGTCTTAAGTAGAATCTTTGAGGACTCAAGAAAAGGGTATCGATTACAAAGATTAAGGGTAAGGTCGAGTTATCGATTTCCATTCTTTTCTTCTAAGATTAAAGCCGAAACTAGGAAATCTAACCCCATTATTGTGTTAGTCGAAACTTGGAAAGAAGGCTCTTGGGATTTACTAAGTGTCGACTACAAGGAAGGAGAAGTTCTTTTCCGAAGGTACACCATAGTCGTGTTCCCTAGTTATTCGGTGAATTTTGGATTTAAAATCCATAAGGTAAGACATGCGAATATTCGCCAAGGCCTATTTTTGATGTTTTAGATCTAGTTCATATTTATTCAAAAGTCAAACTAATTTGTTAAAGTGATTTAAAGCTTTGCGAATACAAGAAAGAGTATAGTGAAGATTTGGATTTGGCACCAAGGTAAGTTTTAGTGTACTAATCCTACTAGGATTTGGATTTATGGCCGAATGGCTTACTAAGTATGAAATGATTGATTAAATGTAGAGATTTAAGATCTAAGGCATTAGATCAAGCTTTTTGGGATTTGGATTGGAAACCTTAAGTGAATCGGTGTGTACCCTACCCTAAGTTTTAATATGTTCATGGCTATGTTTTAAATTAAATGTGCATGTTTATAAGAATGTGAATATGGCTAAGGTACCATACTATGGTACAAAGTACTAAGGCACGCTTCCTACTCCTACTAGGATTACGAAATATGTTATACTTAACATGTGAAAAGTGACATGAATGTGAATTTAAGTATGACATGCATGATATGAATAATATGGGGCATTCGGGTTATTTGAGAAAGGGAAGTGAATGTGATGACTTGGTCTCACTATCTCAATGTGGTGACTTCGGTCACATTATCTCAATGTGGTGACTTCGGTCACATTATCCGAATGTGGTAACTTTGTTACATTATTCGAATGTGGTGTCTCATGACACAATTATCTCGGTGGCTATGCGTGAATTTTATATGGTGATGAGCACGCCGATTGCAGTGATCGCCTTCGATGGTGTGTAGCGGATGGAGGTTGACTTAGTAGTCCCCATGGTGTGCGAGGATGGTACGGTGGTGTGTAGCGGATGGCATATAGGTTTGGGTTCGGGTTGCATCATATTGTTTAAATGCTTTATGAACATGTATGATATTGTATGCCCGAAATATTAAATTTTAGTGTTGGTTACACATTGAGTCTATTGACTCACCCTTGTGGGATTACTTTTCAGTGACGACCGGTGATGGACCGGTGGCGAAGCTTAATGGAGGCCATGTGAAGTTTAGATTTCTTTTATTTGGACTATTTTACTTTAAGTATTTTGAATTTAAATTTTGGGAATTATTTGATGTAATAAGACCTTAGTAGAATTACTTTATTTTGTTTTAATTTACAAACTTTTATTTATTAAAAGATTAAGTAAATCTAGTTTTTTAAAAAATAAAGCCCAAACGTTTTGTCACCTAAAGTAAAGGATTTTAATAATGAAATAAACTTGTTTTCATCTCAAGCCCAACCCAAAACAATCTTTCTTTCAAAACACACAAGTTTTTCCTAAGTAACAAAAGAATTTGAAACGGTTTACACCGGGGAACATACCAGATCCGGTCAAGGCTCGTGGGCCGGGTTTGGGGTGTTTCAAAACTAAAACAATGGCCTTAAGAAAATTAATAGAGGGAATTTAACACAAGAACAGGCTTGGAGATGTGGCTAAGAGGCACCACTTAAAGCCCAGTAAGTGAGGCCACAATCAAGGGGGAAGGAGCCTAGGTTCGAGTCACGTGGGAAGCAAATAAAAGAGTTTTATTTTGCTGCAAGGATCAAGGGAGTTGGACGGCACCAAGGCACTTGGGGAAGAGTTTAATTCTCTTTAAAATACGGCTAAATAGGTGGATAATGATGGACTATTATTATTATTATTATTATTATTATTATTAAGAGATAAGAGATAAATATTGGATTAAGTTTTATTAAATTGAATGGGTGATAATTAAAGTGATAAAGTTGTCAAAATAGGAGTGATGGACAAGTAAAGGATTTTAAGTTAGTAATTTCGGCTACTAGAGGAAAAGAGAGCCATTCATCATATCTTCTTTCAACTCTTCTCTCTCACCGACTTTCCTAGAGCATCTTTTCTTTTCTTTTTGTTAGCCAAAGCGAAAACTAAAGTAAGCCTAGTCAATTCTTCATAGCTTTTATGATCTCCATTAAAACGGAATCCATAAACTCCTCAAGATACCATCATTAGCCGATTTCTTTATACCAATCAAAAGTCAAATCAAGATCCTTCTAGCTTACATAGCCGAATATTGCTAAAGGTTCAAGCAAGGATTGCCAATCTCTAAAGTAAGGGTAAGATCTCATTCGGTTTCATCCTTTTCTTTTAAGATTTGTGAAATCTAGGACTAACCCATTAATATCTTGTTGTCGAAACTTTGAAGAGATCTTTCGTGATTTATTAAGTGTCGACTACAAGGAAGGAGAAATTCTTTTCCAAGGTACACCATAGGCAGCGTGTTCCTAGTTATTCTGGTTAGTTTCGGATTTAAAATCCACAAGGTAAGTATCTATAGCATTCGGCCAAGGCCATGTTGAGTAAATAGATGTGTTTCATTAATATTTAAAAGCCAAAACTAATCTATTCAAGTAATCTAGTGATTGCCGATTTCAAGAAAGAAGGATACAAAGTTTTGATTTGATTAGACATCAATCGGCAAGAAGGTAAGGATTTAAGTGTACTAATCCTACTAGGATTTGGTTTTATGGCCGAATGGCTCTTTACTAAGTATTAAGTGATTGATTAAATGTAGAGATTTAAGATCTAAGGCATTAGATCAAGCTTTTCGATTTGGATTGGAAACCTTGTTTAATCGGTGTGTACCCCACACTATCTTTTAATAAGGTTTATGGCTAACATTTAATATGAGAATGTTTATAAGAATGTGATTATGGCTAAGGTACCATGTTATGGTACAAAGTACTCAGGTACGTTTCCTACTCCTACTAGGATTATGTTAAATATCTGTTACGACGCACATATGACATTATAAGAATGTGAAATAAGAATTTGGCATTTTAATGCATGTTATGTATGATATGGGGCATATGGGTTATATGAAAAAGAGGAAGTGAATGTGGTGACCTAAGACCACAAAATCTGAATATGGTGACCTAAGACTACAAATCGAATGTGGTGACCTAAGACCACGATATTTGAATGTGGTGACCTAAGACCATGATATCTCGAATGTGGTGACCTAAGACCACGAATTTTATAAGAGGCGATGAGCACGTCGATTGCAATGACGCCTTCGATGGTTTGTAGCGGATGGAGGGTTGACTTAGTAGTCCCCACGGTGTGCGGTGATGGTGCGGTGATATGTAGCGGATGGCATATAGGTTTGGGTTCGGTTGCATCATTATTTTATATCTGCTATATGATTATGTATGTGATGTGATAATATGCCCGAATCTATTTGGACATAGTGTTTGTGTACACATTGAGTCTGTTTGACTCACCCGTTAGGGAACATTTTTCGGTGATGATCAAGAATGGACCGGCCTGTGGGAGCTTAAAGGTGGGCATGCACAAGAAGAAATTTTACGATTCGGACTTTTATTTTAATTAAGTACTTCCAATTATTTGGATTTATTTGATGTAATAAGGCCATAGTGAACTATTTTATTTTATTTTAGTTTTAAAGTATTATGTTACTTAAATTTTTATGAATTAAAGACTAAATAAATTTATTTTAAATTAATTCCTAAGTGTTTTTGTCGCCCAACCTAAAGGGGTTTCCAATAAAAAAATAAACTTGTTTTTAACTTGAACCCAACCCAAAAACAATCGTTCTTTCAAAAACCCAGATTTTCCAAAGTAACAAAAGAATTTGAAACGGTTTACACCGGGGAACATACCAGATTCGGTCAAGGCTCGTGGGCTGGGTTTGGGGTGTTTCAATTTGGTATCAGAGCCTAGTTTTAAACACTCGGCCTGTGTTTTAAGGCCCAAAACATTTTCAAAATCTAGCCCAAAAGGAATTTTTTGAAAAATTTTCAGGTTTTCTGGCATGGCCCACTAAGTCTCCGACCTGAAGTCCACCAGGTAAGTACTCCGATCTCTTGTGTGATTTATGATATGAATTGTAGAAAGGTAGAAATGGAACGTAGATTAGTATGATAAGTACTTAAACCCTAGGATTAGTTTACCCCAACAATTACATAAGACTCTAAGGCATAATTAAACAAACCTGTGTCTAAGTCGACGAGTTAGGGTGTGGTAACTGTTGTGCGCATGTCTAGGAGTGGATTCAGTAAGAGCTTGGTATTTAAGCAGTCCTAGCGACTCACCTCCTCTTTACTCGAATCCTACCTGGTGCGTAGTAACCGTTCACCCTAACCAAGAGGACTCAGCCACGGGCTAAACCCAATAATTAAAACCCGAAAAGGACTAGCCACATTTTTATGAAAACCCTAGTTTTAAAAAGTCAACAAATTACCCTTTTGAAATTATGAAAATTATTATTTTGGAAAATCTTTCTAAAATTTTAATTTACAAATTACCTAAATACCTTTAGTGGTAAAGTTACTAAAATGCCCTTGATTTTCCAAAATTACCATACTACCCCTGATTTCAATAACAATTTTTGATTTTGCACAAGTATTCAAAAACTTTACAAAATACCAAAGACACCTTGATTTGCAAAATTATTGAATTACCCCTAACTTTGTGCAAATGACTAAAATACCCGATGAAGGAAAATTACCAAGTACCTCAAATTAGAAATCTTTAAAATGCCTTGTTTTGAAAGTCACCAGAACCATACTTTTGGCAAAAAATTACCAAATAACCACGGCTTGTAAAATTACAAAATACCCTAGTGTATATGTAACATCCCGAACCCTACCACGAGCCTTGACCGGATCTGGTTATGCCATCATGGAAAAATGTTGAAAATCTTTGTCTTTAGGAAAAACTTGAAAATTTTGTTAACTTTTGGAAAAGGTGTCCATTTAAAATAAATATAATAATCTAAGCTTGATTTGAATTAAAACTTTATTACAATTTATTATATTATAAATCATTTGAAGGAAATAAATCTAAGTATAATATAAACCCTAATTAAAAAGATAATAAAATGATCCCAACAATAAATAAAGAGGCCTTTTATTACAACCAATATTTAAACCAAACTTAATATAAATAAGCTTTAAAATATTTAAACTCTTCCTTCGCATGGGCCACCATGTGTCCTCTCCGATCCGGTCCAATCTCAAGAGTCACCGACATGTTAGGAAAATAATTGGGTGAGTCATATGCACTCAGTGTGTAATTAAAACCACCGATATCCACCCACATGCTAGCCGCAAATCAACCCAATTATCAAATACAACATATAAATATAATCATTTAGACATTACCACAACTGGCTTGGCCCACAATTAAATCATATTCAAGCAATTGGCTAGGCCCTTTTCTCATTAGTTTACTTGATTCTTTGGGCTTGGCCCATTTCCACGTATGTTCCCAAAACATACCTATCCATATGTCATATTGGGCTTGGCCCATTTCCATATCATTTCATAACAAAACAATGCAACATGAACCCCAACCCAATCCTAAGGTCCATCCGCTACACACCCCCTTAACCAGCCTACCACACACCAGGGGACTATCGAGTCACCCTCTCCTTTTAACTCCAAAAAGGCAACCAATGCCATCCACGATGTAGCGTATGGCTAACATCAAACCACGATGGAGCACACAGCAATCCATCAAGCCACGATATGGCATAAAGCCGATGTCAATCAAGGTAACCACGCGAACTAAATCGCAAAGATCCACAACGCGACCTCGATCCAACGCCAATCCACGATGTTGCACAAAGTCGACATCAACCACGTATCAAGTACACCCTTACCTTCTTTCAAAACCCACCCATGCACATGTAACATAATATGGTGTTTGAGATGATGCATGTGCATGATATTCACAAATATAGGCATACACTCATATTTAAATAAATGACAACAATATTAACAATTTGCTATTTACGATCGACGTCATACCCTTTTTAGGGTATCTATTGCACTTTACCATCGCACTTATTAGTAAGCATATAACATAGCGGATATCACATAAAACCCTAAACAATGGCTAACTACACACCTTATAACCTCAAGCTCTAAACCTCGATCCCGACGCTATCGCTTAGCGAGACTACTGATTATCGCCTATCGTTTTCTGCACGCCCACACCCCGGCCAATCACGAACAAATTAAACCGACCTCTTCTTAAACTTGAGCAGGGACTTTCCCTTGCTCACCTTGACCGGTATTCGCATCCATAACGATATCTAATCAAAACTTGGTTATCTGAGATCTTAAACGAATAATCATAAACTACTCATCCTTACAAGCGAGTCTTGAAATCCAAAGCTCCTTAATCACCGCTAAAACTCCTAATTGGTCAAGGTTAGAATCGGTTACCACAAATGCCAAATATGGTTTATAACAAAATCCATGTAAAGAGGACCCTTTGGCCGAATAGCACCTAACCCTTACCTTGAGTAACAGAATCAATGACCCTAAGTGCTCCCTTGTGTTGGCTACAATAGAAAAACACATCATCATGGCCCTACTGCACCATACGGCCCACCAAAGGAATCAAGGCCTAGATTCTGATTCGCAACTTTATGGAAAAGAATCCCGAAATGTACTATAGAGAACACTTACCCTTAAAACCGAATGGAGATGAACCAAGGAGATCACCTTTGTTGATATTCTACCACCACACTAGGCTATCGAAAGGAGATTTCGACCAAAGTTGAGAGGAGATTCGCTAAAACAAATAAAGAAAAGAAAAGGAGAAAAGGCTATGGATATTCGCTTAGGCTAATGAAAAAAAAAAATTAAGAGGTTTCGCAATGGTGTTGAACACTAAAGAAATCTTAAGCCAAGCAAAATAATTGGGAAAAGAAGAACCCTCTTGCTCCAAATTTTGCAAGAACACCGGAGAAGAACAAATAAATTTTGGCACAAGCAATAAAAAGGAGAAAAAAATATGAAAAAGGTGTTTCCCTATTTATAAAAATTCTACCACCTACCCACGTGAAGAATCCATCCTTTGGCCATCACCTACTAATTCAAATTAAATTTGAATTAGCCAACCCCACATTTACCCATATCCTATATTATCTAAAAAAAAAATAAATAAAGCGAGAACAATTTCTTCTATCCACCAATTTTAAACTAAATCAAATACTCCTACAATTATCCCACTTATCCAATAAAATAAAATAAAATAAATAATAATTATCCTACAATAAAAAAAACAAATACTAGATAAAATTTAACACTAATCCTACCTAGCCATCTAACACTTATCACTCTTGATTAACAAGAGTTACACCTTAAATGCAACACCCATGTGCCGTCCACCTCACACCATTCGACAACAAAAAACAAATCCACCTACATTTCTGTGATTCAACACAGACACTGGGAAAGCCAGAGACCAACTAGCGCCCAGCCATTCGGCCACCTTGCATTCCTTGACATAAAGCCCCACTATTTTATTTTAAATCCAACCTACTTCACCCATCACCAAACAACAAAATAAAACTCCATAATACTGACTCCAGCCCTCAAAACCGCGACCTCCCTCCCTCCAGCGCCTAAGTAGCGCCTAAGAGCCACTCGCCAATTGGACTTTCATGTCCATCAACTTGGACATTTATTTTAAGGCCTACTTAGCCCATCCTTGACCTTAAAATAAAACAAAGTTGTTTGCCCAAAGAACTCGAACCCTTGCTCCTTAGGCGCCACCTTCCAAAGCCCCAAGCAACAGATAACCACTTTGCCAATACCTTTCATGTGTCTTAACCTTCCAAATAAATTTCTTAAGCCCTCTAAAGCCCACTCCATTTCTTAACCCTAAAATTAAAACTTTTCCTAAGCCTTCCCTTTTACCCGAGCATTCTCAAAACCTCTAAAACACCTCCAAACACACCCAAAACCTACCAACACCGAATTATACTTAAATTACCTAGCCCTAAACCAGGTGTTACAATTCTACACTCCTTAAAATAATTTCGTCCTCGAAATTACTTATTACCGAATAATCATAACTCGCTATTCTACTTCTCATTGCACTCTCGATCTTAGTTTATCATACTCCCAACCACGGTCTTTAAGTTCTCTCTCAAGATCCAGATCATACAAGAAAGAGCTAACTTACAAACAAGGAAAGCAATTAAAGAATATTCCAAAACAAAGGAGCTTACCCGATATCACATCTTGGTTGACTCGACTAAAACCATTCCTTCCATGACTTGAACCACGACCCTCGTCGCCGAGGACAATTCTTAACCGGATGTGCCTTAGATCCACACCAAAGCATTCTTTACTATTTCCCCAACACTCTCTTGTGTGAGGTCTTCCACACCGAGCACAAGGATGATTCCGATCCACCGTGCAGGTGCACTTACGGGGTTCTCGGTCCTTGGTCTTTTCGGGCATTACCAAATGATACCGATGGTCCAACATTTCTCTTATTCTCATTCCTATTCTTCTCTCGATTTTCCTTTATAGTCTTCTTAACCTCTTGATCCGAGCTTTCTCCACTAAAATGGCAAAGTCCCTTTCTCTGCAAGGAGCGATCAACTCCATAACTCATCTCGTAGCCCATCTTCAAATCGAACACTCCTTTCGAATCGTGAGCCACGATTCCTTTGGCGTACTGACTTAGTCGCACAAACTCAGCTTCATATTCCGCTATTGACTTATTCCCTTGCACTAGATTTAGAAACGCTTTCCTTTGCGAGTCCAAATAACTGGCTCCTACATACTTCCCTTCAAACTTGGCCTTAAAGAAATCCCAATCCAGTCGATCCGCCGGTACACCTTGTTTGACAATGAGCCACCAACGATAAGCTTCGTCGAGCAACGTAAACAGCCTTCGACTTTTCTTCATTAGTGCAGTCCAAATCATCCATGATTCTTTCGATTGCCTCTAGCCAATACTCGCTACATTCGGAGCTACTCGACACTTCTCTAAAGATCTCGGCTCCGCTTCGATCTAAGCCTTCCGATCACCGACTTAGAAGTTCCATTTCCTCTACTAACTCCGCTACTCGCTCTAGCACTTCGCAACATGGCCCGCGATCTCGCGTCATCTTCTCTGTCTCGATCTTGCTCCTCCACGCCCATCTCTGGCAGACTTCATTTTCGACCCATGGCGGACCTTATCGGTTCCGATCTTGCCATTTTACCTCTCTGCGTCCCTAGAACTCATCTCTATCGTCTTGATTTATCGATTAAGAAGTTTTATGCATTAGTAATTGTTCCACTATTTAACCATGAGCATATTTTATGAATGAAAGATTTTAGAAGTAGTTCTTTCGTTCACATAGGGTTCGATTCAAGTTTTACTACTCTAATTGAGCATCACTTTCACATTCATCAATAGAGACACCTTCATTTCTCAATGAAGACACATTCATTCATCATCAAAACACATTCATTTCTCAGCGGAGGCACACTCAGTGGTATCTACCACCCACATTCACTATTCGGACCTTCCTGCCTATTTCTACCCTAGGGGTATTTTCGTCATTTTGTCCTACAGGGACATTTTCGTAATAAACCAGGGAAATTTTAAAACTTAACAAACCAGAATATTTTGAAATTTCCACATCGGGAGGGTATTTCGAAAATTTGTCAAATTAGAATCTGACAAAATTTTGGAAACCGGGGGTATTTTAGTAATTTTGTCAACTGTGGTAATTTTGTAAATTTCAAGAGTCGGGTATTATTTTGAAATACAAAATTTGGATACTTTTGCAAAGTGAGAGAATTTTATTAAAGTTGGGGTTAACTCAAAATTTTAAAAGTTGGGGCATTTTAGTAATTTTCAACACGGGGTATTTTGTAAATTTTCCAAATCGGGGTATATTGATATTTTGAAAACTAGAGATTTTAATATTTTGCAAAGTAAAATCATTTTAACAAAAGTTGAGGGTATGTGGTAATTTTATAATACTGAGGCATTTTGTAATTTTTGCTTAGAACATTTTGGTAATTTTGGGTAAATCGAGAAAAACACTTTTTTTTCAAAACCAGATTTAGGGTTTACAAATCAAAAGGGTAAATTTGAAAATTTTAAAACCAAGAATTTTAAAAGCAAGAAGGCTAATCCTTTCGGGTTTTAATAATTGGTTCACTTTGTGAACAAGTCCTCTTGGTTAAGGTGAACCAGTAGCTACGCACTGTAGGATTCAAGTGGAGAGGAGGTGAGTCACGCTGACTGCTTAAATACCAAGCTCCCATGAATACCACTCCTAGACATGCGCACACAGAGGTTGCCACACCTTAACACTGGCGACTTACTTTACTGAGTTTGTTTAGTAACCTTAAGTCTTATGCACATGTTTGAGTAGACTAGCCTTAGAGTTCAACTGATCCTAATTCACTAATCTATGAGCCCAACAAAGCCCATAACAGTTCATATAACAAATTACTTCACAAGTCTGAAGTACTTACCTGGTGGACTCGGGCCGGAGGTACAGGTGCCATGCCAGAATACCCTGAAAGGTTTCTTAAAAGCCCATAATTTTTTTTTTAAAAGCCCATTTGAAAATGTTTTTGGGCCCAAAACCCTCAAAGCCGAGTTTTGAACTGGGCTCTGATACCAATCTGTAACATCCTCGAACCCGGCCCACGAGCCTTGACCGGATCTGGTTATGCCACTGCGGAAAAATGTTGAAAATCTTTGTCTTTAGGAAAAACTTGAAAATTTTGTTAACTTTTGGAAAAGGTGTCCATTTAAAATAAATATAATAATCTAAGCTTGATTTGAATTAAAACTTTATTACAATTTATTATATTATGAATCATTTGAAGGAAATAAATCTAAGTATAATATAAACCCTAATTAAAAGATAATAAAATGATCCCAACAATAAATAAAGAGGCCTTTTATTACAACCAATATTTAAACCAAACTTAATATAAATAAGCTTTAAAATATTTAAACTCTTCCTTCGCATGGGCCACCATGTGTCCTCTCCGATCCGGTCCAATCTCAAGAGTCACCGACATGTTAGGAAAATAATTGGGTGAGTCATACAGACTCAGTGTGTAATTAAAACCACTGATATCCACCCACATGCTAGCCGCAAATCAACCCAATTATCAAATACAACATATAAATATAATCATTTAGACATTACCACAATCTGGGCTTGGCCCACAATTAAATCATATTCAAGCACTGGCTAGGCCCTTTTCTCATTAGTTTACGGATTACTGGGCTTGGCCCATTTCCACGTATGTTCCCAAAACATACCTATCAACATATCATATTGGGCTTGGCCCATTTCCATATCATTTCATAATAAAACAATGCAACATGAACCCCAACCCAATCCTAAGGTCCATCCGCTACACACCCCCTTAACCAGCCTACCACACACCAGGGGACTATCGAGTCACCCTCTCCTTTTAACTCCAAAAAGGCAACCAATGCCATCCACGATGTAGCGTATGGCTAACATCAAACCACGATGGAGCACACAAGAATCCATCAAGCCACGATATGGCATAAAGCCGATGTCAATCAAGGTAACCACGAACTAAATCGCAAAGATCCACAACGCGACCTCGGCCGGCGCCAATCCACAATGTAGCACAAAGTCGACATCAACCACGTACTCGAAGTACACCCTTACCTTCTTTCAAAAACCCACCCATGCACATGTAACATAATATGATGCTGAGATGATGCATGTGCATGATATTCACAAATATAGGCATACACTCATATTTAAATAAATGACAACAATATTAACAATTTGCTATTTACCTGATCAGCGTCATACCCCTTTTAGGGTATCTATTGCACTTTTACCACTGCACTTATTAGTAAGCATATAACATAAGCAGATATCACATAAAACCCGGAAACAATGGCTAACTACACACCTTATAACCTGAAGCTCTAAACCCTCGATCCCGACGCTATCGCTTAGCGAGACTACCGTTATCTGCCTATCGTTTTCTGCTGCACGCCCACACCCCGGTGGCCAATCACGAACAGCTGAAACTGACCTCTTCTTAAACTTCGGAACAGGGACTTTCCCTTGCTCACCTTGACTGGTATTCGCATCCATAACGATATCTAATCAAAACTTGGTTAATACAGATCTTAAACGAATAATCATAAACTACTCATCCTTACCGACAGAGTCTTGAAATCCCGAAAGCTCCTTAATCACTGCTAAAACTCCTAAATGGTCAAGGTTAGAATCGGTTACCACAAATGCCAAATATGGTTTATAACAAAAATCCATGAAAAGAGGACCCCTTTGGCCGAATAGCACCTAACCCTTACCTTGAGTAACCGAATCAATGAGCCCCTAAGTGCTCCCTTGTGTTGGCTACAATAGAAAAACACATCATCATGGCCCTACAGCACCATACTGGCCACCAAAGGAATCAAGGCCTAGATTCTGATTCGGCAACTTTATGGAAAAGAATCCGAAATGTACTATAGAGAACACTTACCCTTAAAAGCGAATGGAGATGAACCAAGGAGATCACCTTTGTTGATATTCGGCCACCACACTAGGCTATCGAAAGGAGATTTCGACCAAAGTTGAGAGGAGATTCGCTAAAACAAATAAAGAAAAGAAAAGGAGAAAAGGCTATGGATATTCTAGCTAGGCTAACGAAAAAAAAAAATTAAGAGGTTTCGCAATGGTGTTGAACACTAAAGAAATCTTGGCCGACGAAAATAAGTGGGAAAAGAAGAGAACCCTCTTGCTCCAAATTTTGCAAGAACAACGGAGAAGAACAAATAAATTTTGGCACAAGCAATAAAAGGAGAAAAAAATATGAAAAAGGTGTTTCCCTATTTATAAAAATTGACCACCTACCTACGTGAAGAATCCATCCTTTGGCCATCACCTACTAATTCAAATTAAATTTGAATTAGCCAACCCCCACATTTACCCATATCCTATATTATCTAAAAAAATAAATAAAGCGACAACAATTTCTTCTATCCACCAATTTTAAAGTAAATCAAATACTCCTACAATTATCCCACTTATCCAATAAAATAAAATAAAATAAATAATAATTATCCTACAATAAAAAAACAAATACTAGATAAAATTTAACACTAATCCTACCTAGCCATCTAACACTTATCAGCTACTGACTAACAAGAGTTACACCTCAAATGCAACACCCATGTGCCGTCCACCTCACACCAATGACAACAAAAAAACAAATCCACCTACAAATTTCTGAGATTGAACACAGGACACAGGGAAAGCCAACGACCAACTAGCGCCCGAGCCATTCGGCCACCTTGCATTCCTTGACATAAAGCCCCACTATTTTATTTTAAATCCAACCTACTTCAGCCCATCACCAAACAACAAAAATAAAACTCCATAATGCAGACTCCAGGGCCCTCGTAATCGCGACCTCCCTCCCTCCAGTACCTAAGTAGCGCCTAAGAGCCACTCGCTAATTGGACTTTCATGTCCATCAACTTGGACATTTATTTTTAAGGCCTACTTAGCCCAGTCCTTGACCTTAAAAATAAAACAAAGTTGCTGCTTGACAACTCGAACCCTTGCTCCCTTAGGCGCCACCTTCCAAAGCCCTAAGCAACAGATAACCACTTTGCCAATACCTTTCATGTGTCTTAACCTTCCAAATAAATTTCTTAAGCCCTCTAAAGCCGAGCTCCATTTCTTAACCCTAAAATTAAAACTTTTCCTAAGCCTTCCCCTTTTACCCGAGCATTCTCAAAACCTCTAAAACACCTCCAAACACACCCAAAAACCTACCAACACCTGAATTATACTTAAATTACCTAGCCCCTAAACCAGGGTGTTACAGTATAAATTACCATTTTACCCTTGAAATTTTTCCAACAAGTATTTTAATTTTGTAAAGTATCAACAACCTCTATTTTACAACATTTTCAAATTCTCTAATTCAAAAAATTTCCAAAATACCCCTGTAGGGTAAAATTACAGAAATACCCCTGGGTAGTGGAAAACAACAAACAACGACAATTACAACATTTCTCTGTAATGAACGCAAGTTCATGTGTGTGACTGAATGAATGATGTGAGACTGTATGTGTATGAATCGAAGGAACTACTTCTTAAAACTATTAAACATAAAACTGTTCGCAGTTAAACAGTGGAACAAAGTACTAATGCATAAAACTCTTTAATCAGATTAAATCGCGACGTTAGAAATGAGTTCTCGGGAACGTGAACTTAAAAAAATTTGTGCCTAGGAAGTATGATGACTCTATTAAGATTAGAGTCGCAGATAAGCGTGCGCTGATGAGTTAAGATGTTCGATTATTCGATAGTAAGTAATTTCGAGGACGAAATTATTTTTAAGGAGGGTAGAACTGTAACATCCTAAAAATGGGCCTATGCATTTTTGATTTAATTATACGAAATGGCATGTCTTATGTATTATGAATGTATGGTGAACATTTTTGGAAACTTGGAAATGTAAGGAAATGTTTTAGAAATGTTAAGTTTAAAAGAGGAAAGTGAACATTTTTAGAAACTTGGAAATGTAAGGAAATGTTTTAGAAATGTTAAGTTTAAAAGAGGAAAGTGAACATTTTCGGAAACTTGGAAATGTAAGGAAATGTTTTAGAAATGTTAAGTTTAAAAGTGGAAACTAAAACAAGATGGCCTTAAGAAAATTAGTAGAGGGGATTTAACACAAGAACGGGCTTGGAGAAGTGGCTAGGAGGCACCACTTAAAGCCCAGTAAGTGACGCCACAATCAAGGGGGAAGGAGCCTAGGTTCGAGTCATGTGGGAAGCAAATAAAAGAGTTTTATTTTGCTGCAAGGAGCAAGGGAGTTGGACGGCACCAAGGCAATTGGGGAAGAGTTTAATTCTCTTTAAAATTCAGCTAAATAGGTGGATAATGATGGACTATTATTATTATTATTTTTATTAAGAGATAAGAGGTAAATATTGGATTAAGTTTTATTAAATTGAATGGGTGATAATTAAAGTGATAAAGTTATCAAAATAGGAGTGATGGCCAAGTAAAGGATTTTAAGTTAGTAATTTCGGCTACTAGAGGAAAAGAGAGCCATTCATCATATCTTCTTTCAACTCTTCTCTCTGCCGAATTTCCTAGAGCATCTCTTCTTCTTCTTTTTGTTAGCCAAAGCTGAAAACTAAAGTAAGCCTAGCCGAATTCTTCATAGCTTTTGTGATCTCCATTAAAACCGAATCCATAAACTCCTCAAGATACCATCATTAGCCGATTTCTTTATACCAATCAAAGCCAAAATCAAGATCCTTCTAGCTTACATAGGCGAATATTGCTAAAGGTTCAAGCAAGGATTGCCGATCTCTAAGTAAGGGTAAGATCTCATTCAGTTTCATTCTTTTTCTTTTAAGATTTGTCGAAATCTAGGACTAACCCCATTAATATCTTGTTGCCGAAACTTTGAAGAGATCTTTCGGGATTTACTAAGTGTCGACTACAAGGAAGGAGAAATTCTTTTCCCGAAGGTACACCATAGGCCGCGTGTTCCCTAGTTATTCGGTGAGTTTCGGGATTTAAAATCCACAAGGTAAGTATCTATAGCATTCGGCCAAGGCCATGTTGAGTAAATAGATGTGTTTCATTAATATTTAAAAGTCGAAACTAATCTATTCAAGTAATCTAGTGATTACCGATTTCAAGAAAGAAGGATACAAAGTTTCCGCAGTTTGATTAGACATCAATCGGCAGCAAGGTAAGGATTTAAGTGTACTAATCCTACTGGGATTTGGTTTTATGGCCGAATGGCTCTTTACTAAGTATTAAGTGATTGATTAAATGTAGAGATTTAAGATCTAAGGCATTAGATCAAGCTTTTCGGGATTTGGATTGGAAACCTTAAGCGAATCAGGTGTGTACCCCACATTATCTGTTAATAAGATTTATGGCTAAAATTTAATATGAGCATGTTTATAAGAATGTGAATATGGCTAAGGTACCATGTTATGGTACAAAGTACTCAGGTACGTTTCCTACTCCTACTAGGATTATGTTAAATATCTGTTACGACACACATATGACATTATAAGAATGTGAAATAAGAATTTGGCATTTTAATGCATGTTATGTATGATATGGGGCATATGGGTTATATGAAAAAGGGGAAGTGAATGTGGTGACCTAAGACCACAAAATCTGAATGTGGTGACCTAAGACCACGATATTTGAATGTGGTGACCTAAGACCACGATATTTGAATGTGGTGACCTAAGACCATGATATCTGAATGTGGTGACCTAAGACCACGAATTTTATAAGGGCGATGAGCACGTCGACTGCAGCGACTGCCTTCGATGGTGTGTAGCAGATGGAGGGTTGACTTAGTAGTCCCCACGGTGTGCAGGATGGTATGGGTGATGTGTAGCGGATGGCATATAGGTTTGGGTTCGGGTTGCATCATTATTTTATATCTACTATATGATTATGTATGTGATGTGATAATATGCCCGAATCTATTTGGACATAGTGTTTGTGTACACATTGAGTCTGTTTGACTCACCCGTTGTGGGAACATTTTGGTGATGATCGAGAATGGACCGGTCGGCGGGAGCTTAAGGGTGGCCATGCACAAGAAGAAATTTTACGATTCGAACTTTTATTTTAATTAAGTACTTCCAATTATTTGGATTTATTTGATGTAATAAGGCCATAGTGAACTATTTTATTTTATTTTACTTCTAAAGTATTATGTTACGAAAATTTTATGAATTAAAGACTAAATAAATTTATTTTAAATTAATTCCTAAGTGTTTTTGTCGCCCAACCTAAAGGGTTTCAATAAAAAAATAAACTTGTTTTTAACTCGAGCCCAACTCAAAAACAATCGTTCTTTCAAAAACCTAGATTTTCCAAAGTAACAAAAGAATTTGAAACGGTTTACACTGGGGAACATACCAGATTCGGTCAAGGCTCGTGAAATGGGTTTGGGGTCTTTCACCAACGATTCACGGCGTTCTGAACACTTGAGTTTCAGCCTTTCTCTATTTCACTATAAATTAAAGAGAATTTATTTAAGAGAAATGGATGAAGATTTCGGTCAAAAAGGCTTTCTAAAACCAACTTAAGGATTCAGCAATTAAGCAAATAAGAACAAAATTAAAACTATCAAAGAGGGTTCTTTCCGAACATCCAAAGTTTGAATAAAATAGAATTGAGAAGAAAGAATATGTGAAAAGCAAAGAAACTTTCGGTTTAGGTAGATAGCCACCGACATTCGGCCATGGTGAAAGATTTTGAGAAAGAATAAAGATAATTAGAGATGGTTACAAGAAGAGAGAATAGAGAAGAAGGAATAAGAGAGTGTTTATGAGTCGATTTCCAAGGATGAAGATGAACAAAGAATTTGTCTTGGTTTTGATGCATAACCGGTCAAGAAGAAAGAAGAATTTGACCTTTCAAAATGATATGGTTTCGCATAATGAGAACTCTTGGAAAAAAAATGAAAGACAAAAATCAATTTGGCCTCAATGAAATGACCAAAATCAAAACAAAATTTACCTTTAGCATAAGACACATTCGGCTATGAGAGAAAACAAATGGAAGGAGAATAAGTGTTTTGGGAAAATATGGATGACCAAAAGGAGTATCACTAACTACACAACCTTACCAAGCCTACCTCAAAATTTTGGCCACCCCCTATCCCCAAAAACCGACCAAGTTCAAGTCAAAGTTGGCTACACCAACTTTCCAAAACATCCTCCTTGATAAGTGCCTTGTGTTCCCCCTTCATGCCTTAATCAAATGATTCCTTTCCCTAAGTTAACACTTGCCTTTTTCCCATGGTCTTCTTGCCATAAAAATTCAAAGATCCAACTCATCCTAATCCTTATCCATGACTGACACATGCCATATAGATAAAAAAATAAAAACACTCAATTTGCATGCTAGGAGATTTGAACCTCTCCCCTCAAGTCCAACTTATGGCGCCATCACCTCTTTGCCAATTACTCATCTATGCCATCTTTTATCACTTAATTAACTTAACTTCAAGGTCACCTGATTTCTCTACACTAAAGTACTCTTTAGTAAAATGTATTCCAATTCCAAGTAAACCCGAGCCTTTTTCAAGACTATATTAAGCACACAATAAAATTATACCCGAGCTAACACTAAAGACAAGCAACATATTGATACTCAAATTCTTGGATGTTACACATATACCATCCACTAACCTTAGAAATGGGATATTTTCCTTTAGGGACTCCATATTAAAAAGTCACTATCAACTAAGCACTTTACACTATAGTTTGTAACTTTTACATTTTACGATTAAGTCCTTTTGTTTAATCGGACTCCTAAACGACAAAATTAAGTCACAAAATTTAAAACCAACAAATTCACACATAATAAACACATAAAATAATTTTAAAATATTTTTAGACTCAGATTTGTGGTCCCAAAACCACTATTACGATTAGGGTCTAATCGGGCCGTTACAAATAGGGAGTGTTTAGGAGATAATTGGGAGAAGTTATCAATATAAGATTTTCTTCTTATCGGTTTATATTTTCATTTTCCCAACTAATTTTCTGATGTTAGACTTTTTTTCTCTCGCTTTCTTCTCGTTCTTGTTCACTTTTGATTTTTTCCCTTTGGTGAATCTTGTTTCTTCTCTTTCCCCTTTCTTTTCATTTCTATATTTTTCTGACTCATCTTTTTGGGTGCAACTTTTGAATTCATCGGTTCGATAAGTGGAATTTTTTCCCTTAGTTAATGAATTTCAAGTAGGCAATTAACAAAGGATTCGTTTTACTCATATTTAGGTGTCGTTGAAAGGTTTTAAGCGGATATTCTAGTGTGTGGAGACGACTGGTTATCAGATTTGTCACGGTAAGTTTTTGAATCATCGTTGGTTTATTTTCTATAGTTTTATGTTGGGGATATTTGGTTTGATTGACGAATCAAGTGATTAATTAAGGATATATTGGTCAAATATAGGTTTTGAAGGCTCGGGTTACTTTGCACGGTAATTGATACCAAGTGTGTACTTGAAGCGAGAAAATGAGATTGACGAAAAGCCAAAATTGTTTGCTGTCAAGAAATAAGTGAAATAAGAGAAAATGATGCGAAAAATTATAGAGAAAGGAAATAAGAGTGTTATAAACTTGGAAATCAACATTTTGCACTAAAATAGTTTTGGACAGTAGCTGTAGTCTAACTTTGAAAATTCATCTAAAATAGTGAGAATTGATTTAGAGGTTGAATAAAATATGAAATTAAGTTTTATTGAGTCTAGTTTTCATGGAAGAAAAAGTGTAAGCAATGGAATTATATATCATGAGATATAATAAATTTTGTGAGATAAGGTCAGAATGATTTCGGGTTCCCCTGTTCTAACTTAGGAAAATCATAAAAATTTGTAAAACAATAATCAGAGGCTTAAATTTATATGTTTAAATCCTTGATGAGTCTATTTTCAATAGAAACAAATGGAAATATCATTTAAATTTCGTACTAAGAGATAGATAATTTTAGTAAGGAAAGGATGAAGCTGTCAAATAGTAGAATAGGGATAACTTTAAAGATTTTATTGTACTTATTTGATAAACTATAAATTCTAAAAATTTTATGGTAGAAAGGTATTTAATTATAGTTTCAAAAAAATCAAGTGGATCTTAATTTGGAATTCTGTAGCTCAAGATATAAATAATTTAGTGATAATGACTCAAGTAGACAACTTTGAATGAACATATAAGTAAATAGTGAAAACATATATGGGTATTGAGCTAGCATGGGTTACTTTAAAAATGGATCACACGGCCAAGGAAAATTTGGGCTGAGTGGGCCACACGGGCTTGTGGGCCCACACGGGTAGATCAATGCACATGTGGGCCCATTTTTACCGAAATGTTTTTAAGTGATGTGATCCGGCTCGGTGATGTTGAGTCGATTCACTTTAGATGCCCGATCGTCGACGAGAAGTGTCATTCGTATTGTAAGAAAGGTGTATTTTGGCTAAGTAGAGGCTAAAGTTATCAAATTAGGTTCAAACTAAGGCTACGTATAAATATGGCTGGTTCGGTCACAAAGAAATAAAGATAGGTAATTTTTGGATAGTGGGTGGAATGGAAATTGAACTTAAACGTCAAGAGCCATTCAACACTATAAAGAGTGTCACCCTGGTTCTTATATTGTTTAAGGTGGTAGGATGGTCGGTAGAAAGATATATGAACGCCACACCAAATGGATGGTGATAACTTCAAAAACAAGTTTGGGTTAACGCCACTAGCATGCTAGATAAGTCACTCGAGACTCGTACGAAATTGAGAGGAAGAAACCTCACTAAGAACACAATGTTCATATAAAATTTGAAAAAGTCTTCCAAAAAGTTTACAAAGCAATTATTTATAAACCTAAAATGCCTATTGATATTCGGCATCTATGATGTTCACACTAACTTAAATTCTGTTCACATTTGTATTTAACATGTTCACACAAAAGCATTAAAATTCGGTTTATGCTTGAAGATGGTGCATGAATTGACCGAACCATCATGTTGCTTCACTTGATGCATTCATGCATACTTAGCCTTAAAGAATAGCCATAATTCCCTTAAAGAATAGCCATAATTCCATGAATGTGCACCTTTTAATACTCCTACATCTCCCTTGGCCTAATGAGGCTTTAATGTGCCATGAATACTTAATTGAATGTATATAAATTCACCTCCCTTGTAGCTAACGTCCATGCACCTTAATAAATGGTAGAATAATCATGCATGGGAGAAGAAATAGTTTGTTCTAGATGTTGGTTTGGTACTTGCATGAATTTCCGAGCATTTATCTTTCAATTGTCAGTAAATACAGTTCATGAATCTTCAAATACATGAACAATCGACTTCCTCTTGCATGAACGTCCCACATGCATGTGTCCCATTGAATGCAGTCCATTGAACCTCAAATATGCATGAACCTTGCATTAACTCCTCTTTATGCATTTGGCTGAACCTAAACACACATTAAACACACTAAATCAAACATGAATTTGGTTTGAACCTTAATAAAACATCATCTAGACATATTGATTAACATATTAAATAAATTAAAACACATTTAATTCTTGACTAGCTAGTATATTAAATTCGGCTAACTCAAAACAAGTGAAATCAATTAATAAAATAAATTGAGCTAGGATATTCAATTATGAGCTATAACAAATTAAATAAAATAAAACTAATTGTAACAGCCCGATTTAGGGTCTAGTCTGAATAATGGTACGAGACCACAAATTCGAAGTAGAAACATGAGTTTCATGATTTCTATGAGGCTTATGAGGTGATTTCATGATTGTGTAAAAATCTCATGAAGAAATTTTATTAATTAGTGATTAAATTTTCCATTAGGACTAAATTGCAAAGATTAGAAAATATGAGATTCTAGAAGATTTAAATATGAAATAGAATTATAAAAATTTCTAGAGGTCCTTATTTAGCAATTAGACCAGCATATTTAATGATGGACAAAAATGGACATGGGGAGGAATAATCTCAAGAAAGGATCATTAAGGGCATTTTTGTCATTAGGTAAATAAAAGAATTAAAAGGGAAAAACGAGCCAAAATCTTGTCCATCTTCTTCCTCTAGTGCCAAAATTTGCAAGGAGCCATAGCTAGGGTTTCTTCAACTTTCAAGCTTGATAATCAATAAACACGAAGCCTGGACCGAAACCGAGGCAAGAGTAAAATTGAGGACTAAAGCGAGCATCGATACACTTTTTGAGAATCGTGGTAAGTTTGTATGAATTTAAAGCTTTATAATGTTTCGACATTTGAAACTACTTATTTTTATGACAATTTATGATATAGCTATGAAAATCGAGTGACATAGCCTCGATGAGGAAATGGTGAAAATAAGCTAAGTGAAATCCCAGATAAAGATTCGAAATAATGAGGATACTAATGTCATAGCATTGAATAAAGAAGGTCCCGTGTAAGACCATGTTAGGGATATGGCCTTGGCACCAAAGGATGATTTCATATAAGACCATATCTGGGACATGGCATCGACAGCTGTGTATGATCTCGTATAAAACCAAGTCTGGGACATGGCTTTGACATCGAGCTATAAGATCCTGTTTAAGACCATATCTGGGATACGGCATCGGCATCACTAGGTGATCCCATGTAAGACCATATCTGGGATATGGCATTGGCATCAAAATTTATGCATGATGAGTTTGAATATCCTACGATAATCTGATTAGTTCGTGGGAAAAAAAGCTAAGTATGTAAAATGGTATAGAGCCAAAACTATCTTTGGATGACCTTGAGCTTCTTTCATAATTAAGACTGATGAAGATTTGAGTTTATGCTCATGATTGTATATGTGATAAGTTATGTGATAAGTGATACTGGTACCATGAGAAAATACAAGTTATAAACCCATAATGTGACATGAGATGGGTAAGAATAAGTATGAGTAAGCATAGATGAGTATGCTTAAGCTTTTGAGACTTATGTTGCTATTGTTTTAATAGATGGATGAATTTAGTGTGAGAAATTGTGTTATTTTAGAATTTCATGCAAACATACTAAGCTATACGCTTACCCTCTCTTTTCCCTTTTTCCTTGTAGTTTAGCCAAGTTAGCTCGGGAATCATAGTAGGTCGAGCTCGAATCACACTATCAACTATTCTTTTGGTATACTAAAGTTCATTCATTTTGAGTATGGCATGTACAGAACTTAATTATTTTGTGTCATGTCATATTTAAAGGCAAAAGGGTTGGCTAGTATTGTTCTTCACTCATTTTTAAATGACCATGGTGAATTGGCCAATATTGTCAAGTTTATGTTATAAAGTTGATAAGTTTAATGAAATGAATGTTTATGAAAGTAATTGAGTAAAATATAGGTGGAATGAATGATAATTTAATGATTCTTAGTAGTTAAATATTGTTATGATATGTGCTACTTGTGATGAAATGAATGAGTTTATGTTTGAGGTGGCAAAAGTTTTGGAAAATAGCCTCTAAGTGTCCACGGGTAGACACACATCGTGTGTCTAGGTCATGTTTGACACATCATTTCATGGGTGTGTTAATAGGCCGTGTGTCCCCAGTATTTTAATTATGAGAATTGAATCGTCACACGGACGTGTGCCTAGGCCGTGTGCTTCTTAAGGGGTTGCTGACGTCATAAACAGAATACCCCTAGTTTTCACACACAGGTGAGGACATGAGCGTGTCTAGGCCGTGTGAAGGACATGGGCTGTAACATCCTAAAAAGGGCCTATGCATTTTGGCCTAATTGTGCGAAAATACATGTTTTATGTGTTTTGGAATAAATTTGGAATGATGTTGGAAACACGAGAATGTATGGAAATGTTACGTTGAAAGTAGGAAAATGACCATTTTGGAAACCTAAGCAAATTAGGAAAGTGAACATTTTGGAAACCTAAGTAAATTAGGAAAGTGAACATTTTGGAAACTAAGCTAAAAGAGGAAAGTAAACATTTTGGAAACTAAGCCAAAGAGGAAAGTAAACATTTTGGAAACTACGCTAAAAGAGGAAACTAAACATTTTGGAAACACAGGAAATGTCAAGTTCTGAGCCACGCGAAAATTTTGGAAACTTAAAATGACCCCGAAATGTCGAATTTTAAAGATCAAAGGGAACTTAGGGCGGTGACCCTAAAATATAAAATACGTGAAATTTGACCCATTAACGGACTTGGAAAAGTGGCTGAAGATGCCACCTAAGGCCTCGTGAAATGGCCCACATGCAAGGGTGTTGGGCACAGGTTCGAAGTCACATAAGAAGCAAATAAAAGAAGTTTTATTTTGCTTCCATAAGAAGAGAGTTGGACGGCACAAAGGATCTTGAAAGGGGAGTTTTAATTCCTTTGGAATTTTCGGCTAATTAGGAGATTTGATGGAATTTAATATTGATAAAATTAAAATTTATCACATAGGAAGAGTTGGCCGATTGAGGGACTCTAAGGCTAATAGTTTCGGCCAAAGAAGGAAAGTAAAGAGCCATTCTTCATTCTTTTCTCTTCAAGGGAAACCCCTGCCGAAAATACTCTAGCAAATTAGCATCAATCTTTTCTCCTCTCTTTAGCCGAATTCTCTCTGTCAAAACTCTCTCCTTCTCTTTTCTTTTCTTTTCTTTTCCTTTCTTCTACTATCCCTTCACCAAAAGCCAAAACTTTATGATCCATAAAAGTGCCATAGCCGAATAGTATAAAGGATCATCCGGGATTTGAAAACGAGGTAAGTACATCTATGTACATTCGGCCAAAAAGGTCTCTTCCATACTTGAATGATAGATCAGATCTAACATGTGATCTCGGCAGGAAACTAAACTAAAAGATCAATTTCAGGATTTGAGAACTCCAAGGTAAGTGTGTTCATATATTCGGCCAAGGCCAATCTTAAGTATTTAGATCAAAAGTGATCAAAAAATTAATCGATTTAAGGATTTAGGTTTTGGCCGAATACAAGGGAGAGAAAAGTGAAGTTTTCGGGATTTAAAATCCATAAGGTAAACACCTAAAAATATTCGGCCAAGGCTTGTATGATTACATAGATCAGTTCTTTAATTATTAAAAAGCCGAAAACTAACCCATATTGAGATTCAGAGTTGGCCGAATATCAGGTGAAGGAAAACCAAGTTTTCGGGATTTGAATAAACATCAAATCGGCATCAAAGGTAAGTCTTTTTACAAATCCTACTAGGATTTGGATATTATAGCCAAATAGGATATATGCTAAGTAATAAGTGATAAATCAAATGTAGGGACTAAGGATCTAAACATTAGATCTAGCTTTTCGGAATCTCAAGGAATCGCTAAGCGAAACAGGTGTGTACCCTACACTAAATCTTGATAGATTTACGGCTTTAATTCATTATATGTGTTAATATGAAAGTGTAAGAATATGGCTAAGGTACCATGTGTACCCCACACTAATCTTAATAGATTTATGGCTTAAATATGATATATATGTTAATATGAAAGTGTAAGAATGTGGCTAAAGTACCATATTATGGTACAAAGTACTCAGGTACGTTTTCCTACTCCTGCTAGGATTTCGAAATATGTTATAATTAACATGTGAAAAGTGATGTGAAAGTGAAATTAAATATGATATGCATGATATGTATAATTTGGGGCATTGGGTTATTTGAGAAAGAGGAAGTGAATGTGATGACTTGGTCTCACTAAGTGAAACGTGATGACTTGGTCTCACTAAGAATATGTGACGACTTGGTCTCACTAAGTGAATGTGGTGACTTGGTCACATTAAGTGAATGTGGTAACCCGGTTACATTATCTGAATGTGGTGGCTATGCCACAATATTTTAAGTGGGCGATGAGCACGTCATTGCAATGACGCGCCTCGATGGTGTGTAGCGGATGGAGGTTGACTTAGTAGTCCCCACGGTGTATGCAGGTTGAATGCGGTGGAGTGTAACGGATGGCATATAGGTTTAGGTTTGGGTTTGCATCATTATCTTGAATTTTTATATGAATATGATATGTATGGTGTGCCTATTTCTATTATGTGTTGGTGTTGGTTACACATTGAGTCTATCGACTCACCCGTTGTGAAACATGTTTGGTGATGAGCGATAATGGACCAGGACAGTAGAACTTGTGGTGGCCATGTTCAACGAAGTTTAATTTAATTTGAATCTTTATTTTATTTTAAATCTTGTACAATTTTATTTTGGGTTTCGTTTTATGTAATAAGATCATCGTGACGATTTTTATTTACGCTTTAATTTCTATGTTATGAATTTAGGGCTTTATAAAGAATAAGCCCATTTAATTTAAAATAAGTTAAAATATTTGTCACCGAAACAAATGGGTTTTGATATAAAATAAATTTGTTTTCAACTCGAGCCCAACCCACAACAAACTATTTTCCAAAACACACAGTTTTCAAAGTATTCGAATGAATTTGAACCGGGTTACTTCGAGGAACATACCAGATCTGGTCCATTCTCGTGGGTCGGGTGTGGGGTGTTTCAATTTGGTATCAGAGCCCAGTTTTAAACTCTCGGCCTGTGGCATAAGGCCCAAAACATTTTCAAAACAAGCCCAAATGAGTTTTATGAAAATATTTCTAAAAGTAGACAGGTTTGATGGCATGGCACCTAAGTCTCCGACCCGCAGTCCACCAGGTAAGTACCCCTAACTATCTGTGTGATTATGTGAATTATAGAAGGGTAGAACATAGAATAGCATGATAGGAACTTGAACCCTAAGATTAGTCTACTCAAATACAGATACATAAGACTTAATACACTAAACAAACCTATGGCTAAGTCAATCAAGTTAGGGTGTGGCAACCATGGTACGCATGTCTAGGAGTGGATCCTGAAGAGCTTGGTATTTAAGCAGTCCTAGTGACTCACCTCCTCTTCACAGGAATCCTACATGGTGCGTAGCTTCGGTTCACCCTAACCTAGAGGACTTAGTGGGTGTGGCAACCCCCGTAAGCATGTCTAGGAATGGTTTCGGTGGGAGCTTGGTACTTAGCAGGTCCGTGACTTACCTCCTCTCCACTCGAATCCTACAGTGCGTAGCTTTGGTTCACCACGACCAAGAAGGCTCGGTCATAGGCTAAACCCAATAACTAAAACCCGAAAGGAACTAGCCATTTTGGAACCTTAATATTAAAATTCTTAAATCATTTTTCCTTAATTCATGAAAACTATTTCTTATACACAATTTTCTCGAAAATTTCGACTTATAAAATTACAAAAATACCACAGTGGTAAAATTACAAAAATACCCTTGGTTTATAAAATGCCCAACCACTCAACGGTTTTGCCAAAATTTCATTATTTCATAAATGTTTAAAACCCTAAATTGCAAACTATCAGAAAAATACCTTGACTTTTTCGAAAATTACAAAATTGCTCCTAACTTACTAAAATTACCAAAATGACCCTAATTCCAAAATTTTTGCAACTTCATCGCTTTGGAAAAAAATTTTCTCAAAAGAACCCTCAAAATTTTACAAGTTCTGAAATATCCCCGATTTATTAAATTTTACAATTTACCCCAATTTGTGGGCCCCAAGGTCTAAAAATTTCTGATATACCCTCGAATTTCAAAAATTTTCCAAAATACCTCGGGAACTTAAAAATACCAAAAATACTTTGTGACAAAATCACCAAGGAACCTTATTTTGACAAATTACAAAAATACCCCTGTAGGACAAATTACGAAAATACCCCCGGGTAGTGGAAAAACAACAACAAATGAAAAACTACAACGTTTCTCTGAATGAACTAAGGTTCATAATTGTTTGATGGATGTATGAATGAATGAAAAGACTGTGTGCATGTATGAATACGAAAGAACCACTCCTAAATTCCTTTTCATAAAATTTCTTCGCGAGTAATAAAGTGAAACAAAAGTACTAATTTATAAAAAACTTCTTAATCAGATCTCGACGTTAGAAATGAGTTTTAGAGGACGCGGTAGAGGAAGAATAACTGTGTCAGAACCCGTTAGATCGGGTCAAGGGTCTGACAATGAGTTACCACCGCCACCACCATCCTCATTTATTAATGTCGGCGACAAGCTCGAGCGGGGATGATCTTGTGTCGCGAGCTATGTTGCGAGTTTTGGAAATGGTGGTTGGCATAGGTGGAAATACGGGAGCTCAAAAATCATGCGGCGACTCAGAGCCAATGGGGCCGAGGTGTTTAGTGGAGTGTCGGTGTGGCACCCAAGATCTGGTGAGTATTGGTTGGAAGCAACAGGCGTATTATGGATGAACTCGACTGACCCTCAAGAGAAGTTGAAAGGGATGGTGGCCTTTATTACGTGATGAAGCGTACCAATGGTGGTTAAGCTGTCCGGGATGGTGCCACGGTGAGGATCGACACAGGAGTATGCTAAGGAGGCATATCGGAAAAAGTATGTCGGCACGGTATATTGATGAGCGGAGAAAGCTTTTCTAGGACTAGTTCAAGGAACAAGTCGGTAGCGACATATGAGGCTGAATTTCTAAGGTTAAGCCGATATGCTCGAGGAGTAGTCATAATGAACATGAGCAGCGTATACATTTTGAGGACGGATTAAGGGATGACCTAAGATTATTGATAGCTCCATATCGAGAAGCAGGAGTTCTCGCGTTGGTTGAAAAGGCTAAGGTAGTGAGAGAATCAAGGACTCGACTAGGCAGAACTCTGATAGGAATAGACCCAAGAGGGGTTATGGATCGTCGGAAATGTGCGAAAAGGCCCGAACGAGGGTGAAGGGTTGACAAGTTGGTACCGAGGCGATGTCGTCCTTGTGAGCATTGTAGAAAGAAGCATTTAGGTGAGTGTTGGAAAAAGACAGGAGCATGTCTTAAGTGTGGGTCAAAGGACCATATGCTCAAGGACTGTCCAAAGATATCGGATGACAAACGACCGACTTCGAATGTTAATCGGTAGGTAGGGAGGAGGACAATGACCTCAACGAGGTCGAGGTACGATATGAGAGGTAATGGTCTTTGGCGGAGGGCGTGGCGGAGGTGCCACTAATCTTGAGGCAAGGCGATCGGGTTTGGTTTATCACGGTTCACCGTAGGGAGGATGGAGATCGTCGGACATCATAACCGGTACGTTCCTCATTCATGGTAAACCCTATTATACTTTAATTGATGTGGGCTCGACCCATTCTTATGTTGCCTGTAGTGTAGTTGAAACACTAGGCCTAGACTTTGAACTTTCTGATAAGGAGATGACGGTAGTAAGCCCATTAGGCCAAACTATAGTGGTAAATAAGATCTTTCGAAATGTATCCCTAGTAATTCAGGGAGTGAGCTTTCGGGCTGACCTAATGGAGTTACCCTTTGGGGAATTTGACCTCATACTTGGTATGGATTGGTTAGTAGAGCACCGAGTCGTGTTGGATTGTGCGGCTAAGCGAATGGAACTTAGGACCCCGAGGATGAGGTGGTCATTATGATAGGAGAAAGAAGAAACTACTTGACTAATATAGTTTGGTTGCTTAAAAATTTGAAAGGATGGTTAAGTAAAGGGTGCGAGGCATTCTTAGCCTTTGTAAGTATGTTGGATGGAAAGAGGAAGGTGTCAAAGGAGTTAGAGCGGTAGGGGACTTGAGGATGTGTTTCGGAGGAATTACCAGAATACCCCGGATAGAAGTTGAATTTGGAATAGACTTACTACCGGGAGCAAAGACTGTGTCAATCGCTCCATACCGAATGGCGCCCAAGGAGTTAGTGGAGCTCAAGGCTCAAATCTAAGAATTGTTGGATCGTGGGTTTATTCGACCCAGTGTGTCTCCGTGGGGAGCACCGGTCTTGTTTGTGAAGAAGAAGGACGGAACTATGCATATGTGCATAGACTATCATCAATTGAATAAGCTGACCATCAAGAACAAGTATCCCTTACCTAGGATTGATGACTTGTTCGACCAGCTGAAGGGAGCGGCAGTGTTCTCAAAGATCGACTTAAGGTCAGGATATCACCAATTAAAAGTAAAGGAGGTGGATATCCATAAGACAGTTTTCAGAACAAGATACGACCATTTTGAGTTTGTGGTAATGCCGTTTGGGTTGACAAACGCCCCAGCCGCATTCATGGATATGATGAACCGAGTGTTTCAACCTTACTTAGACAGGTTCGTCGTAGTGTTCATCGACAATATTTTGGTATACTCTAAGTTTGAAGAGGAGCATGATGAGCATCTCCAGATTGTGTTGCAAGTATTAAGGGAGAAGAAGCTTTATGCCAAATTCAACAAGTGTGAATTTTGGCTTAGGAAAGTTGCTTTCTTAGGACACGTGGTATCTGCCGAGGGAATAAGGGTGGATCCTAAGAAAATCGAAGCTGTGTTGGATTGGAAACCACCTAAGTTGGTGGCAGAGATTTGTAGTTTCTTAGGATTGGCGAGCTATTCTGAAAGGTTCGTGGAAGGATTCTCGTCGATAGCCGCGCCATTAACAAAATTGTTGAGGAAGGAAGTACCCTTTATATGGACGGATAAGCAAGAGGAGAGTTTTGAAAAACTTAAGAAGGTATTAACGGAAGCTCGGTGTTGATTCGACGAGGCGGAAAAGATTTTGTGGTGTCTTGTGGCGCTTCACATACGGGGTTAGGATGTGTTCTTATGCAAGATGGAAAAGTAGTAAACACAGCGTCTCGACGATTAAGGCGCATGAGGTGAACTACCCAACCCATGACTTGGAATTGGCAGCAGTGGTCTTCACTCTCAAGGTGTGGAGGCATTATCTTTATGGAGAAAGGTCAGTAATCTACACAGACCACAAGAGTCTCAAGTACCTGTTGACTCAGAAGGAGTTAAACTTTAGGCAACGAAGGTGGGTGGAATTACTGAAAGACTATGACTGTTCGATAGAATATCATCTGGGCAAGGCGAATGTATAGCGGATGCCCTAAGTAGGAAGGTTGTGTCAGACCTAGGAGCAATGTTCGCTCATTTAAGCTTGTTTGAGGATGGAAGCTTTGTTGGTGAGTTCTGAGTCAAACCAGCGTGGTTGAAGGAGGTGAAAGAGGGACGGTTGGTTGATGAGGAATTAAGTGTTAAGTTACAAAAAGCAGGAGCGGAGAGTTAGAGGACTATGAGGTTAATGATGAAGGAGTATTGTGCTACAAAGGAAAGTCGCATGCCAGGATAAGGAGTTAAGACGGAGGATTCTTGAGAAGCGCATAGTAGCCCTTATGCTATGCATCCGGAGGCATTAAGTTGTCTGATTTAAGAGAACAATTTTGGTGGCACGATCTTAAATGAGAATTCTGAAATTAGTGGGAAGATGTCGGCGTGTCGACAAGTTAAGTGAACACCAAGTTCCATTGGGATTGCTTGACCAATCCAGATTTCGCGATGGAAGTGGGAAAGAATTACCATGGACTTTGTTAGTGGGCTTCCCACGCCTACTAAGAAGGACTCGGTATGGGTAATAGTGGACCGTTTGACTAAGTCGCACATTTCATCCTAGTAAGAGTGGATTATTCCTTCAAAAGTTAGCCAAGCTATATGTGGCGAAATTGTGAGGCTACACGAGTGCTGTGTCAATTATTTGGACGAGACCCAATATTCACGTCTCGATTTTGGAGGCACTTCATCAAGCTTTAGGCACCAAGGTGGATTTCACTACGCCTTTCATCCACGATCGACGGGCGATCGAGCGAGTAATACAAGTGTTGGAGGATCTGTTGAGAGGATGTATGATGGATTTGAGAGGAAGTTGGGAGGAGTATTTGCCTTTAGCGAGTTCGCCTACAATAACAGATTATCGAGCTAGCATTGAATGGCACCATATGAAGCCTTTATGCGGACGAAAGTGTCGTGCTCCTACTTGTTGGACTGAGTTAGGAGAACGTCGAGTTTTGGGACCAAAGATAGTGGCGAGAGCGGAAGAGAAGGTTGAGATAATTGAGCTCGGTTAAAGGAAGCCTCGGATAGGCGAAGTCTTATCTGACCTCAAGCGGAAGGAAATAGAGTTTGAAGTGGGATACCAAGTGTTTCTAAAAGTTTTACCATGGAAGAATGTGATGAGGTTTGGTCGGAAAGGAAGTTAAGCCCAAGGTTTATCGGGCCTATCGGGTACTAAGCGAGTGGGACCCGATGGCATACCGGCTAGAGTTGCCACGAGTTGCAACAAATGCACGACGTATTCCATGTGTCCATGCTATGTCGCTCTGATCGGATCCCTCTCACGTAGTACCGATGAAGAAGTGGAGCTAAGGCGGACTTAACCTACGAGGAAGAGCCGATTCAGATTACGGAGCGTGACGTGAAAGTACTATGGAGGAAGTTGGTTCCTCTAGTCAAAGTATTGTGGCGCAATCATGGATTGGAGGAAGCTTCGTGGGAGCCGGAGGAGGCAATGCGACAAAGAATACCATAATTATTTAGTTAGGAAATTTGAGGACGAAATTATTTTAAGGGTAGAAGCGTAACATCCTAAAAGGGCTTATGCATTTTGGCCTAATTATGCGAAAAGACATGTTTTATGTGTTTTGGAATAAATTTGGAATGATTTTGGAAACACGAGAATGTATGGAAATGTTATGTTGAAAGTAGGAAAATGACCATTTTGGAAACCTAAGCAAATTAGGAAAGTGAACATTTTGGAAACCTAAGTAAATTAGGAAAGTGAACATTTTGGAAACTAAGCTAAAAGAGGAAAGTAAACATTTTGGAAACTAAGCCAAAGAGGAAAGTAAACATTTTGGAAACTACGCTAAAAGAGGAAACTAAACATTTTGGAAATCTGGGAAATGTCAAGATTCTGAGCCACGCGAAAATTTTGGAAACTTAAAATGACCCAAAATGTCAAATTTTAAAGATCAAAGGGATCTTAGGGCCACGTGACCTAAAATATGAAGTCGTGAAATTTGACCCATTAACGGACTTGGAAAAGTGGCTGAAGATGCCACCTAAGGCCTCGTGAAATGGCCCACATGCAAGGGTGTTGGGCACGAGTTCGAAGTCACATAAGAAGCAAATAAAAGAAGTTTTATTTTGCTTCCATAAGAAGAAAGTTGACTGCACAAAGGATCTTGAAAGGGAGTTTTAATTCCTTTGGAATTTTGGCTAATTAGGAGATTTGATGGAATTTAATATTGATAAAATTAAAATTTATCACATAGGAAGAGTTGGCCGATTGAGGGACTCTAAGGCTAATAGTTTGACCAAAGAAGGAAAGTAAAGAGCCATTCTTCATTCTTTTCTCTTCAAGGGCAACCCTATGAAAATACTCTAGCAAATTAGCATCAATCTTTTCTCCTCTCTTTAGCCGAATTCTCTCTGTCAAAACTGTCTCCTTCTCTTTTCTTTTCTTTTCCTTTCTTCTACTATCCCTTCACCAAAAGCCGAAACTTTGTGATCCATAAAAGTGCCATAGCCAAATAGTATAAAGGATCATCTGGGATTTGAAAACGAGGTAAGTACATCTATGTACATTCGGCCAAAAAGGTCTCTTCCATACTTGAATGATAGATCAGATCTAACATGTGATTTTGGCAGGAACCTAAACTAAAAGATCAATTTCGGGATTTGAGAACTCCAAGGTAAGTGTGTTCATATATTCAGCCAAGGCCAATCTTAAGTATTTAGATCAAAAGTGATCAAAAAATTAATCGATTGAAGGATTTAGGTTTTGGCCGAATACAAGGAAGAGAAAAGTGAAGTTTTCAGGATTTAAAATCCATAAGGTAAACACCTAAAAGTATTTGACCAAGGCTTGTATGATTGCATAGATTAGTTCTTTAATTATTAAAAAGTCGAAAACTAACCCATATTGAGATTCAGAGTTGGCCGAATATCAGGTGAAGGAAAACCAAGTTTTGGATTTGAATAAACATCAAATCGGCATCAAAGGTAAGTCTTTTACAAATCCTACTAGGATTTGGATATTATAACCAAATAGGATATATGCTAAGTAATAAGTGATAAATCAAATGTAGGGACTAAGGATCTAAACATTAGATCTAGATTTTGAATCTCAAGGAATCGCTAAGCGAAGCAGTGTGTACCTACACTAAATCTTGATAGATTCTGACTTTAATTCATTATATGTGTTAATATGAAAGTGTAAGAATATGGCTAAGGTACCGTGTGTACCCCACTAATCTTAATAGAGTTATGGCTTAAATATGATATATATGTTAATATGAAAGTGTAAGAATGTGGCTAAAGTACCATATTATGGTACAAAGTACTCAGTACATTTTCCTAGTCCTACTAGGATTTGAAATATGTTATAATTAACATGTGAAAAGTGATGTGAAAGTGAAATTAAATATGATATGCATGATATGTATAATTTGGGGCATTCGGGTTATTTGAGAAAGGGGAAGTGAATGTGATGACTTGGTCTCACAAAGTGAAACGTGATGACTTGGTCTCACTAAGAATATGTGACGACTTGGTCTCGCTAAGTGAATGTGGTGACTTGGTCACATTAAGTGAATGTGGTAACCCGGTTACATTATCTGAATGTGGTGGCTATGCCACAATATTTTAAGTGGGCGATGAGCACATCGATTGCAATGACGCCTTCGATGGTGTGTAGCGGATGGAGGGTTGACTTAGTAGTCCCCGGTGTGCGGGTTGAGTGCGGGTGGAGTGTAGCGGATGGCATATAAGTTTGGGTTTGGGTTTGCATCATTATCTTGAATTTTATATGAATATGATATGTATGGTGTGCCTATTTCTATTATGTTTTGGTGTTGGTTACACATTGAGTCTATCGACTCACCCGTTGTGGGAACATGTTTGGTGATGGCGACAATGGATGGGACGGCGAGAACTTGTGGTGGCCATGTTCAAACGAAGTTTAATTTAATTTGAATCTTTATTTTATTTTAAATATTGTACAAATTTATTTTGGGTTTCGTTTTATGTAATAAGACTATCGTGATGATTTTTATTTACGCTTTAATTACTATGTTATGAATTTAGGGCTTTATAAAGAATAAGCCCATTTAATTTAAAATAAGTTAAAACATTTTGTCACAGAAACAAATGGGTTTTGATATAAAATAAATTTGTTTTCAACTCGAGCCCAACCCACAACAAACTATTTTCCAAAACACACGATTTTCAAAGTATTGAATGAATTTGAGCAAGGTTACTTGAGGAACATACGGATCCGATCCATTCTCGTGGGTAGGGTGTGGGGTGTTTCATGGGCTATAGAAATGGGCATGTGTCTGGCTGTGTGGAAACCCTTGTAGGTTTGAAATAAAACTACATTCTACACGGGCTAGGGACGTGGGAGTGTGAGACCACACAACCTGCCCACACGAGTGTGTCCCAAGTCACATGGGCGTGTGACCCCTATTTAGGCAAAAATTTTCAAAGAGTGTAAAATTTTATGGTTGAACTCTAAAACCTTTTGGATGTATGTTTAAGGCCTCGTAGGCCCATGATATGTAGGTATTGAATAAGATAGAAAAGTTTTAAGTTGGAACAAAATTTTATAGCCCGATATTACATGTTCAAGCAAGGTTAAGCATGGTAATGCCTTGTATCCGGTCTCGGCGTTGGACATTGGTAAGGGGTGTTACACTAATACTTAGTTTATTATAATGATAAAGAAATGAGCAAGAAAGAAACTAAATCAAGCTCAAACGAGCTAAATTAAGCTCAAGTGAGCTGATTTGAGCTGAAGGGAGCTCGGGGAGCTAGAGAAAGGCTGAAGTCAGCTTGCACTAAGGTGCAAGGATTCATTAATGAGCTGATCTGAGCTTCTCCATCATCAATAATCTTATATTCATTCCAAAGTTGCTTGAATAAAGTCAAAATAGCCTCTTGAATCCCTTATCTCGAGCTCGAGTCATGGGACCTTTAGAGAGCTTTATGGGATCAAGATTAGAAGTCGTTGAGCTCCCGGGCGTGCTTACATCATTAAGGTTGCCTGGGTCATCCAAGTTGATTGTGAACCTACTGTAGGGTCGATAAGTGCTACTTATACCACTAAATGTATGAAATTGACTGAATGATATCTGTACTAAACATATTAATATCTGAACTGAATATATGTACTGAAATTGCATAATAGCATATCATCCATTGTATGTTGCATTGCATTGGGTTGGAGGTTATTATTCAGAGGAAGTGTACTGAAAGGCTTTAAGCCTAATTTATTGGCAGCTCATCTGCAAACTACTGTTTTGTGCCGCATTCGGTACTACTTAGAGTGTAGGGATGAGTGGGTTGATTATCCCCACATGGAGTGTAGGGTTGGACGGAGATGGTGTGTAGAGGTCTGGGCATGACCTCGGGTTAGGCCTAGGTCATGGCCAAAAATTTTATTTTAGTGCTTAGGAAGAGGGAGCTAGGAGAGTTAGGGGTTAAAAGAATTTATTGGAGGGTTGTGACACAAACAACCTAGTGGAAAAGTGGCAAAGGAGGCGCCACTAAGGTGCTTGGATGGTGGCGCCCCATGCAGGGAGGGAGTGCTTGGGTTGAGTAGCGAGGCTGCTTTCTCGCTTATTATTTTTCACGCCAGAAACAGGGAAGAGGAGTGCTCAGGATGGACTCTGGAAGATAAGGATGGAAGGGGTCAAACATGTAACACCCTAAAAATCCGAGTGTTTATATATTGCATGAATTGGTGTTTAGACTTTAAAGGAAAATTTCTTACTTTTATTTTAGTGCTTATTGAAGTCCAAAAGAGGAGTATAGCATAATTTGGATAAGGAATAAAAATTTAATAATTGAGAATTTATTGAAGAGAAGCAAATGTCATTAAGACTTAAGTTAAATTAAGTGTTAATAAGTGACATAAGTTGAGTACATGGCATGGTGGCGTTGGCGCATGAGTTATAGCATGAGGGAAGAGGTTGAATCCCTTGTTTAGCATCTAGATGAATTTTTATTTTTAATTTTACGCACATGTATAGCAAGTGTCGACCAAGAACATCTATGGTAAGTGTTGACCATGTTATTTTTGGTTAGTGTATCAAAGGATTAAGGAAATAGATAACTTATGGCATGGAATCAAATACTTAAGGAAAGATAGGGGGAACATAAGGCACATATCAAGGGAAAATTTTGGAAACAAAATCATGGCCAATTGACCATGTTTTGGACGGCAACTTGGTATAGGGAGGGAGCCAAATTTTTGTGTTAGTTTTGGCTAAGAATTTCATTTTTCTCTTTGGTCATTCCTTGCACCTTGTGCAGAATTTTTGTTTTCTCTCTTTTCAACTTTCATCTTGGCCGAATTGTGCAATTGGTAAAGCTCAAGTTTTGTGATCATTTGGTCATTTTTATTTCTTTAGCCATTGCTTTGTGTCTTTTCTTTGAGTGCCGAAATCAATCCTTTCTCTTTTCTTTTACCATGGCCGAATGTACTAGCTCCTAAAATCCATCTTTTTCTTTTCTTCTCTTTGAAATCAAACAACATCATCACCATCTCTTTTTTTTGTTTTCATATTTTAATTCTTTTCAATCAAAGTTTCTCCATCAAACTCTCATGGCCGAATGCTAGAGTGCCCTTAGCCGAATCTTTATTTCTTTTCTTTGATCATACATAGCCGAAATCTTCATCCATCACAAACACCTTTCTCAATCCTTTCTTTTCGATCGTGGATTATAGGTAAGGGGTTCTTCTTTTTCATTTTCGATTTATTAATAGTGTTATGACCGAATATTAATGGTGTTATGAAGGCCTTTTTGGATCGAAATAAACGTTCGTTCTAATAACACTTCATTCGTTATTATATAGTGCAATAACGGAAGATCGGAACTCATGTGATCGGGAGAATCGTAGAAACGTTGGAATCGAATTATTGTGGTAAGGAAATCACATCTTTTAAAGCCTCTAGTACTATTCGATATTATTTTAGATTTAACTAATATTCCTTTGATCGTGAAGACTTTCAAAATAGGGAAGAAAAGGGTGGTGGTTAGTCACGTTAAGAGGCGGATCTGTAAATCCCCATTTAAGCGAAGAAGCGATTTGGCGGTCAGGATTTTCCACGGGTTGCGGACCATCTTCGAAGGAGCCAATTATTCAAGTAGTACGAACTTTCGAGCCATTATCGTTGGTGGATTCTCGTGACGAGCGAATCAATAAGCGAGGAGAAGCCGAAAATCAAGTGATTCAAAATCAAGAGGGTAAGATTTTGGATCTATTATCGATTAAGAATATTTATCTGAAATAGTATTCTAACGGATCGAAATATGTTTTAGGTCTTGAGGAGGCGAGAAGGATTAGTACTCTCGATATCGAGGTGTGTAACTTCACACTATTTCTCGGTTGGATGTAAATTACGGTATTGAAGTAAAATCGTAAAAATGACTAGATCGGTAAAAAACGTAAAAGCGATATTTTGGCGAAAATATGTAAAAACGACTAAATCGTGAAAATTACAAAAACGCCCTCGAGAAATTACTTGTTATTATGTAAATTGTATGTTTCGTGAAAATGGGCCAAAATACTCTAGTTCGATAAATTGGGCCAAAATACTCTAGTTCGATAAATTGGGCCAAAATACTCTAGTTCGATAAATTGGGCCAAAATACTCTAGTTCGATAAATGGGCCAAAGCCCACTAAACTAGTGAATGGGCAAATTGCTAAATTATATTTTATGGGCCAAATGAAATGTTTAGTGATAAACCCACCGATGTTATGGATTAAATAAAAATTGTTATATGACTATATTTTTATATATGCATAATTGCATGGGGTGGGGTATATGAAGAGAAGAATGGCCAGTTGCCAAAAATCTAGTTCGGTGGCCTTGCCACAAAAATAATTATGGCTTATTGCCTCTAGTTCGGTGGCCTTGCCACAAAAATAAATATGGCTTATTGCCTCTAGTTCGGTGGCTCTGCCACAAATATGGCATATTGCCTCTAGTTCGGTGGCTTTGCCACAATTATAAAAAGGCTTAATGCCTACGATTGGTGTGTTGGCGGGGTGGGTTGACTTGATCCCCACAGGTGTGATGGTTGGTACGGGGGTGTTAGCGGATGGATATTAGGTTTGGTTGGGAAATTCATTTTACATGCATTTTTAAATACTTTTATTTTATGTTATATTGTTGAATTCTGTAAATGGGCTCAAGCCCAGCATAATATCTTGACGATCTGGCCCAATAATGGTGGTAAGTGAGTTACACACTGAGTTCTAAGTAACTCACCCCCTTTAATTTTCCATCTCGGGTAATGGAAATTGGCGTGGACTTGGGCGAGGATGACTTCATGGAGGCCATCTTGCAAAACATGGGTTATTTAAACTCGAACTTTTTAATAAGTATTTTCACTATTTTGGATTATTGTAATAAGGGCCTCTATAAATAATTTATGGATTTTATGTGTGTTTTGTTTTAAACTATACTTTGGACTTTTAAATATGGACTATGATTATATGATGTTTTATTAAAATAAATTTGGGTTTTAAGTATATGAAATTCTTTTATAAATATTTTATTATTGTTAACTCTTTAATAAATTACCTAAAGGTTTTTGATAATATAATGATTTTCAACTAATGTTTTCTAATATTTATCAAATTCAAATACTCTTCTAATTTTATTAAATCACATGAATAATATTGTAGCTTTCAACTTATTGAAGATTTAAAAAAATATATAGCTCGATTCATGTAACAAACCAAATCTAGTCTTAATGCATAGACCGGGTTTGGGGTGTTACATTTAGTGGTATCGAGCAGGTTCAAAAACTTCGGTACGTGGTTTGGGGTCGCAAATAATTTACATATGAAATCGTTCAAATTTTAAAAGATCGTTATGGCACCACAAGCATCCAGGCAACAAGTCAAGTAAGTATTTATTGTTTAATAATTACTATGATATAATCATAGGAACACTCTAGTACTTCTAGTTTTAGATGTAAAAAAAAAAACCGTAGAGATTGAGACTATAGGATATGTTGCGGAAAAACAACTTTATATCTCAAATCTCATAAAATATCGTTAATAAACACGAAACAAATTTTCGATTCATAAAACTTGTAATCGGATAAAAAGCGAACAAGCTATTATGAGCACTAGAGGGCGTGGTGCGTGGATGCGGTGAGCGTGGCCGTGGTAGAGGCCGAGGTGCTACTGTTGAATCACCAAATCATATGCGGAAGTAGGCGCTTTTGCATCAATTGAAAGTGAGACGGGATCACGCGATCACATGGAAGAAGATAATGCATTGACTCAAGTAATGCTGCGAGTCTTGGAAAGGGTCATTGGAACTAGAATTGGGCCAACAACTCGTGGGTCAATTTCAGGCGACTTAAGTCAAATAATGCGAAGTTTTAGAGGAGTCTCGGTGTAGCTCGAATGTTCTTGAATCTTGGCTCGAAGCTATGGAGCGGATTATGGATGATATGGAATGTCTTGTCGAGCAAAAAGCGAGAGGAGCTGTATCCTTGTTAAAAGATGAGGCGTATCGGTGGTGGCTCATTTGCTAGAGAAGGCACCAAGTACCATTGATTAATTGGGAATTCTTTAAAGGCGCCTTCCAAGGAAAATACGTTGGAATGAGTTATGTAGGCGCTCGAAGGAAAGAATTTCGAATCTTGTCCAAGGAAGTAAGGCCGTAGCGACATATGAAGTGAGTTTTTAGGTCTAAGCCGTTATGCCCAAACAATTGTAGTAACGGATCACGAACGTTGTGTGCGTTTGAAGATGGACTTAATGATGAGTGAGGGTTACGATTGCTCCACGACAAGTTAGAAATTTTTCCACTCTTGTGGAGAAGGGCAAAATTGCCGAGGAGGCTAAGAATTGAGCAGCGAGCAAGAAAGATTAAAACAAGAGAGAGACGCGATGCGGTTCTTGAAAGAGATTCTAGAAGAAACCTCGGAATGATGAATCGGTTCAAGGTAGAACCCGATAGTAAATAATCGAAGTCGAGACTACAGAGTGTGGGAAAAGACATTTTGGAGAATGTTGGAGGAAAATGGGTGCATGCTACAAATGCGGTTCAATGGATCATCGATACAAAATTGTCCTCGGCGTATGGATCGACTCAAAGTTCGTAATAATGATGCACTGATCGGCGAGGTAATCGCAGCCACCGAGGTCGTGGACCAGTCCCGTGGTGGTAATGGGGCTGGGCGTGGTCAAGTTGCACCGGTCGAGGCAATGGTCCTAGAGAAATGCGAGATGCAAGACGGCTGGTGGTCTATGCGGTTAGGCAGCTGCGAGGGCGGCAATGCACCGATGTGATAAGCGATACGTTCTTCATTTTGATGTACTGTTATTGCCTTAATAGATATTGCTCTACCCATTCATATGTATCTAGTGCCATATCTGGAAACACGAAATTAGAATCTAAAATTACTATAGTGAGATGATGATAATTAGTCCTTTAGGACGATCGGTAATAGTTAATAAAATATTTAAAGGCGTGCACTTAAAAATTCAAGAGGAGATATTCTTAGCAAACTTGATGGAACTACCTTTTGGCGAGTTCGATCTCATTACAGGCATGGATTGGTGGTTAAACATCGGCGCAATTGGATTGTGCTAAAAATGAATGTCGATAAGAACCTCGGATGATAAGGAATCATAATGATTGGTGAGCGAAGGAACTATTTGGCAAATGTGGTATCTGCATTAAAAGGCGGAGAAGTTGGTCGAAAAGGATATGGAGCATTCCTAGCCTTTATCGTGCTTTGGATGCTAAAGAGTTATCTGTGAATGATGTGAGGACGGTGAAGGAATTTCCGATGTATTTCTGAAGAACTTCTGGTATACCTCGGATCGGGAAGTAGAATTTGGCATTGAGCTTTTGCAGGGGCGACTCCGGTGTCCATTGCTCCTTATAGAATGGCACGAAGGAGTTGGTGAGCTCAAAGCTCAAATTCAAGAATTCTTGGATCGAGGATTTATTCGACCAAGTGTGTCTCAAGTGGGGAGCACCGAGTTACATTAAATCAAGAAGAAGGATGGATCGATGCGTATGTGCATTGACTACGAGCAATTGAATAAATTGACGATCAAGAATCGGTATCCTCTGCAGAAATTGACGACTGTTTGATCAATTAAAAGGAGCTTTAGTTTTCTCAAAATTGATTTAAGGTCGGGTTATCACCATTCAAGGTGAAAAAGCGGACATTTATAAGATGGCATTTCGGACACGTTACGGACACTATGAGTTTGTAGTGATGCCGTTTGGACTAACCAATGCACCAAATGCATTTATGGACATGATGAACCAAGTCTTTCAACCATATTTAGACCGGTTCGTGGTAGTGTTCATAGATGACATATTGGTTTATTAGAAATGAGGAGGAACATGACCGACATTTGCGGATAGTATTCTGACTACTTCGTGATAAACAATTATATGCCAAATTTAGTAAATGCAAATTTTGGCTTAAGGAAGTGACTTTCCTTGGTCATGTAGTATCGGTAGAAGGAATAAGGGTGGATCCTCGAAAAATTGAGGCTATTACGGATTGGAAACCACCAACATCGGTGGCTGAAATTGGAGTTTCTTGGGTTTGGTGGATACTATAGGCGTTTTGTAGAGGGTTTTCGTTGATTCTGCACCCTAACTAAACTATTGCGAAAGGAGCTCAGTATATTTGGGTGGCGACAAGAGAGTTTGAGAATTGAAGAAGATCTGACGGAAGCTCGGTTTGATTCATAGGAGGCTGAAAAAAGAATTCACTTGTTTATTGTGATCGTCTCACACGGGTTTGGGTTGTGTGTTGATGCAAAATGGAAAAGTGGTGGCTTATGCTTCTCGTCAATTGAGACCACACGAAGTAAACTACCGTACGCATGATTTGGAGTTAGTTGCCATTGTCTTTGCTCTAAAGATTTGGAGGCACTATCTCTATGGTGAGAAATCTATAATCAACACGGATCACAAGAGTTTTAAATACCTCCTTACCCAAAAGGAGTTAAATTTGAGACAAAGAAGATGGGTAGAATTATTAAAAGATTATGATTTCTCAATTGAATATCATCTGGAAAGCTAACGTGGTAGTGACGCGTTAAGTCGTAAGACGATATCCGAATTAAGAGATTTGTTTGCCCATTTGAGTGCATGCGAGGATGGCGGTCTATTAGCGAACTTGAGATAAAGCCTGCGTGGTGGAACAAATCAAGGAAAAATAGACATCGATGAGAAGTTGGGACCTTTACTTGACAAGTTAAAATGGTGAAATTGAGGATTTTGGAATAAACACGGAGGTGTGTTATGCTTTCGAGGAAAAGTATGTATGCCTAAGGATTGAGATCTGAGGCAAGCTGATTCTCTGAGGCGCATAGTAGCCCTTATGCTATGCATCCGGAGGAAATAAGATGTATCGAGATCTCCGTGAGCGATATTGGTGGCGAGGTTGAAGCGTGAGATTTGAATTTGTGGGAAAATGTTTAACTTGTCGACAAGTGAAGCGCGAACATCAATTACCGTGCAGGTTGTTACAACCGATAAAATTCCTCTTTGGAAATGGGAGCGGATAACCATGGATTTTGTTAGTGGGTTACCTTTAACACCTATTAAGAAAAATTACGTGTGGGTAATTGTTGATCGGTTGTGAAGACCGCTCATTTCTGCCGATTAAATGCGGATTATTCATTCTGAAGTTAAGCGGCTATGCGTATCCGAAATTGTGAGGTTGCATGGGGTACTGTATCTATTATATCGGATAGGGACCCTAGGTTTACATCACGATTTTGAAAGCTCTGCATGAAGCCTTGGGGACAAAGTTGAATTTCGATCGACTTTTCATCCTCGATCGATGGTCGATCGGAGAGGTAATTTAGATATTGGAAGATATGTTAAGGGGATGTGTAATCGACTTGAGGGTAGTTTGGAAGATTATCTACCACCGGCGAATTCACGATATAACAACAACTATCGGTCTAGCATTGGTGTGGCACCTTACGAGGCATTGTATGGTCGTAAGTGTCGCTCTCCTATTGTTGGGCGAGAGTTGGGCGAAAAGACAAATGTTAGGTCTGAGATGATATCGGAGAGCGAGGATAAGGTAAAAGTTATTGAACACGGTTGAAAGAAGCCTCGATATGAGCGAAGTCATATCACGACTGAAGCGAAAGGATATTGAGTATGATATGGGGATCGGGTTTTCTTGAAGGTATCTCCTTGGAAAAAGATCTTGATTAGGAAGGAAGGGCAAGCTAAGTCCTAGATACATTGGACCTTATCGTGTCTTTGAAGCGTGTTGGTCCGATGGCTTATCGATTGAGTTACCTCGAATTGGATCAAATTCATAATGTTTTCATGTTTCCATGTTGAGGCATTATAGATCGGATCCTTCACACATTATCTTAGGTAGAAGAATTGGAGTGAATTGATTTGTCTTTTGAAGAAGAACCGGTGGAAATCTTAGGCCGAGATGTCAAGGTGCTAAGAAAGAAAACCGTGCCGTTGGTCAAAATTCTATGGTGTAACCACGAGTGGAGGAAGCTACGTGGGAGCAGGGATGCAATTCAACAACAATACCCTCACCTCTTTCAACGAGTAAATTTCGAGGACGAAATTTTCTTTAAGGAGGTAGAGTTGTAACACCTAAAAATTCGAGTGTTTATATATTGCATGAATTGGTGTTTAGACTTTAAAGGAAAATTTCTTACTTTTGTTTTAGTGCTTATTGAAGTCCTAAAGAGGAGTATAGCATAATTTGGATATGGAATAAAATTTAATAATTGAGAATTTATTAAAGAGAAGCAAATGTCATTAAGACTTAAGTTAAATTAAGTGTTAATAAGTGACATAAGTTGAGTACATGGCATGGTGGTGTTGGCGCATGAGTTATAGCATGAGGGAAGAGGTTGAATCCTTGTTTAGCATCTAGATGAATTTTTATTTTTAATTTTACGCATATGTATAGCAAGTGTCGGCCAAGAACATCTATGGTAAGTGTTGACCATGTTATTTTTGGTTAGTGTATCAAAGGATTAAGGAAATAGATAACTTATGGCATGGAATCAAATACTTAAGAAAAGATAGGGGGAACATAAGGCACATATCAAGGGAAAATTTTGGAAACAAAATCATGGCCAATTGACCATGTTTTGGACGGCAACTTGGTATATGGAGGGAGCCAAATTTTTGTGTTAGTTTTGGCTAAGAATTTCATTTTTCTCTTTGGTCATTCCTTGCACCTTGTGCAGAATTTTTGTTTTCTCTCTTTTCAACTTTCATCTTGGCCGAATTGTGCAATTGGTAAAGCTCAAGTTTTGTGATCATTTAGTCATTTTTATTTCTTTAGCCATTGCTTTGTGTCTTTTCTTTGAGTGCCGAAATCAATCATTTCTCTTTTCTTTTACCATGGCCGAACGTACTAGCTCCTAAAATCCATCTTTTTCTTTTCTTCTCTTTGAAATCAAACAACATCATCACCATCTCTTTTTTTTCATATTTTAATTCTTTTCAATCAAAGTTTCTCCATCAAACTCTCATGACCGAATGCTAGAGTGCCCTTAGCCGAATCTTTATTTCTTTTCTTTGATCATACATAGCCGAAATCTTCATCCATCACAAACACCTTTCTCAATCCTTTCTTTTCGATCGTGGATTATAGGTAAGGGGTTCTTCTTTTTCATTTTCGATTTATTAATAGTGTTATGATCGAATATTAATGGTGTTATGAAGGCCTTTTTGGATCAAAATAAACGTTCGTTCTAATAACGCTTCATTCGTTATTATATAGTGCAATAACGGAAGATCGGAACTCAAGTGATCGGGAGAATCGTAGAAACGTTGGAATTGAATTATTGTGGTAAGGAAATCACATCTTTTAAAGCCTCTAGTACTATTCGATATTATTTTAGATTTAACTAATATTCCTTTGATCGTGAAGACTTTCAAAATAGGGAAGAAAAGGCGGTGGTTAGTCACGTTAAGAGGCGGATCTATAAATCCCCATTTAAGCGAAGAAGCGGTTTTGGCGATCAGGGATTTTCCAGGGTTGCGGACCATCTTCAAAGGGAGTCAATTATTCAAGTAGTACGAACTTCAGAGCCATTATCGTTGGTGGATTCTCGTGACGAGCGAATCAATAAATGAGGAGAAGCGAAAATCAAGTGATTCAAAATCAAGAGGTAAGATTTTGGATCTATTATCGATTAAGAATATTTATCTGAAATAGTATTCTAACGGATCGAAATATGTTTTAGGTCTTGAGGAGCGAGAAGGATTAGTACTCTCGGTATCGAGTGTGTAACTTCACACTATTTCTCGGTTGGATGTAAATTCGGTATTGAAGTAAAATCGTAAAATGAGTAGATCGGTAAAAAAGCGTAAAAGCGATATTTTGGCGAAAATACGTAAAAAGCGACTAAATCGTGAAAATTACAAAACATACTCGAAATTACTTGTTATTATGTAAGTTGTATGTTTCGTGAAAATGGGCCAAAATACTCTAGTTCGATAAATTGGGCCAAAATACTCTAGTTCGATAAATTGGGCCAAAATACTCTAGTTCGATAAATTGGGCCAAAATACTCTAGTTTGATAAATGGGCCATGAATGGGCAAATTGCTAAATTATATTTTATGGGCCAAATGAAATGTTTAATGATAAACCCACCGATGTTATGGATTAAATAAAAATTATTATATGACTATATTTTTATATATGCATAATTGCATGAGGTGGGGTATATGAAGAGAAGAATGGCCAGTTGCCAAAAATCTAGTTCGGTGGCCTTGCCACAAAAATAATTATGGCTTATTGCCTCTAGTTCGGTGGCCTTGCCACAAAAATAAATATGGCTTATTGCCTCTAGTTGGTGGCTCTCTAGTATTGCCTCTAGTTCGGTGGCTTTGCCACAATTATAAAAAGGCTTAATGCCTACGATTGGTGTGTTGGCGGGGTGGGTTGACTTGATCCCCACAGGTGTGATGGTTGAATGCAGGGGTGTTAGCGGATGGATATTAGGTTTGGTTGGGAAATTCATTTTACATGCATTTTAAATACTTTTATTTTATGTTATATTGTTGAATTACGTAAATGGGCTCAAGCCCGGAAAAATATCTTGACGATCGGCCCAATAAAGGTAGTAAGTGAGTTACACTTTGAGTTCTAAGTAACTCACCCCTTTAATTTTTCCATCTCGGGTAATGGAAATTGGCGTGGACTTGGTAGAGGATGACTTCGTGGAGGCCATCTTGCAAAACATGGGTTATTTAAACTCTGAACTTTTAATAAGTATTTTCACTATTTTGGATTATTGTAATAAGGGCCTCTATAAATAATTTATGGATTTTATGTGTGTTTGGTTTTAAACTATACTTTGGACTTTTAAATATGGACTATGATTATATGATGTTTTTATTAAAATAAATTTGGGTTTTAAGTATATGAAATTCTTTTATAAATATTTTATTATTGTTAACTCTTTAATAAATTACCTAAAGGTTTTGATAATACAATGATTTTCAACTAATGTTTTCTAATATTTATCAAATTCAAATACTCTTCTAATTTTATTAAATCTCATGAATAATATTGTAGCTTTCAACTTATTGAAGATTTAAAAAAAAATATAGCTCGATTCATGTAACAAACCAAATCTAGTTTTAATGCATAAACCAGGTTTGGAGTGTTACAAAACGGATTTGAACTGATGTAGGGGAGGAAATTTAGAAGTTTGAATCTTTTCAAACTCATTTGAAGGAGTTGGCCGAATTATAGACTTTGGGGGAGGAGGTGTAATCGGATCTGGGAGCTAGGGGGTGCCGAATTTCAATAGCCAAGTAAGGGTGCATGTTCGGCTAGCTTTGGGAGTCTTTCTCTTTTCTTTGTTTAGTGTCAAAACCGAACCTCAAAGTGCATTTTCTCTCTTTTCTCTTTCAGCAACTTGGGCTTTTGGCCGAACCAAGTTTGCAACTCCCTTTGAAGAGCCGAAACTCAATTCTCTCCTTTTCTTCTCTTTACCTTTCGGGTCATTCTTTGTTAGCCATTCTCTTCTCTACATCTTCACCTCCAATCGACATATTTCTGCTCTCTTCCAAATATCCTTGTGTCGAAACTTCATCCATTCTCTTTTGCCGAAATCAATCCCATTCCATCTTCTTCCATCTCTTTCATCTTGAAAAAGCTGAAACCCCTTTATGTTCTCTTCTATTCCTTCAAAGTGGTTGGCCGAATATCCTTGGCCTTATTTCTTTTCTCTTCTCACGTGCTCTAAACTTCATACTCAGTGCCGAATTTATCTCTAGTTCTTTCATATGAGGCACTATATGGATGGAAATGTCGTGCTCCTACGTGTTGGACAGAACTGGGTGAACGACAGATGTTGGGTTCAGAACTAGTGGCGGATACGGAGAATAAGGTTAAGGTGATTTGAGCTCGTCTAAAGGAAGCGTCGGACAGGCAGAAGCCTTACGCCGACCTTAAGCGTAGGGATATAGAGTACACAATGGGTGACAAGGTCTTTCTGAAGGTATCACCGTGGAAGAAAGTGTTGAGATTTGGGCGAAAAGGTAAGTTAAGTCCTAGGTTTATCGAGCCATACACGGTGTTGAAGCGATTGGGACCGGTAGCCTATCAACTCGAGTTGCCAACAAAATTGAGTCAGATTCACGACGTCTTTCATGTTTCCATGCTTAGGCGCGATCGATCAGATCTGTCACATGTTGTGCCAGTTGCGGAGATTGACGTGAGCTCAGACTTGTCTTTCGAGGAGGAACCGGTACAGATTTTGGATTGGGATGTCAAGGTCTTGCGTAGAAAGTCAGTTCCCTTGGTGAAAGTGTTATGGCAGAACCATGGTACGGAGGAGGCCACGTGGGAACCAGAGGATGCGATGCGGTAGCAATACCCTCAACTCTTCTGACCAGGTAATTTCGAGGCCGAAATTATTTTTAAGGGGGTAGAACTGTAATATCCTTAAATCGGGGTCTCTACATTTTGCATGTGTTTGCATGTGACGATATGCTTACTGTGCTAGTTTAGCATGTTTTGGGGTGCAGGCATGACCTCGGGTTAGGCACAGGTCATGGCCAAAATTTTGTTTTAGTGCTTAGGAAGAGGGAGCTAAGAGAGTTAGGGGTTAAAAGAATTTATTGAAGGGTTGTGACACAAACAACCTAGTGGCAAAGTGGCAAAGGAGGCGCCACTAAGGTGCTTGGATGGTGACGCCCCATGTAGGGAGGGAGTGCTTGGGTTCGAGTAGCAGGAACTGCACTTTCTGCTTATTATTTTTTTTACGCCAGAAGCAGGGAAGAGGAGTGCTCAGGATGGACTCTGGAAGATAAGGATGGAAGGGGTCAAACAGATTTGAACTGATGTAGGGGAGGAAATTTAGGAGTTTGAATCTTTTCAAACTCATTTGAAGGAGTTGGCCGAATTATGGACTTTGGGGGAGGAGGTGTAATCAGATTTGGAAGCTAGGGGGTGCCGAATTTCAATAGCCAAGTAAGGGTGCATGTTCGGCTAGCTTTGGGAGTCTTTCTCTTTTCTTTGGTTAGTGTCAAAACTAAACCTCAAAGTGTATTTTCTCTCTTTTCTCTTTCGGCAACTTGGGCTTTTGGCCGAACCAAGTTTGTAACTTCCTTTGAAGAGCCGAAACTCAATTCTCTCTTTTTCTTCTCTTTACCTTTCGGTTCATCCATTGTTAGCCATTCTCTTCTCTACATCTTTACCTCCAATCGACATCTTTCTGCTCTCTTCTAAATATCCTTGTGCCGAAACTTCATCCATTCTCCTTTGCCAAAATCTATCCCATTCCATCTTCTTCCATCTCTTTCATCTTGAAAAGTCGAAACCCCTTGTGTTCTCTTCTATTCCTTCAAAGTGGTTGGCCGAATATCCTTGGCCTTATTTCTCTTCTCTTCTCATGTGCTCTAAACTCCATACTCAGTGCCGAATCTATCTTTAGTTATTTCATTTGAGTTAGCCGAATCTTCTGGTAAGTAAACTTCCTACTCTTCATCTCTTCTTGACTAATTTGGTTAATGCCGAATCTTATTTCCTTGATATTTCTTCAATCGTTATTAATCGGGATCTTAACTCTTTTCTTGTTCCAAAATGGTGAGGTAGCTGAAATCTTTAACATCACTTAGGGGTGCCGAACTTTGGTGCTTGGTAGCCGAATACAGTGGACCTTTGGGATTTGGTTGCGGATCTAGGTAAGGGTTCTAGTGTTTGGATCTGTTTCTTATTCGTTCAAAAGATGAAGGCTAATTATTTTTGTGTGCTAGCGCTTGGCCGATTGTAATGGAGGTGCATCACGTAGCTTCGGGAATTGGTTGGAAATCAAATCGGCATTAAGGTGAGGTGTTATCTTCATGCAACATATCCTTCGGGATTTTTAGTTGAGCCGAATAGGCTTTTGGTTACTAACAAAGTGTTGGCCGATTGTAGGAAGGGGGAAGGCAAACGTTTTGGGATCTCGTTAGTTTCACGTAGTTTCGGGATTTTGCTTAGATTTACGAATAGTTAGGTGTGTAACGCTTACACACTTCGTTAGTATGATATGTTTATGGTGTTAGTGTTATAGCCATTGAAACCGGTAGTTATGCCTTGTGGGCATGAGCATGGACTCCGAGTAAGTCGCCTGTTATATGAATCTCGATATATGTTATCATGTCATTGTTTAATGCTATGCCATGTGTATTTGCATCATCATATGTTATTATGCCACGATTGATATGGACATGACGGTGGGATTGTTGAGAGGAGGGGGAGAATTATTTGGACTGTCACCAGTGGTTTTGACCACACGACGGGTTGGCCCCATCTTTGATATTATAATTTGTGACTAAGTCCCAGTGGTTTGGACCACCAGTAGTTTTGACCATATTGATGATATTTGTGACTACGGTCACCAGTGGTTTTGACCACATATGGATATTATGACTCGTCCCAGTGGTTTGGTACCACAGTAGGTTGGCTCCATATGATTAATTACGGGATTGTCATCAGTGGTTTTGACCACGCGATGGGTTGGCCCCATCACTTGATTTGTGACTATGGTCACTAGTGGTTTTGACCACACCAATATATATATTTGTGACTACGGTCACCAGTGGTGTTGACCACCAGTGGTTTTGATCACACAGGATAGATAACGGAGATTGGATGGTTAGGTTATGGGGTTTCATGATTCGCATGTGTTACTGATGATTTGCGTAAGTGTTGCACTATCGGGTTGGGGATTTATACACTGAGTCTTGGTGACTCACCCCTTCCCATATATTTTGCAGATGAGGCATAAATCGCAGAACTGAAGCCGGGGAGGACTCGAGGTGGCCATGCATGCTAGTTTCGGGTTTTGACTTTAAATTACTATTTTAGTTTTATTTATTTACTTAAATTTGGTTTTGGTTTTGTAATAAGGCCGCTAAGTATTATTTTGGGTTCTTATTTCTCGATTATATTTTAATTATCTTATTCATATGATTAATAACTTGATTTGCTTTAGTAACTAGAATTAAATCGAAGTTTACAAAACTATACTCTATATCGGGTTTTTCAAATGTTACCATCGGGTGACATTATTCACAAGGTAATAACAAAGTTAACAAAGATGATTTCAAACCTAAATTTTCAAACAAACTTCAAATGCAAATGGGTCTAAACTTGACTATGCTCATCACACTCGGTTTTAATAAGTATCGTATGATTCCTAAGAGCTAGTACCAACAAATGGATTTTCAAGCATGAGCTCTCTGGATTTTAAAGCAACACAAAAACGTTTTCAACATCACTTTGTATAGGGTTTTCTAAACTTTAAAACGATAAAAGAGTTTTCAATAAAAATAAACAGGGAAACTTATTTTATTCCAGCGTTTTCACCCCGTAACATGCCAGATTCGGTCGTGGTGTGTCGACCGGGCTTGGGGTGTTACAATTTTGGTATCAGAGCCAGGTTTAACAGCTCAGCTGTGGGCTCGAGGCCTTAAAAAATGTTTTAAAATGGATTATGAAAGGCTCTTATGGGGAAAAGTATAGTGGTGAAAGCATGGCACCGAGTCTCCGGCACCGATCTGCCTAGGTAAGTACCCCAAACTATTGCTTTTGATGTTATGAATATGATGATATGGCACGACTAAATAGTAGTAGGAACTACTCTAGAGACTTGAACTACTATAGGATGGACGTACTCGCGAAACAATCCCTTACTAAACGTCTCATAAAATTTTTCCTTAATAGATAGTGGAATAAAAGTCTAACACATAAAACTTTTTGTCAACTCGTATCGTATCGGTAGACATGAGTGCACGTGGACGTGGGCGTAACACTCATGGATAAGGTAGGGGTAGGATGACGGTCTCGAAACCGGTAGGGTCTGGACATGGGTCAAAAAATGAGGTGCCACCGCCGCCACTGTGGGCGCGAAATATCAGGACCAGGCTGGTGATGACGCATTGTCGCAGGCAATGCTGTGGATGTTAGAGAGGGTTGCTAGTGCAGGCGTCGGAGCAGGGGTTCAGAAATCTGTGCCCGAACGACTCCAGGCTAATGGTACCGAGGTGTTCAGAGGTATATCAGGCGTGGCTCCCAGTACGGCGGAATATTGGTTCGAGGTAACAGAATATATTATGGATGATCTAGACTTCTACCGAGGAGAAGTCAAAGGGTAGTATCTCTCTGCTGCTAGATGAGTCATATCAGTGGTGGCTCACAGTTAGGGATGGAGCAATGGCGGATAACCTTACTTGGGAATTCTTTAGGGCAGCCTATCAGAGGAAATACATAGGGGCTAGCTACATTGATGCGCAGCGCAAGGCATTCCTGAACTTGGTCCAAGGTAATAAGACTGTATCGGAATATGAGGTGGAATTCTTTCGGCTGAGTCGCTATGCATGTGGTATTGTGGGCACGGAGCATGAGCGTTGTGTCAGATTTGAAGATGGGCTAAGAGACGAGCTGCGAATGTTAATTGCGCCACAGTAGGAAAGAGAGTTTGTGGTCTTAGTGGAAAAGGCTAAAGTGGCTGAGGAAGTGAAACAGTCTGTGAGGCGGAATCAGGATAAGGGTTGGAATAAAAGTAATTTGGATCATCTGGGTCTAACGGGAATCTACAGAAATAGGGTAGATATAGTGGGTTGAATCAAGCTGCTAAGCCTACTGCTGCTAATACTCGTGGCCGCCACGATGTGCTCGGTGTGGAAAGTCTCACACGGGAGAATGTTGGACTGGAAACAGAGGATGTTTTGAGTGTGGATCGATGGGGCACCGAGTGAGGGATTGTCCATAGAGGTCAGCTAGGTTGCAATCTGGGATCGAGAATCATCTGCAGATCGGGAGGATGGTCGTGACCCACGGAGGCGATGGTGCGGCGGGGAGGTAATGGCTCTGGTAGAGGCCGTGGAGCCAAGGCGGAGGTGCGAGTGGTCAGAGGCAAGACAGCTGGATTGGTCTATCTGATGAGGCATCGAGAGGAGGCGATGCCTTTGGATGTCATAACCGATGCGTTCTTAATCTTTGGACTACCTTATAATGCTTTGATAGATGTGGGTTTGACGCTCATATGTAGCCGTAGCATAGTGGAAAGTATGAATTTAGACTCGAGATTACTTCTAGGAAGATGGCGGTGGTAAGCCCTCTAGGTCACTCAGAAGTAAATAAACTATAGAGGATGTACCCTAGAACTTCAAGGGTCGTGTTTTTGGTGACTTGATGGAGCCGCGTTTGGGGAGTTCAATCTAATTCTCGGGATGGATTGGCTAGTGAAGTATCGAGTCAATTTGGATTATGACTAAGCGCATAGTGTTGAAGACGATGGAAGGTGAGGAGGTAGTGATGATAGGTAATAGGAGATTACTTATCAATGTGGTCTCTGCGAAAGCGGAGAAAATGGTAAGGAAGGGTTGTGAGGCATTCATGGTGCAAGTTTGTGCTTTGGGAGCCAAGGATGGAGTATGAGAGTGTCTCGAGCTGTAGGGAATTTCTTGATGTATTCCCAGAGGAACTTTCGGGTTTGCCTCCTGATCGTGAGGTTGAGTTCGGTATAGATTTGTTACTCAGAACCGCGCCAGTATCTATTGCCCCATATAGGATGGCGCCAAAAGAATTAGTGGAGTTAAAGGCTCAGATTCAGGAATTGTTGGACAGAGGTTTCATCCGACCGAGTGTATCACCTTGGGGAGCACTTGTGCTCTTTGTTAAGAAGAAAGATGGTACAATGCGGATGTGTATAGACTACCGCCAGCTAAACAAGTTGATGATCAAAAACAAGTATCCGTTGCCCAGAATAGACGACTTGTTTGATCAACTCAAGGGTGCATCAGTTTTCTCTAAGATAGATCTTAGGTCGGGGTATCATCAGCTCAAAGTGAAGGAGGCTGATATTCATAAGATAGCGTTTCGTACTCGATATGGGCATTACGAGTTTCTAGTGATGCCATTCGGGTTGACTAATGCACCGGCAGCATTCATGGACATGATGAATCGGGTGTTTCAGCTGTATTTGGACCAATTTGTCGTGGTGTTTATAGACGACATTTTGGTGTACTCAAAGTCTGAGGAGGAGCATGACGCGCATCTTGGTGGTTCTCTGTGTTTTGAGGAGAAAGCAGGTTATTCGCCAAGTTTAGTAAGTCGAGTTACGGCTTAAGGAGGTAACTTTCTTGGGTCATGTAGTATCACCGAGGAATTAGGGTGGATCCTCGTAAGATCGAGCGGTGTTGGGTTGGAAACCACCTAAGTCGATTCGAGAGATTGAAGTTTTTGGGTTTGGCGAGGATACTACTGGAGGTTCGTGGAAGGTTTTTCTTTGATCGCGATCGTCACCGACTAAACTGTTGAGAAAAGGGTTAGTTTGTGTGGTCTAAAAATAGCAAGAAAGTTTTGACAAGTTGAAGAAGATTTTGGCTGAAGCTCCGGTTTTTATTTAGCCTGAGGCAGGAAAGGAATTCACGGTCTATTGTGATGCATCACATACTGGCTTAAGGTGTGTGTTGATGCAAGATGGGAAAGTAGTAGTGTATGCATCTCGACAGTTGAGGCCGCATGAAGGTAACTACCCAACACATGACTTGGAGTTGGCCGCAGTGGTTTTCGCCTTGAAGATTTGAAGGCCCAAACTGTCACTGATACTGAAAAGGGCTTAGGCCCAAGACTGTTCAACTATACACTGTGAATACTGATTGTTTGTTTGTTTCTATGGGATTTCACACTAAGTTTACATAAACTCACCCTTTTTGTTTAATGTGCACAGGTAATCCCCAGACTTAGATGGATCGGTGCGACAGAGGACTCAGCGGCGACCACAATAATTTTTGGACTTCATGGTTTTCAAATTACGAGTTATGATTTATTACTGACTATTTGGGTTGTAATTTAAGGACCCTCTGTGACTTTGGTTTTAAATTTGGGTTTTATTAATTCATTTTACTTTATGTATTTATACGCGCTGGTCGTAAGAAATTTGGTTTTCAAAAAGAAAAAAAAGTTAAAGTATTTTCTAAACGCATGATCACCTAGATTGATTTATTAAAGCTTCCGCAATGAGAGATGTTTCAAAACAAATGTTTTAAATAAATAAAGACGACTTCCTAAGTTTTAAAAAGGTTTACTAAAGATAATAACATGGAATATTTTCATCGTAACAACGAGGTTTCAAAAACACTATCGTGTGACATTGCCAAATACGTCTATAATGTCTAGGTCGGGTTTGGGGTGTTACAATTTCAGTTTCTTTACAAATTAGCCCTTATCCTCATAAAAACATAATTTCATGCAATTCCACCTAAACCCATGCTAGCCAAATTACAAATAGGTCCCTAGCAGCCCATACTTTCCATTTATTTCACATTTTAACCATAAAGTTTCCACATTTCACAATTTAATCCTTAATTTGATTTTTCACTAAAAATCACTTAACAAAACTTGTATAACTATCATCAAACATTCATAATATATCATCAATCATTAAAGCTCATACATATTCATCAATGGAAACATCCTAAATCTTAAATAGTTTTGCAAAATAGTCCCTAGGCTAGCTAGACTAAGCTACAACGATCTCAAAAACGTAAAAATCATTAAAAATGGGACAAAAGACACTCACCAATTGAGCTTTCAAAGTAGCCAAACCTAGCTCATTCCAATGGTTTCTAATCTTTGATAATTCGGTTGAAGAATTGATAATGGAAGATGATAAAAATTTTTGTTTTATTATAATGGACCTTTAATAATTAATTTACATATTTAACCTTTAAAATACTTAATATTTACACCAAAAACCAAACCACTATCATCCACCAACTCTTAAATAGGTTAATTACTACATAATTACTTCTAATTCAAGATTCTATAGCCTTTTGATACCTTTAAATAGTAGAACATCACTTTTACATTTTACGCGATTAAGTCTTTTTATCAAATTAAGTATTCAAGCGATAAAATATCTTATCGAAACTTTCACAAAATTATTCTATCATACTGTAAACATTGAAATATTAATAAAATAATTATTTTGACTTCAAATTTATGGTCTCAAAACTACTATTTTGATTTGACTAAAAATAGGCTGTTACATGAAGTGACAGTTGATTATGACTACCGAAGCGAGCTAATCACCCATGACTAGATCTGATATATTTTACTCTTTGATTTCTTGTGTTTTATTTATTACTATAGATCACAAAAAATTTTCTTTTTATTCTTCGTAATATAATCCAATTAAAGTGCTAATTAGATATATTTATGCTTATGTTAGAATTAATTTAGCGCTCGCCTCCCTTGTGAACAATCCTCGGAGTACTCACCTACTCTGTTGTAACTATATTACAACCTGATCTGTATACTAGTAGACATTGCCTCAATTCCATATATTTTGTAGTAGTATTAACACTCTGGTCATTAGTACGCTTGGAGGCGGTTAAGTTGTTGGCACCATTGCCGGGAGGCAATGTGACTATATTGATTTTAATTTTGCATATTAATAGAATAATTAGGAAATTTTTAGGTTATAGCTACAAATTTATTTTTCTTATTTCTACTAATCTTGTCTTTTTGGTTTTAGTGTGTGACGCATAGTAGGGGAATACCCATAGTTCTAGTCACAGATCCAGAAAGAATAATTCGAAGAAATCGTCAATAGCAACAACAACAGTAGCAATAACCAATGCAGAATCAGCTACCTGTTGGAGGTAATTTTCCACCACGTAAGAATCCATTGTTTAATGAGGCTAACAATAACAATTTAGAAGATCCACCACCACAACTATCTGCAAATATAAATATGATGCGTAACGAGAGGACTCTAAGGGATTATGTGCTATCGAATCTGGATATGGTTCAAGGGAGTAAAAAACTGGCAGTGTAAACTTGAAATTATATAGGATTTCTCTATATATCTTTACCACCTTCTAACTTAATAATTATATTACTCTTGTGGAATTGTTAATAAATTAAGTGGATTTTGCATAAATGTTAATATGAGACATGAATTTATGAAGTATGGGAAATTATGCTTTATTACATGATTTTTGTGCATAAATTATATTATTTTCATGTTAATTATTATTATGTGATTTTATTATGCAGTGGGTCCATGGAAGATAAGATTACCATAAGGATGCATGGACATGGGCACATCCACCTTACTTGGATAGTAATACCATGCAAAATTGGGTCATAAGGATGCTAATTTGACTCAGTTAAAGTGTGTTACAAAGTGGACATGTTTGATTAATTTTTGGATCATGAAATCGCCCAACAAGGGGGAGTCAAGCCCAATTTGGCACAAGCATATGGCTGCCCAAAAATCAGCTTTGTGATATTTCATTGAAGGTCCTTACAATTTCAATTTAATCAGAATTCAACACACAAACTATGCCTTTGAAATCGCCCACTCTATGCTAATTATAACATGATTTTATGTTTGATAAAATCAACCAAACCACCCCCTTTCCACAATTTGTGGCCGGCCATGCAATCAAGAAGATGAAAGGATTTTAAACTCTATTTTTAGTAAACTTCATCCTCACCATCACCTATAAATACCACACTACTCATCCCTTCATTCATAACCCATCTCTTATTCTACATTCTTTTCTCTCATTCCATTTCCCTTTCCTTTTTCCCCACGCCTAGCCACTCCATTTTCCCTTCCATTCTTTAGCCAACAAAAGCCTTGCAAGACCATCTCTTGGCTGACCACCTTGAGAAACCCTTAGCAAAGGAGCAACGGGCGGATCGGAGAAACACCTCAGTCAGAAAGATACGAAAGGATGTTGGATTGAATTAAAGTTTACTTTTTCCTCTTTGTTGTTTAATTTAAACATGTTTGCTAAGTGTTTATTGATCTTGAGATCAACAATGATAGCTTAGTTTTGTTTAGCTAGGATGATTATGTTAATCCAATAATATTTGTTGGATTCATGTTTAACGTGTTTGTGCCTCAGTCGATCATGTTTTCAACTAAAATCAAGATATATTTCACTCATACATGATTGGATGCATTCATATTACCTGATTGATCCTAACCAGACGATGGCTATGAAAAGTGCAATGCTCAATTTAGATCATTAAACCCAACTAAATTAGAGGTTCATAATATCTTTAGTTAGCTCTATTATCTTGCATTGTTTTTAGGTTTATGTGATTAAACTATTTTAAACTTAATTGTCCCTATTACCTTGCATAAATACTAAGAAACCCTTAGTTTAATATGATCAGTAAAATGCATGTTTCACTAAGTAAAAGATTTGAAAGGACTTAATTTGGTTTCTAAACTCATGAAAGATCGAGTTGCCATGGAATGTTTTCCAAACATTATTAAGCATGATGAAAATGAATTAAGTTGATTAATATAATTATCCTAGCCTATACATATTATTGATTGTTTATGTTGTGTTTCTGTTGCTAAAATCCATTCATACATTTAGATAATTTTGCACACGTAGTTTAAAATTGCATTAGGGATCAATTTTGCATCTAGTTACATTAATCTAGTTAAAGCGTCATCACTCTAATTATTGTGTTTTTATACCAAATTGTGAATTTATAATTTTGCAAATAAGCAATTAACACACACAATCCCTGTGGAGACGATAACTCAATTTACTTACTTATTACTTGAACGACTATATACACTTGCACAAAACTCCCGTTAGAAGTTTTTGGCGCTGTTGCCGAGGACTGTTACCTTAAACATTCTTTGTGAAATTATTTTTACAGTTTGGTTTTTATTTAATTTTTAACATTACTAGTTTATTCTTTATTCTTTATTTATAATTTATTTATCAGGTGTTTATGAGCATAGATCAAATCATCGATCTATTACTTGTAGACCCTAAAATTGAGCGGACATTTAGACAAAAAAGACACGAGAGATTTTCTCAAAGACAAGCTGAGATGGACCTTGGAAATCAAAATGATGAACAAGGTAATGGAGTCAATCATATGCACAACCCAATCCTTATTACTGATAATAAAGATCGTGCTATAAGACAATATGCTGTGCCACTCTTCAATGTATTAAGTTCGTGAATCAGGAGGCCGGATATCAATGTAACAGATCGAATTTGACCCTAATTGGAACGGCAGTTTCGGGACCACGAATCCAAGTCTGAGAAATATTTTAATATTATATTTTGTGTTTATTATATGTGAATTAATGTGTGTGAAAGTCTCGTAGAAAGATTTTATTGTTTGTGTGTTTAATTTAGAAAAAGGAATTAATCGCGTAAAAAGTAAAAGTAGCATGCTATAGTGTAAAGTGCTAGAATGATGATGGCTTTTTAATATGAGATGTTAAATGGGTAAATAACCCATTTTAAGTTAGTGGATGCTATATGACAAGATTAACCTTTAGATTTACATTATATAATTTTATGTTATAAGGTTAAATAGGTAATTAATTAAATGTTATAATATATGTTAAATAAAACATGAGAAAAGCCATTATCATCTTATTTCCTTTCATGGCGAATGTGTTAAAGAAAAGGAGAAAACCTTGTTTAAATTTTCGGCACTTTAAAGCTTAAAATCAAGGTTAGTTTGATTTGGTTTTTGTTAATTTTTACGTTTTTGAGATCGTTGCTTCGTATATTACCCGACCCATGCTTGAATTTTTGAGAATCATGTGTATATGAGGTTCGGCCATTGATGTGTTCTTATGGTTTTGATATTTGATGGTTTTAGATTAAAGATGTGTTAAAGATTTACAAGTTTTGTATTAGAAATTTTGGTGAAAATTTGTATTTAGGGCTATTTTATAAAAATAAAATTTTAGAGGGTCTTAATTACAAAATAAATGAAATGAGAGGGCTTATAAAGTCCCTAGGAATATTCAACCCTTGTATAGTCTTGGCAAATTGTGTGTATTTTGTGTTTTATACAATTAGGACTAAATAGTAAAAATATGAAACCTTAGGGGTAAAATGGTAATTTCCATGTTTATGTGTTTTGGGACTAAATTGAATTGAAATGTACTTGAATGAGCTGGATTTAAGGTGTTTTAGATCAAGAGCAAAGAAAAACGGAATTGGATCGGGGAAAGACGAAAGTTCTCGAATAGCCGGTCTAAGTTGTCCGTCGACAGTCGAGGTAAGTCCTTAAGCTAAAGTATGTTAAAGCATTATTTATGATTAGGTTCAATGAAATTATTTGATAAATTTGAGTATGAATATATGTGTTAGCCGAATGTAAAGGCTTTAAAATGGATTAGATGTGTTTTTGTATATATGATAAGAATTTGTACATTAGTGGTGATATGTGAAGTGAATTGTGTATATGTTTAGTTAATGATGATAGTGTTAAGGAATGAAATTTGATGGACTGGTTTATGAATTATTTCAGGCTTATTGCCTAGCAGGCATTGTGCCAGTGACATATTCGGGCTTTGTGCCTAGTAGGCTTAGTGCCGGTGACATATTCGGGCTTCGTGCCTAGCAAGCTTAGTGCCGGTGACATATTCGGGCTTTGTGCCTAGCAGGCCTTGTGTTGGTGACATATTTGGGCTTCGTGCCTAGCAGGCTTAGTGCCGGTGATATATTCGGGCTTCGTGCCTAGTAGGCTTAATGCCGGTGATACTTTAAAATGAAGAAACCATAATTGATCGAGGTGTAACATAGTGAAACTATTGAGTTAAAAACTCAGGCCAGCTTAAGTCCCATTGAATTCATCAGAAGTAAGGTAAGTTTTGATTAATGTTATTTGAGTTGAAATATTTTGATAAGAATGGTGTTATGTGAATTGGAGCTGGTAATCGACATGTAATATATGTACTTTGTGCTTTGATGAGTTGCAGGTTGATGGTAGTGAAGTATAAATAATTGAGTTAATACATCACTAGTATTCGATTTTGTATCAATTGCATATCAAAATATACACATACAATGTTCTACATTTATTGATTTAAAATGTTAAAGTGCTTGATTAGTGAATTATCTTTTGCTTAAGACTTACTAAGCTAGTGAGCTTACTTTGTATATGTTTGTATTTCTATTTTATAGATCATTGATTCAACTACTGAGCTCGGGGATCATCAAGAAAGTCGACCACACTATCATTCTCTTTGGTATATATATGTTTTGTATACTTTTTTGAATCAAAGGCATGTATAGGTGTATTTTGATAAGTAATGAATGATGTTAGATTTTGTAAATGTATATATATGGCCTTGCGAATAAGGCTATTACTTTTGGTTTAAGCATTGTTTATATGTTTGATATAATAGTCATTTTTAAACTTTGGTATAAGGCGTTATGCTTATAATGCTTGGAAGTTAAATGTAGTTGTATAGAAATGATTATATATATGTATAACTTAACTTGTTGGATTCATTGTTAATGATAAGTATAAGTAGTTATAAATTATGGAAAATTGGTAATGAATGTTCAGTCAAAGCATGGTTTATATGCTTGTGTTTTTAGGTTAAGTTGGTTTTGAGACCTATGTTTAAGTATGATCAATTGTAGTACAAATAAGTAACGTAAATTTTGCATGAATTATGGAAGTTTAGTTGGTACATTCAGTCTTTGATCTATGCATATAACATGCAAAGTTATATTGGGGTTATGCATTAAAAGCTAAGGTTATGCATATTCGGATATAGGTATATAGATATATATATGAAGTGTATTGTCTCTTAGTCCATAGGTGTAATGTCAAGTGATGTATGCATGTAATCGTAATGATGCTTATTAGTAGTTCCAATTACCAGGTTCGGTGTGTTTTGGTTTAAAAGCGAAATGAATACGTGAGGCATGTTTGCATGAAATGTATACAAAAGAGTGGTACTAATTAGGTGTTTGTATCATAGAATAAAATAGATAAATATGCTAATAATGAGGATAGAAGTATATTGTTTGATCATTTTGTATTTGTGATGATTACATTGAATATGTTTTAACTTGTATATTAAATATATTTATATATATTTATTATGCCCATGTGCTTTATCTGTTTAGGATATGAATTAATAAATTGAAAAAGATTTGGCTATTGGTAATGCCTGTAACCCTAATCCGGCGACGGATACGGGTTAAGGGTGTTACATTTTATTGGTATCAGAGCTACGATTTAGTCGATTGTAGGACTACCGTAGTGCGTAAGAGTCTAGTTGTACATGCCTTTGAATTGTATATATGATAGTGTGGTGACTTGACAATTTTGATTGTATTTTATATAGTAAATGGATTAGATCCGATAAAGTCATGGTGATGATGTGGAGAGCGTTACGCTTGGTCTCGCCGTGGATCGGCGCCATTAGACTCTCGACCAGGTTTGGGTAGCCATGAGGGGAGGCTAAAGAAGCCTTCTATCGGATGATGAGCGAATGGTGTACCCGGTTTATTCGAGACTAATCCGTTGTACAATAACCTCCACCTGAATAATCCAACTCGGTACCTTCACAGACTTAGATGATAGATCCGATGAGATCTAGCGGGCCTCTGTTGATAAAATCAAGAAATATGAGGCCGAGGATTCAAGGCCAATGATGATGATGACGCAGAGCAAGCCAAAATGTGGCTTGATAACACTATTCGGTATTCGATGAGTTATATTGTACTCGAGATGAATGCCTAAAGTGTGCTATATCTCTACTTGAGGACACCGCCTATCATTGGTGGAACACTGCTGGTATTCGTAGTTCGAAGAAAAGTAACTTGGGACTTCTTCCAAATTGAGTTAGTAAGAAATATATCGATCGAGATTCATTGATCGAAATGCGAAGGAATTTACGGAATTAAAACAAATTCGCATGGTGTGATGAATATGAGCGAAGTTTGTCGAGTAAGCGTTACGCTCGGAGTGTATATCTCAGAAGCCATTATGTGTAAAAGATTTGAAGACGGCTGAATGAAGACATAAAGTTACTTGTTGGCATTCTTGAAATCAAAGAGTTTGTGACATTAGTCGGCGAGCTTGTAAAGCCAAAGAGCTCGGAAAGGAGAAAAGAAAAAGCAAGTAGAAGCTAGAGACACTCGAAAAAGATCATCGAGTAAAATTTTCCATTCATGCATAAGAAGTTCGAGATGACCCGATCGACATAAAGCCACTTTAGACTTGCCTATCGTGATCGACCTCCGGTGAGATCCCGAGCCACGTCGATAGCTAGTGTCGGTAATGTTCCATAGAACCGGGCTGAGTGTAAACATTGTGGGAAATGGCATCCTGGGAGTTGTAGAGTTCGTGATCGGTGGTCCTACTTTAAATGTGGATCGTCGGATCATTTTATTCGAGAGTGCCCGATGTTAGCCGAGTAAAATGCAACTCAGAACACTAGACCGAGCAGTGTGCCAGCACAAGGTAGACCACTCAGACATTCAGGCAATGTAGGTGGCAGTCAGAGAGGGATGAAGGACACATAATCTGATCGAGGCTAGAGCTCCAGCTAGAGCTTATGCTACACGAGCCGAGAGGATGCTTCCTCCCGATGTCATTACGGTACTTTCACCCTTATGATACTACTATGATTGCATTGATTGATCTGGTTTGACTCATTCATATCATGTGAAACTCTAGTATTCAGTAAGACTCTGCCAGTTGAGTCTACTGAGTTTGTGATTCGTATGTCCAACCCTTTGGGTAGATGTGTATTTGTTAATAAAGTGTGTAGAGGTTGCCCGTTGATGATTCGAGATTCTTGCTTCCCAGCCGATTTAATGTTGTTACCCTTTGATGAGTTCGACATAATTTTAGGAATGGACTAGTTAACTTCACATGATGCATTGGTGAATTACAAAAGCTTATTGATTTGAGATGTCGAGCGGTGAGATCATCGAATTGGATCCAGTGATTTAAGTGAGTTTCCTCTGATAATATCCTCGATGTTAGCAGAAAGTATGTGAGAAAAGGGTGTGAAGCTTATTTGGCCTATGTCTTTGGATAATAAAATGTCCGAAAAGCATATTGAATCTGTGCGGTTGTGTGTGAATACCAGGATGTGTTTCTTGAAGAACTACCGGGTTTACCACCGATAAGAGAGATTGAGTTGGCATTGAATTAGCACGAGCGGCTCCAATCTCGATAGCTCACATGTCGGATGACACCTCTTGAGTTAAAGAGTTGAAAGCACGATTGCAAGAGTTAACAGATAGGGGCTTTGCACGGTAGAGTTTCTCTCCTTGGGGTGTACCAGTTCTTTTTGTGAAGAAGAAAGATGGAACAATGCGAATGTGTATTGATTATCGGCAACTGAATAAGGTAACTATAAAGAAAAAGTACCCATTACCTCGGATTGATGATTTGTTTGATTAGTTGAAAGGGGCTTCGATATTTTTGAAAATAGATTTGAGATTGGGTTATTATCAGTTACGAGTCAGAGATACAGATGTGCCAAAGACTGCATTCTGGATGAGGTACGGACATTTTGAGTTTCTGGTTATGCCTTTTGGACTCACTAATGCGCCTGCTATTTTTATAGACCTAATGAATCGGGTCCTCAAATAGTTTTTGGATCAGTTTGTAGTAGTGTTTATTGATGATATACTGATCTACTCCAAAGATGAAACCGAGCATGCCGAGCATTTGAGATTAGTGCTACAAACTTTGCGAGATCAACAGTTGTATGCAAAGTTTAGTAAATATGATTTCTGGATGAATGAAGTCAGTTTCTTGGGTCATGTTGTTTCAGCATCAGGTATTCGGGTGGATCCAAACAAAATAACGGCTATACTTGATTGGAAACCACCAAAGAATGTTTCTAAAATTTGAAGTTTTCTTGGCCTTGCGGGATATTACAGACAGTTTGTAAAAGGTTTTTTGTGATAGCTACACCTTTGACAAGGCTACTACAGAAAGATGTCAAGTTTGAGTGGTCGAAAAAGTGTCAGAAAAGGTTCGAACAGCTGAAAGCTCTTTTGACCAAAGCTCCAGTGCTAACTCAGCCTGAATCGGGTAAAGAATTTGTCGTTTTTAGTGATGCTTCTTTGAATGGGTTGGGTTGCGTTTTGATGCAGGAAGGCAAAGTTATAGCCTACGCTTTGAGACAATTGAAGCCGCACGAAAGAAATTATCTGACTCACGATCTGGAATTAGTAGCCATTGTTTTCACATTGAAAGTTTGGCGTCATTATTTATTCAGCGAGAAATGTCACGTTTATTTGGATCATAAAAGTCTAAAGTATTTGATGACTCAGAAAGATCTGAACTTGAGACAACGCAGATGGTTAGAACTGTTGAAAGACTATGAGTTGGTGATTGACTACCATCCGGGAAAAGCCAATATTGTTGCAGATGCGTTAAGTTGAAAATCATTATTTGCTCTTCGTGCGATGAACGCACAGATGGTTATGTCTGGTGATGGTTTGATCATAGCCGAGTTAAAAGCAAGACCAATGTTTATTCAACAAATTTGTGATGCAAAGAATTGACAAAGACTTGGTTGCTAGGCGAGTTCAATGTGAAAATGATCACGAGTCAAAGTTTGAATTGATGCCAATGATTGTTTGAATTTCAAAGGCCGAATATGTGTTAGAAGAATGTGGACTTGATTAGATGATTTTGAGCGAGGCTCATGATAGTTGATTATCGATACATCCGGTATGCGAAAATGTACAATTATTTTAAGCAGTTCTATTGGTGGCCTGGCATGAAACGAGATATATCTGAATTTGTCTCGAAGTGCTTAGTTTGCCAACAAGTAAAAGCAGAACATCAAGTGCCTTCAGGGTTTCTTCAGCAGATCATGATACCTGAATGGAAATGGGATAGAATCACTATGGATTTTGTATCCGGATTGCCTACGACATCGAGTAAGAAAGATGCGATTTGGGTTATAGTGGATAGGTGACCAAATCAGCTCATTTTGTGCCGATTAAATGGACTATTCACTTGATAAACTGGTGAGTTGTATGTATCCTGATTGTGAGATTACACGGTGTCGAGTTCCATTGTTTGAGATAGAGATTCGAGGTTCACATAGCGGTTTTGGAAGAAGTCGCAAGATGCTTTAGGTACTAAACTTCACTTTAGCATGACCTTTCATCTGCAGACAGACGGTCGATCTGGCGAACCATTCAAACACTTGAGGACATGTTGAGATGTTGCGTTCTCGAGTTTGAAGGTGCGTGGGAAAAGTACTTACCTTTGATTGAATTTGCTTATAATAACAATTTTCAGTCAAGTATCAAATGACACCCTATGAAGCTCTATATGGCGCAAGTGTAAATGCGCCATTGTCTTGGACCGAGCTCGGTGAGAACAAGATACAAGGGTTAATTTGATTAAAGAGACTGAATAGAAAGTGGTCGTAATCAAAGATAGTTTGAAAGTCGCATCGGATCGTCAAAAGTCTTGCGGCGATTTGAAGCGTAAAGATATAGAATTTCAAGTCGGAGATCGGGTATTCTTGAAAGTATCTCCGTGGAAGAAAGTACTTCGTTTTGGTAAAAAGGCAAAGCGAGTCAAGATTTATCGGACCGTATGAAATCATTGAACGTATTGGGCTTGTTGCTTATAGATTGAAGTTACCCTCTGAATTAGTAAAGATACACGATGTATTTCACGTTTCGATGCTCCGTAGATATGGATCAGATCCGTCACCTGTGATTGGTCCATCTGAGATTGAAATTTGACTCGATATGACGTATGAGGAAGAACCGATCTGTATCTTAGCTCTGGAAATGAAAGAGTTAAGAAACAAAAGGATTCCATTAGTGAAAATACTGTGGAATTGGCATGGAGTTGAAGAGGCTACGTGGGAACTGAGGACTCAATGAGGCAACAATATCCGAAGCGTTGTTTAACGGTAAGATTTTCGGGACGAAAATCATTAAGAGGAGAGTTATAACGAATCGAATTTGATCCTAATCGAACAATGGTTTTGAGACCACGAATCGAGTTTGAGAAATATTTTAATAATATATTTTGTGTTTATCATATGTGAATTAATGTGTGTGAAAGTCTCGTAGAAAAATTTTATCGTTTGTGTGTTTAATTTAGAAAAAGGACTTAATCGCGTAAAAAGTAAAAGTAGCATGCTATAGTGTAAAGTGCTAGAATGATGATGGCTTTTTAATATGAGGTGTTAAATGGGTAAATAACCCATTTTAAGTTAGTGGATGCTATATGACAAGATTAACCTTTAGATTTACATTATATAATTTTATGTTATAAGGTTAAATAGGTAATTAATTAAATGTTATAATATATGTTAAATAAAACATGAGAAAAGCCATTATCATCTTATTTCCTTTCATGGCCGAATGTGTTAAAGAAAAGGGAGAAAACCTTGTTTAAATTTTTGGCACTTTAAAGCTTAAAATCAAGGTTAGTTTGATTTCGGTTTTGTTAATTTTTACGTTTTGAGATCGTTACTTCGTATATTACTCGACCCATGCTTGAATTTTTGAGAATCATGTGTATATGAGGTTCGGCCATTGATGTGTTCTTATGGTTTTGATATTTGATGGCTTTAGATCAAAGATGTGTTAAAGATTTACAAGTTTTGTATTAGAAATTTTTGAGAAGCATGCTCTATGTTAAAGTGCTTAACTGTTTTAATTAATTAAAGATAATTTATTTATGTTGTAATTTGACCATTGAAATTATGAGTGGACGGTTTGGGCTTATAATATATGGTTTTCAAATTAAATAATAAAGGTTAATTATGTAAATTAGTAATAAAAGTTAATAAAATAAAACATAAGTAAAAAAACATGCATTATCATCTTTTGTTAGCCAAATGTGAGAAGAAAGAAGCCATTGTTGAAGCTTTTAAATTTTGGCACCTCTGAAGCTTGATTTAGGTATGTTCTTTGCTCGGTTTTGATCATTTTACGTTTTTGAGATTGTTGCTTCGTATACTAGCTAGCCCATGCTTTAACTTTTGGATTTGATGATGATTTTGTGATTTTCCATTGTTGAAAGCTAATCATTGTTTTGTCGAGTTTTAAAATTTATAAAGAGAATGATCGAACTTAGAAATTAACTCTGACAACGACTTAAGGCAAGTGTACCTATCGAACAGTAGTATAGCTTAGGCAAGACTGAGTTGTCGAACCCAAAGGAACTAAAACTACTAATACTAACTTTCTTTTTATTATTTAGCCTAAAATAAGTGAAGTTGCTTTAATCTAAATCAACGACTACTAAACTAAAGACGCAAAGACAAAAAGAACGAATTGGAAATAACTTGAAGAGAAACTTAGTTGATCACGACGATACCCTTAGGAAGAATCCACCTAGACTTCGGTTGTTATTTAACAGTGAACCATACAATTTATTCACCTAGTTTGATCCGTAAGACTCCCTAACGTATATTAAACCCTCTCTCGAGGCAAATAACGTCTAACCCTAGGTTAATTAACTGAAATCTCTTTCTCGAATAATAACCCCCTAGAATAGCTGTAACACCCCAAACCCAGCCCATATGTCATGACCGGATCTGGTATGCTATGGGTTGAATGTTGAAAACTTTTCTTTGAGGGTTTTGAAAATCTCAGTTTATTATAACTGATTAATCATTAGTTGTGACATTTTTGAAGAAACTTTAACATTTGCGTTGAACATGCTGGAAAAACCCATTTTCCTTTCACTTTATAATTAAGACTTTGAAAACATAAGTTTATAAGACATAACATATAAAAAAAATATAGTTCGATAACCTATGTTATGGAGGCCTTATTACAAAAATAATCCCAAAATTGAAATGTAAAGAAAAACCGAAAATAGCGTATGAAGATAAAAGACTTGATGGCCCATCGAGTCCGCCTCGGCTCCCATGTCCACGATCTACTGCTCATCTGAAAAGTTGGGAAAAATAAAAGGGTGAGTCACCAATACTCAGTGTGCAAATCTCGAAAACACATAAAAGCCTTGAGGCCCACAAACACATTACGGTCCTTGGCCCATACACAATGGAAACTGAATATTTACATGCAACATGTCCCCTCCCAAACCTAAGACTCCATCCTCTACACACCCCCGTACCAAACATCACACCGTGGGGATTTATACAATCAACCCTCTATCCGCTACACACCATATCGACAGCTGTGCTGCCTGTCATAAAGACTGATCACTATGTGACCTATGTGGCGAAGCCACCGATCGCCATGCAACCTTAATAATATATTATAGTATTTCGACAGTTGTGCTGCCTGTCATAAAGACCGATCACTATGTCACCTATGTGGCAAAGCCACCAATCGCTATGCGACCTTCTTTCCCTTCATCATATCAATCCCATTCCATGCATACATACATGCAAGAATCAAAACAGATCACAGACTTTCGCATACTCCGATACACATAGAGAAGTTTCTATGATTACGTACCTGGCATCCCTTGCCTACCCTTTCTGGGTAATATGACTGTTCATACAGCCTCATTGTCTGGCTTTTAGCCCATAACATACAAATAATACAAATTAACTAGTGTGGTAGAGATCTACACACCTGATTACTGACAAGACGATACTGTCTAAGTCGACACTATCAGTAGCCGCTATGGCTGCTAATAGTCTAAGGTTTTGTTCTGAAGACAGTACTCGGTGGCTAATCTCGAACTGCTAACACCGCTCTCTTCTTAAACTTAGGGATTGGTTTAACAGATCCAATCCCCTTCTTCGCCTGATCGATATTTGATTCCATCAAAAGACCTTATCAGTTGCTACCATCATAACATATGGTTAAGATCACAATTACAATTGCGAATCTAACGGAAATCTAAAGAGAACCCCTTACATTGAAATCCCGAAAAGAGAGATATGAGGTTCAGAGACTAACAGTTTCGACATTTAGATCTACTCGATCTACTTCACTTCTCGAATGTCGCCCAACATGTAGACACAAGAAAGCAACAATCCATTAACCTTTCAGCTTTGTCTTCTAAAAATCGAAAGAGAAAGAAAACAGAAAAATAGATCAGAAGAAATCGGCACCTACATCTACAGAGAATTTGGCAACCCTTTGAAGATTTTGGCTTAATGGAAAAATCGGCACAAGAGGAAAAAGAATGAAGAAGAGAGTGAAATAAGAGGTTTGACTTACGAAGAAATCAAAAAATAGATTAGAGATTGGTTTGGGGTTTGACATGAAGAAGACGAGAGAATGAGAGAAAAGATTAAGAGAATGGGGTTCAAATGCCGGAATTGAAAAGATATCCCCCCTAATTAAAGGGAATTTCAGCACCTACCTCTCAAAAGCTGAAAATGCCCCTTCCTCGAACTAAAAACTAATCAATTAATGAGGGAAATTTCGGCACCCCTCTGGCATATTGAAATCGATTTCTTCCCCTCACCAAGAGATGGAAATTCGGCCACCACTGGCTGTTCAGTAGATAACTCCTATTCTTTCTCCCTTATCTTTATCCATTCACACCTCTTCCTTCCTTTATCAGCACATTATCCACATTATCCAAGTCATTTAATCCCTCCTAATTTTAAGCTTATTGTCGTCCCACTTACTCCTCCTTTAAGTGCCAAAAAATGGCCCAAATACATGGGCTCCAAGCGGCCATAACTTGGGCCTCTTCACCTACTAATGACGCCACCTTATAGTTCCTTTACAGTGCCCTTGCTACTGGGCCACAAGCCCATTTTATAATTTAAATCACAGATACTATCTTTTAAACCCTATAGTGTCCAAACAGAAAATTTAACCAAGGCCTCGGCCCTATCTTGAGCCCAATCTGGACCCCTAACACTCTAATTAACACATTACACATAACCACACATTAAACGCATAGGCCCCTTAATTCAGGATGTTACAGTTCTACCCTCTTAAAGAAATTTTGGCCTCGAAATTACCTGATCAGAATAGATGCGGGTACTGCTGTCGCATCGTCTCCTCTAGTTCCCATGTAGCCTCCTGAGAATTGTGATTCCGCCATAGAACCTTAGCCAACGGAACCGTCTTCCTTCGCAACACTTTGACATCACGATCCAAGTTTTCCACTAGTTTCTCTTCCAAGGATAGGTCAGGTCTTACCTCGATTTCCTCCACAGGCACCACATGAGACAGATCTAAACGATATCATCTCAACATAGAAAAGTGGAATTCATTGTGAATCTGGCTTAGCTCAGAAGGTAGCTCTAGCTGATAGGCTACCGGCCCTATTCATTTCAACACCCGATAAGGTCTGATAAATCTGGGACTCAATTTACCCTTCCGTCCAAACCTCAGCACTTTCTTCCATGGTGACACCTTCAAGAACACCTTGTCACCCACTACAAACTCTATGTCCTTACTCTTCAAGTCTGCATAGGACTTCTGTCGGTCCAATGCTTCCTTTAGTCGAGCTCGAATTAACTCAACCTTCTCTTCTGTCTCGGTAACCAACTCCGAACCCAAAATCTGACGTTCCCCTAATTTCGTCCAACAGGTAGGAGTACGAAACTTCTGCCCGTACAATGCTTCATAGGGCACCATCTGAATACTAGACTGGTAGCTATTGTTGTAAGCAAACTCCACCAACGGTAAAAACTCTTCCCAACTACCTCCGAAATCAATGACACATCCCCTTAACATGTCCTCCAAGATCTAAATTACCCGTTTAGACTGCCCATCTGTCTGAGAATGAAACACTGTACTAAAATCCAACTTCGTACCTAACACTTGATGCAAAGCCTTCCAGAATCACGATGTGATCCTCGGGTCCCTGTCCGATATGATTGATATTGGTACCCCATGCAACCTCACTACCTCCGCTATATATAACCTAGCTAGCTTCTGTAGAGAGTAATCGACCCGTACTGGTATGAAATGAGCAGATTTCGTCAAGCGATCAACAATCACCAGACTGAGTCTTTCTTAGTAGGCGTGAGGGGTAGCCCACTAACAAAGTCGACTATGAACGTTTCCCACTTCCATTGTGGAATCTTCATTTGGTCGCAACAACCACGATGGTAGCGATGCTCGCCTTTACTGGCGACAGGTCAAACACTTACTCACCAATTCAGTTACCTCAAGCTTTAAGCCCGGCCACCAGAACTGATCCCGCAAATCCCAATACATCTTACTCCCTCCAGGGTACATGGCGTATGAACTTCCATGCGCTTCTTGCAAAATCCTATTCCTCAATTCTGGATCTTTTGGTATGCAAACTCTCCCTTGAAAACATAATAGTCCTTCCTCATTTATACTGAAGTCCGTCGATCTATCACTTGATCCTACATGAAACTTCTCCTTTAGCAACTCATCGATTTGCTGCTTCTCCTTAACCTAACTGACCCAAGAGGGTTTCACTTGAAGTTCAGCTAATAAGCTCCCATCATCATACAGACTAAGGTGAGCAAACATTGCCCTCAAGTCAGAGATTACTTTACGACTTAAGGCATCCGCCACCACATTAGCTTTACCCGGATGGTACTCGATCGAGCAATCATAATCTTTTAACAACTCGATCCACCTCCTTTGCCTTAAATTCAACTCCTTCTGGGTCAAAAGGTATTTTAGGCTTTTATGATCTGTATAAATAACAGATTTCTCCCCATACAGATAATGTCTCCAAATCTTTAAAGCAAAAACCACCGCCGCCAACTCCAAATCATGGGTGGGATAATTTGCTTCGTGCGGTCTTAACTGCCGAGATGCATATGCAACAACCTTTTCGTCTTGCATCAACATGTATCCTAGTCCCGTGTGTGACGTGTCACAGTAAATTACGAATTCCTTTCTAGCCTCCAGCTGAATCAATACCGGAGCCTCCGTCAAAATCTTTTTCAACTTCTCGAAACTCTCTTGCTGCTTACTAGACCAAATAAACAGAACTCCTTTTCGTAATAACTTAGTCAATGGTGCCGCGATTGAAGAAAATCCTTCAACAAACCTTCGATAGTACCCGGCCAGACTAAGAAAACTTTGAATTTCTACCACGAACTTGGGCGGCTTCCAATCCAACACCACTTCAATTTTTCGAGGGTCAACCATAATCCCCTTTGCCAACACACGTGGACTAGAAAAGTAACTTCACTTAGCCAAAATTCGCACTTACTGAATTTGGCATACAACTGCTTCTCCCTCAAAATCTGTAAAACCACTCACAGATGTGAATCATGCTCCTCTTTCGATCTTGAGTAAACCAAGATATCATCTATAAATACCATGACAAATCAATCCAAGTAGGGTTGGATCACTCGGTTCATCAAATCCATAAACGTCGTTGGTACGTTAGTCAACCCAAATGGCATTACCAAAAATTCGTAATGGCCATAATGGGTCTTGAAAGCTATCTTATGAATATCTACCTCCTTGACTTTAAGCTGATGGTATCCTGATCTCAAATCTATCTTTGAGAACACTGACGCCCCTTTCAGTTGATTGAACAAGTCATCAATCCTTGGCAACGTATACTTGTTCTTGATAGTCAACTTGTTCAGCTGACGGTAGTCAATGCACATACGCATTGGTCCATCCTTCTTCTTAACAAATAACAACGGTGCTCCCCAAGGTGACACACTTGGTGAATAAATCCTTTATCTAACAACTCTTGTACTTGTGCTTTCAACTCTACCAACTCCTTTGGCGCCATTCTATATGGGCGATGAACCTTTAGTGCTATTCCGAAAGAAGATCGATACCAAACTCCACTTCACGATCTGGAGGTGATCCCGGAAGCTCTTCTGGGAAAACATCAGGAAATTCCTTCACCGTCCTAATGTCCCCAATAGTTAGGTCCTTGGCTTCCAGAGCCCGAACAAACATTAATACCGCCTCGCATCCTTTTCTCACCATCCTTTCTGCTCTTAGGACAGTCAGCACATTCGACAGACAGTTCTCCTTTTCTCCTATCACTAACACTTTACCACTTTTGAGGGTTTTTAACACCATACGCTTGGCTGCAGAATCTACATTAGCTTGGTACTTCACCAGCCAATCCATGCCTAAAATTAAATCAAACTCCTCGAACGGTAATTCCATTAGATCCGTCTGGAAAACTATTCCCTGAACTTCTAAGGGTACCTCTCGATAGAGTTTATCTACTACCACCGATTGTCCTAATAGGCTAATTACGTCATCATCCTAGGGTAATCTCGAATCTAAACTTAAAGTTCCAGACACACTACTAGCAACATATGAATGTGTCGACCCAATGTCAATCAATGCAGTGTAAGGCAAACCAAATATTAAAAACATACCGGTTATAACATCTGGTGCGTCAGCCTCCTCACGACGTCTGGCGTAGCAGACTAACCCCTTATTGTCTAGCCTCGGTGTTTCGCCCTTCGGCCTAGTGCTCCTGACCTCGACCAAAAGCTGTTACCACCTCTAGGCGGACCACGACCCTCTGCATGCACGACTTCCTCTACAGCTAAGCATTTCCCTACCCTACGGGTCCTACATCGCTCTGTGGCTATGGACAGTCCCTAATCTGAGGGTCCAAAGACCCACACCTAAAGCAGTTTCCACTGCCTGTCCAACACTCACCTACATGGAATTTACCACAGCGAACACACCTCCGTGTCTAGTTAGCAACAGGTCTCTCCACCTGATTCGGCCCATCTGACCTAGGTCTTTTCTGAGTACGCCCAGCTACTCCTGACGATCCAAAATTCCTCCTACTTCCACTTCTATCTTTATCCCGATTCAGCTTTTTCATTCACTTTACCTCCTCAGCTATCTTAGCCTTCTCCACAAGCACAACAAATTCCCTCTCTCGCTGTGGAGCTATCAAAACACGTAAATCATCCTTCAGGCCATCTTCAAATCGAAAACACCATTCATGTTCTATAGCCACTATCCCTCGAGCATAATGGCTCAAGTGTAAGAATTTTGCTTCATACGCCGCCACCGACCTACTTCCCTGAACCAGATTCAGAAATGCTCTATGCTGTGCGTCCACATAACTCGTTCCAATGTACTTACTCTGGAGCGCTGTTTTGAAGTAATCCCAGGTGATACGGTCAGCCATTGTACCATCCTTAACCGTAAGCCACCATTGATAAGCTTCGTCCCGGAAAAGGGACACTACTCCTTTCAGCTTCTCTTCTTCCGTGAAATCTAGATAATCCATTATACGTTCGACTGCCTCCAACCAATACTCAGCTATACTCGGGGCAATACCAAAAATTCCCCTAAACACTTCTGCCCTAATAGCTCTAAGTCGCTCCGACATAGATTTCTGGGCTCCTGTGCCCATGCCTGCCCCAGCAACCCTCTCTAACACCCTCAACATCACCTGAGATACCGCATCATCTCTGGCAGTCTGATCTTGGAATTCCACCTCCACAGCTGGTAGCACTGGTACCTCATTCCCCGACTCGTGACCAGACCCTACCAGTTCTGACACAGTAACCCTACCTCTACCTCGGCCACGCACACCACGTCCTCTAGTGCTCATTCCACTGATTTGCGTTTATCTGATTGGGAATTTTATGAATTATTAATTTCTTCCACTGATTAATAATGAACAATCTTATGGAAAGTAGTTTTAACAATAGTTCTTTCGAATTCGAACTCTATCTACAAGGTTTAGTTCTCAGGTCTGTATTTCCTAGCTCTAGAATCCACATACATTCAACCATCACACATCAACATACAAGTAGCATCCATGAACTCACATTCATCACATACGAGTATTTTTGTCATTTCACTACCCAAGGGTACTTTCGTAATTTTATCCTACAGAGGTATTTTTGTAATTTTCCAAAATAGGGTATCTTGGTGATTTTACAAAATAGGGGTATTTTGGTAATTTTGCAATCTGAGGGTATTTCGATAATTTTGCCAACCGGGGGTATTTCGGTAATTTTTACAAATTTTGGTAATTTTTACAAATCCACGGTATTTTGGAAATTTTACAAAACTAGGAATATAAGTGATTTTATAAAAATAGGGTGGCTGGTCCCTTTCGGGTTTTAGTTATAAATTTTGGCCCGTCAACAAGCCTCTCGGTTAGAGTGAACAAACACTACGCACCAGGTAGGATTCCAACGAAGAAAAGGTAAGCCGCTAGGGACGCTTAAATACCAAGCTCTCCCTGGATCCAATCTTAGACATGCGTATGCCTGTTACCACATCCTAACCATGTGACTTGTTCATAGACATGTTTAATTAGAAATTAAGTCTTATGAGATTTGAAGAATTGTTTATACTTAACATAAAGTCCATAAACTCTAGCATACTAGCCTACGTCCCTAGAGAGCCCATCAAGCCCAACATGCATATAACATAATGAGTTTAGAATACTTACCTGCGTAGATCGGGTGCCGGTAGACTCGAAGGCCATATCTCAACCGAACTTTTCTCAAAGTTACATCACTTTTACAAATCACCACTGGACCTATTTCACAGCTTGAGTTTTGCACTGGGCTCTGATACCAAAATGTAACACCCCAAACCTGGCCCATACGTCATGACCAGATCTGGTATGCTACGGGTTGAATGTTGAAAACTTTACTTTGAAGGGTTTTAAAAATCTCAGTTTATTTTAATCCATTAATCATTAGTTGTGACATTTTTGAAGAAACTTTAACATTTGCATTGAACATGCTGGAAAAACCCATTTGCCTTTCACTTTATAATTAAGACTTTGAAAACATAAGTTTATAAGGCGTAACATATAAAAAATATAGTTCGATAACCTAAGTTATGGAGGCCTTATTACAAAAATAATCCCAAAATTGAAGCGTAAAGAAAACCAAAATAGTCTATGAAGATAAAAGACTTGATGACCCCTCGAGTCCGCTCGGCTCCCATGTCCACGATCTCTTGCTCATCTGAAAAGTTGGGAAAAATAAAAAGGTGAGTCACCAAGACTCAGTGTGCAAATCTTGAAAACACATAAAAGCCTTGAGGCCCACAAACATATTATGGTCTTTGGCCCATACACAATGGCAACTGAATATTTACATGCAACATGTCCCCTTCCAAACCTAAGAGTCCATCCTCTACACACCCCCTTACCAACCATCACACCGTGGGGATTTCTACAATCAACCCTCCATCCATCAGACACTATATCGACAATTTGTCTTTTGTCATAAAGATCGATCACTATGTGACCGATGTGGCGAAGCCACCGATCGCCCTGCGACCTTAATAATATATTATTGTATTTCGACAGCTGTGCTACCTGTCATAAAGACCGATCACTATGTGACCTATGTGGCAAAGCCACCGATCGCTATGTGACCTTTTTCCCCTTCGTCATATCAATCCCATCCCATGCATACGTAAATGCAAGAATCATAACATTATACTATCTAAACAGAACACATACTTTCACATACTCCGATACACATAGAGAAGTTTCTATGATTACGTACCTTGCATCCCTTGCCTACCCTTTCTCGTGTACGACATTCATACAGCCTCATTTTTTGGCTTTTATCACATAACATACATATAATACAGATTAACTAGTGTGATAGAGATCTATACACCTGATTACTGACAAGACGATACTGTCTAAGTTGACACTATCAGTAGCCGCTACGACGGCTAACAATCTAAAGTTTTGTTCTAAAGCTGGTCCACAACTCGGTGGCCAATCCCTAACTGCTGACACCGCTCGCTTCTTAGACTTAGGGATTGGTTTAACAAATCCAACCCCCTCCTTCGCCTGATCGATATTTGATTCCATCAAAAGACCTTATCAGTTGCTACCATCATAACATATGGTTAAGATCACAATTACGATAGTGAATCTAATGAAAATCTAAAGAGAACCCCTTACCTTGAAATCCCTAAAAGAGAGATATGAGGTTTAGAGACTAATAATTTCGGCTTTTAGATCAACGCGATCTACTTTACTTCTCGAATGTCGCTCAACACGTAGACACAAGAAACCAACAATCCACTAGCCTTTTGGCTTTGTCTTCTAAAAACCAAAAGAGAAAGAAAAAAGAAAAAAAATAGATCAGAAGAAGTCGGCACCTACCTTTACAGAGAATTTGGCAACCCCTTGAAGATTTTGGCTTAATGGAGAAATCGGCACAAGAGGAAAAAGAATGAATAAGAGAGTGAAATAAGAGGTTTCGGCTTCTGAAGAAATAAAAAAAAAAGATTGTAGAGATTGACTAGGGTTTTGGCTTGTAGAAGAGAACAGAGAATGAGAGAAAATATTATGAGAATGAGGTTCAAATGCCAGAATTGAAGAGATATCCCCCCTAATGAAAGAGAATTTCGGAACCTACCTCTCAAAAGTCGACAATGCCCCTTCCTCGAACTAAAAGCTAATCAATTAATGAGGGAAATTTCAGCACCCCTCTGGCAAATTGAAAGTAATTTCTTCCCCCTCCAAGAGATGGAAATTCGGCCACCACTGGCTGTTCAGCAGATAACTCCTATTCTTTCTCCCTTATCTTTATCCATTCATACCTCCAAAAAAGGCCTAAATAACACCACCTCTTCCTTTCTTTATCAGCACATTATCCACATTATCCATGTCATTTAATCCCTCCTAATTTTAAGCCTTATTTTCGTCCCACTTGCTCCTCCTTTAAGTGCCAAAAATGGCCTAAATACATGGGCTCCAAGCGGCCATAACTTAGGCCTCTTCACCTACTAATGACGCCACTTTATAGTTCCTTTGCAGTGCCCCTTGCTACTAGGCCACAAACCCATTTTGTAATTTAAACCACAGATACCATCTTTTAAACCCTATAGTGTCCAAACAAAAAATTTAACCAAGGCCTCAGCCCTATCTTGAGCCCAATCTGGATCGCTAACACTCTAATTAACACATTACACATAACCACATATTAAACACATAGGCCCCTTAATTCAGGATGTTACAATAGCAGTAAATTGATCTATGGACACCTATATTAGGTTTCATCCTAATCCGGCAAAATCTCGTCACCCTATCTCTAGGCGTGCGATCAACTCCGCTTAATTATGCTAGATCTACTATTAAGCAGGGTCTATTCCTCCTCCACCTAAGCACATCAGATTTGGATTAAGCACGCATAATTAAGAACAAACTAAGTATTTATCATATAATTCAGGAAACAATAACAAGATTCATCAAGGTTTTATCCCCTTGAGGTATCTGAAGGGTTTAGTTCATAGCGAATAAACAAAAACATCTTAAAAGAAAAGATAAAACAAAACATAAGAAATCCCTAAAATCCTCTAGAGGAATTGAAGGAGAAATCCGCCGTCTTGAATAGAATTTCAGCTCCTTGAGATGGATCCACTGGCTATCTTTGAGTAATTCCCACAAATCTGACCTTCTGGCTTGGCTCTTTGGCCTAGCTAACTGCCCTATTTTTAGGTTACACTTAGGGTATTTATATAGACTTTTGGAATGCTTTACTTGGCCTCTAAGTGTCCCAATTCAAGTATACATCCTACTCGGTGTTTGAATAGGCTTTGGAATATGTTTCTTTGCCTCAAAGTATCCAAATCTGAGTGAAATCCTCTCTCTTGTGGTAGGGGAACGACCATGGTACACGCTCGTGTAAATCATTTTCAGGCCGTGTCTCAATTCTATCGATTGGGGCACGATCGTGTAAATCGGGGCATGGCCGTGTCTTAGTTAATTGTTGAGGCAGGGCCGTGTGGCTTGAAGTCCAGGCCGTGTCGATTTCCTCTTTGGCCGAAATTGGCCAGTTTTAAGCTCGTTTCTTATTCCTTTTGTCCTTGGGTGCTTTCTTGAGTAAAAACACGAAAAGAAAGGATTAAGAGCACGTTTTTACATAAATCAAGGGCAAAATCATCCAAAAGAGTACTAAACGTCGGCATAAAATATGTTACTTTTACGGTTTCTCAAATACCCCCACACTTAAGCTTTTGCTTGTCCTCAAGCCAAATTCTCAACTTATAATTAAAATGAACTTTCCATAATTCACAATTCCTATCAACAATGCCTCATCATAATTCACAGATAATTTATACATGGATAATTTAACTCAAAGACTCTTAAAGGCTCAAACAATTCTAAGTCATAAATTTGTAACATAAAAACATAGGTGTCTCCCCTTATCTAAATAATTACCTTTAATTCAAAACTGATAAGGATTGGCATCCTCACTAAAGATTCACTCAAAGCACTCAAAGTGTTTAAGGTTTAAGAAAAAACACTCATAAGTCGAACCTGAAAAGTTAATCCCATAGGCTTGCCTGAAAATCAAATCTCCACCATTGTAATATGAGATGATACACAAATCAAAATGTCTTTGACAGGGTTGTAACGGGGCTTAGGTTAAAGATGTGGATTAGGGCTGAATTAGAAGGTTTAGAATCGAGATTAACCTGACCAATTACCTAACTAAAATAACGAACTTGAAAATAAATGATTATATTAATTGAAACTTTGAAACTAATAATACTACGAGCTTTTTCTTTGATAATTGAAATTTAAATGTACAAGCTTACTTTTTATACTACTAATGCTGAATATACTTTGATTTTTTAGAACAAATAGAAACATAATAAAGAAAACTTTATCAACTAAAATAAACTAATTGATGGCGGTAACTGATCAAATCAATTCTCGATAGAAGGGTAGTCAAAAGAATGGTGATAACAAATACAAAGGGTTTTGGGTTAATATTAGGGGGTAAATCAATAAAAAGGGTTGTTAGGATTAAATGGGTTCACTAAGGGTTAATTTGTGAAGGTAGGCTTTTTAGTGGAGTGAATGGGTTAAAACCTAGGTGCCTTTATCATCTTGGTATATCAAATCATTAATGTGGTCTTGATATGTATAATCAAGGTATGTTCTAGAATAACAATTTAGTGTTGACACACTCATAATCAATAAAGTGAGCATGAAAAAGAATATATGCTCTATAAGGCTCAAATCTCACAAAAATTATGGGTATTTGACATCAATCCTGTAAGTTTCAAACTTCAAGGTAATATTCAAATTCAGTTCATCAACTTAAAAAATTTTTGATTCTTGAAAAATAGACTTATCATGTCTAATTCTCTAGTATTCTTCAAATTTAATCATCAATGCACAATTATCAATGATTTACTCAAAACATATCGATAAAAATCATAAATCATTAGAAATTTTACCCTAATTAATAATATGAGAAAATTACTTAGGAACAAGACTAAAATTCAGGATTTTGGAATAATGCAAAAAGTTAGGTACTTTTACCCTCCACACTTAAGATGTACATTGCCTTCAATGTACAAAGATAGATAACTAATAATGTAATCAAAAGAGAAGGGGAGAAGTGACACTTCTTAAATTTTGGATGATTCTGGGAGTTGGCAGAGGTCATGGTAGAAGGTGGTTGGAGTAGGCGGTGGTGGTGTTTTCTATGGGCCTAGTGGGGTGGCTACCGATGAGCTTTGTGCTAGATAAAGAAATTGGATAGCTTGCAATGATATAGCCAAGAAATCTAAAGAAACATTAATAATATACTAATACTAGAATTAAAGATAAAGAAAATAAAAAGAAGGAGACTAAGAAGAAAATTGAAATTAAAAGAAAAGACTAATGGACTAAGGAGTCCTTATTGTTGGATGTTCGCGAGGTGGGTGTGACCTCTAAGGCTGTGGTGCGTGATTCCCAAGCAGCCTTTCGAACCTGACACTAAGAAACTAAAATAAAGTAAACTAGATTAAGTAAAAGAGAAGTAACAATAAGGAAAATAAAGGAGATGAGAAAAATAAAATAAAAACTAAATAGTTGCTAAGACCCTTGTCTTGTTGAGTAGCTAAAGCTGCCGGCATGAACTCATGTGAATCGGTCTCCTTTGAAGAGACTGTGGTTGGCCCCTTACTCTTCTTCAACATAGCTTTGGTATGGCTCAAGGGTTGGAGAGACTTGTGATGAAGAAGAAATCTGAGAAGAAGGAGGAAGTGAAGAGGTGGAAAGTAGAAGAATGGGGAGGGGGAGGTTGGTGTTTAAATAGAGGCTTGATGCTGGTACATTCCCATGCCCGTGGACCGAGGGTGTGTTGAATTGCACGACCGCATCACACGGTCGAGTGTCTAGTCGTGTTGGGAGTTAAACGCCCGTGGTTAGATTGCCATGCCCGTGGTTGATAAGTCAGTGTCTTCACACAGTCGCATCGCATGGCCGTGTTCTAGGCGTGTTGGTTTGCCACGCCTGTTTGTCCAATGCCATGCTCATTTTTAAAATGATAGTATCAGTCCACAGCTACCTTGCACGACCGTGGGATTTCGTCAGTGCCCGTGGGGTAGTGGTTGGGTCCGTGACTTCAATAGTTGGTTGGGCGCGGGCTTTGTACCGCCTCGCTATATCGATGTGGAGATTACGTGCCTCCACACAACTACGGCCATGGCCGTGTGCTAGGTCGTATGGTCTAGGAATCTGTACTTTATTGAAATAATAAAAATAAAAATAAAACTAAAACCACAAAATAGAAATTAATGTTAGTGCTCAGGTTGCCTCCCGAGAAGAGCTTATTTATAGTCTTAAGCTACATTTTCCTCGACTTTGAAAAAAAAAATTAGGGAGGTTTAAAGGTTTGAATATCTTCCCTCATGCTTATAGTTCTATTTTCTTGACAAAGTTCAAGTCGAGAAGCGTTTACCTTAGAGGTGTCGAATGTTGGGTTGCTTACCTCGATTGTTCCGTGTGGAAAGATATTGTGTACCTTAGGAAGGATTTCTCCCTTTGGCTTTAGGTCAGTTGTAATGATGTGTGGATTTGCTTTGTCTAACAGTACCTGGTCTCCTATTTTGAAGTGATTGGATGTTCCTACGAGATTTTCTGGTGGTTCCTCTGGTTTTACTTCGTGTGGTTCTTTTTTGACGTGTGTCTTCTGCTCTTCTAGTCTGTCGACCTTAAGGTTTTGATCCTTCTCTTTGTCAGTTTGGGTTCTATGATTTGGCTCAAGTTTGTCTTCATGTGGTGTTTCATGTGATGAAGGTTGTACAAATTGATTATCAACTAAATTGTCCTTCTTACCTTCATCGATTGTTGTCCTGGCTGAGTTAGGAGCTTGAAGGCTGATTGATTACCTACACAAAGTATGAGTTCTCCTGTGGCAACATCAATTTTAGTCTTGGCAGTTGCTAGGAAGGGTCTTCCTAAAATTAAGGGGATTGTATTATCCTCATCCATATCTAAGACAACAAAATCTACTGGGAAAACAAATTTATCGATTTTGAAAAGAACATCTTTGATAATGCCCCTAGGAATTCTAACAATTTTATCGGCTAATTGTATACTCATCCTAGTTTGTTTGGGCTTCCCTAGACCTAGTCGTTTAAATATTGTATAAGGCATGACATTTATGCTTGCCCCTAAATTAGCTAACGCATTATCAATAGCTAAACTACCAATTAAACATGGAATTGTAAAACTCCCTGGATCTTTTAGCTTTCGTGGTAGTCTATTCTATAACATTGCTGAGCATGCTGCGTTCAATTCCACGTGGTGCTTTTCGTCTAATTTGCGTTTGTTAGTCAAAAGCTGTCTTAAAAATTTCCTCAAGTCTGGCATCTGAAAAAGAGCTTTGAGAAGAGGTAAGTTAATATGTAATTTCTTTAAGAGTTTAAGAAACTTACCGAACTGTTCTTTTGAATCGTCTCTTTTCACCGCTTTGGGATAAGGTATACGAAGTTAGTATTCCTTGACTATCAGTTTTGGCTTTTCTTGTGTTACCTCTACCTTAACTTCATCTACCTTGTTTTCTTGTATTGGATTGGGTTCATCTAAACCCTTACTGTTATGAGCTGAGATGGCTTGAATTTGCTCCTTTGGGTTAATCTTGGTGTTACTTGGTAGACGTCCTTGTGGTCATTTTGACATTATATTTGTGAGTTATTCGACTGCGTTAGTGACTTCCTTGACCGACTTAGTAAGTTCACCGACTCAGTTCTCATTGCTTTTAATTGTTTCTTCAGTTTCTTAAAAATGATTTTCTATGTTTGCCATGAATTTTGTCATCATCTCTTCGAGGTTTGGCTTCTTCTCTTGCGGATATGGATGATTTTGGAAATTTTGAGGAGGTTGTTTTCTTTGATTTCCTTGGTTTCCTTGGCCTCCCCATGAAAAATTTGGGTGGTTCCTCCAACCTGGATTGTAGTTATTACTATAAGGATTATTATTGGATCTGAAATTACTACCTATATAGTTCATCTGTTCGCTCTCTGCGTCCGGTTGGTAGGGTGGGTACTCAAGATTTGCCACAGTTCCACTTGCGTTGCACTGCATGACTGGATGTACCTGCGAAGAACATAAACTATCAATCTTTTTATTCATCATCTCTACCTGTGTTGATAGCATGGTCACTGCATCGGGGTTGTAAACTCTGGCTAATTTTGTCAGTTTTGTCCTTGTAACTTGCCACTGAAAGTTATTCAGTGACATCTCTTCAATGAACTCGTAGGCTACTTTAGGAGGTCTGTTGTTCAGGGTTCCACCTGCGGCTGAATCGATTAGTTGCCTCGTTGAGAGCTTTACACCATTATAGAAAGTTTGGACTTGTAGCCACAAGGGTAGACCATGGTGTGGACACCTTCTCAAGAGATCCTTGTATCTCTCCCATGCATCGTATAATGTTTCTAAATCCATCTGCACAAAAGAAGAGACATCATTCCGTAATTTGGCCATTTTGGCCGGTGGGAAATATTTTAATAAAAATTTTTCGGTCATTTGGTCCTATGTAGTGATTGACCCTTGTGGTAACGAGTATAACCACTGTTTGGCTTTATTCCTTAATGAAAAGGAAATAACCGAAGACGAATGGCATCATCAGAAATGCCATTTATTTTGAAAGTATCACAGAACTCTAAAAAATTGGCTATATGAGTATTCGGGTCTTCGTCCTGCAAATCATCAAATTGAACAAATTGTTTAATCATTTGTATTGCGTTAGGCTTTAATTCAAAATTATTAGTAGTTAAAGCAAGCCTAACAATACTAGATTCAGCTCCTGTTAAATGAGGTTTAGCATAATCATACATAGTACGTAGAGCATTTTTTTCTTCCACATCTCGTGGTGGATTATTCTCGTCCATCCCTTTAGTAGGATTGGATCTGCCTTCTCGCTCTTCGTTTGTGTAATTTAGGGCTAGCCTAATTTCTCTGCGATTCCTACGAGTGATAGCTTTATCGTATACTAGAGGTTCATCGAGTTCATTCTAGTCATAAACTAGAGGTACATGCAAGGAAAAAGAAGGAAATAAAATTAATAAAATAATTTACGAAAATAAAAATAACGGCTAAAGTAATAAAAATAGAGCTTTCTTAATATTTTAGTTCCCCGGCAACGGCGCCAATAACTTAATCATTGTTTTGTCGAGTTTTAAAATTTATAAAGAGAATGATCGAACCTGGAAACTAACTCTAACAACGACTTAAGGCAAGTGTACCTTTCGAACAGTAGTATAGCTTAGGCAAGACCGGATTGTCGAGCCTAAAGGAACTAAAAGTACTAATACTAACTTTCTTTTTATTATTTAGCCTAAAATAAGTGAAGTTGCTTTAATCTAAATTAACGAATACTAAACTAAAGACGCAAAGACAAAAAGAACGAATTGGGAAATAACTTGAAGAGAAACTTAGTTGATCACGACGATACCCTCAGGAAGATTCCACCTAGACTTCGGTTGATATTTAATAGTGAACCATACGATTTATTCACTTAGTTTGATCCGTAAGACTCCCTAACGTATATTAAACCCTCTCTAGAGGTGAATAACGTCTAACCTTAGGTTACTTAACGAAAATCTCTTTCTTGAATAATAACCCCCTAGAATAGCAATAAATCGATCTATGGACTCCTATATTAGGTTTCACCCTAATTCGGCAAAACCTCATCACCCTATCTCTAGGTGTGCGATCAACTCCGCTTAATTATGCTAGATCTACTCTTAAGCAAGGTCTATTCCTCCTCCACCTAAGCACATCAGATTTGGATTAAGCACGCATAACTAAGAACAAACTAAGTATTTATCATATAATTTAGGAAACAATAACAAGATTCATCTAGGTTTCATCCCCTTGAGGTATTTGAAGGGTTTTGTTCATAGCGAATAAAGAAAACATCTCAAGAGAAAAGATAAAATAAAACATAAGAAATCCCTAAAACCCCCTAGAGGAATTGAAGGAGAAATTCACCGTATTGAATAGAATTCTGGCTCCTTGAGATGGATCCACTGGCTATCTTCGAGTAATTCCCACAAATCTGACCTTCTGGCTCGACTCCTTAGCCTAGCTAACTGCCCCATTCTTAGCTTACACTTAGGGTGTTTATATAGACTTTTGGAATGCTTTACTTGGCCTCTAAGTGTCCCAATTCAAGTATACCTCCTACTCGATGTTTGAATAAGCTTTGGAATATGTTTCTTTGCCTCAAAGTATCCAAATTTGAGTGAAATTGCTCTCTCCTGCGTTAGGGCCACAGCCATGGTACACGCTCCTGTAAATCATTTTTAGGCTGTGTCTCGATTCTGTCGATTGGGGCACAGTCGTGTAAATCGTGGCATGGGGTGTCTTAGTTAACTATCGAGGCACGACCGTCTGGCTTGAAGTCCAGGTCATGTCGATTTCCTCTTTGGCCCAAATTAGCCCATTTTAAGCCCGTTTCTTGTTCTTTTCGTCCTCGGGTGCTTTTCTGAGTAAAAAGACGAATAGAAAGGATTAAGAGCACCTTTTTACATAAATCAAGGGCTAAATCATCCAAAAGCATACTAAAGGTGGGCCTAAAATATGTTACTTTTATGGTTTATCAAAAGCTTGATGTTTTTGTTGTTTGATGATGAAAAATAAATAAATGTCAGTTTTCTAGGGCATATTGTGTCAGCATCGGGTATTCGAGTCCGGGTAAGATTTTGACTATATTGGATTGGAAGCCTCTGAGAAATGTATCCAAAGTTTGAAGCTTTTTAGGACTCACTGGTTATTACAAATGATTCGTAATAGGTTTCTCAATGATTGCAACTCCGTTGACAAAACTACGTCAGAAAGATGTTAAGTTTGAGTGGTCGGACAAGCTTCAGAAAAGTTTTGATCAATTGACTGAAGCTCCAGTGTTTGTTCAGCCAGAATCGAGCAAAGAATTCATAATCTTTAGTGATGCATCATTGAATGGTTTGGGTTGTGTTTTGATGCAGGAAGGCAAAGTCATAGCTTATGTCTCGAGACAATTAAAGCCATATGAAAAGAATTACCCGATGCACGATTTGGAGTTAGTAGCTATTGTGTTTGCGTTGAAGATTTGGTGCCACTATTTGTTCGGTGAGAAATGCCACGTTTATTCTGATCACAAAAGCTTAAAATATTTGATGACTCAGAGAGATTTGAATCTAAGACAGCGAAGATGGTTAGAATTGTTAAATGATTACGAGCTAGTGATCGACTACCATCCGGGGAAGGCCAATGTTGTTGCTGATGCTTTAAGTAGAAAATCTTTGTTTGCTCTACGTGCGATGAATATTTAGTTGGCTTTATCTGATGACAGTTGGATTGTAATTAAGTTAAAAGCAAGACCATTATTTATACGGTAGATTTGCGAAGCTTAAAAAGTTGATAATGATTTGTTAACAAAACGAGCTCAATGTGATTCGAACCATGATTTAGAGTTTCAAGTTGATGCTAATGATTGTTTGAGATTCAAAGATCGAATATGTGTTCCGAGAAATCTAGAGTTGATTTGTATGATTTTGAAAGAAGCTCATAGTAGTCGATTATCTGTTCACCCGGGAAGTGCGAAAATGTATAATGATCTGAAACAGCTTTACTGGTGGTCTGGTATGAAGCGTGATATCTCTGAATTTGTTTCGAAATGTTTAATCTATCAGCAAGTCAAAGCTGAGCATCAAGTACCATCTGGGTTACTATAGCCGATTATGATTCCCGAGTGGAAATGGGACAGAATCACGATGGATTTTGTAACAGGTATGTCTCTGTCTCCGAGTAAAATGGACGCAATATGGGTGGTTTTTGATAGACTAACTAAATCAGCTCATTTCATTCCGGTGCGTACGGATTATTCGCTTGATAAAATTGCTGAGTTGTACATTTCTCAGGTTGTGAGATTGTACGGAGTACCTAGTTCTACTGTTTCGGATAGAGATCCGAGGTTCACATCGCGATTTTGGAAGAAACTGCAAGATGCATTAGGTACGAAACTACACTTCAGTACTGCTTTTCACCAACAGACGGATGGTCAATCTGAACATATTATTCAGATACTCAAGGATATGTTGAGATGTTGCATTTGTGAGTTCAAAGGTACGTGGGAACGGTACTTGCCATTGATTGAATTTGCGTATAATAATAGCTTTCAATCGAGTATAAAAATGGCACCTTACGAAGCTTTGTATGGTCGTAAATACCGAACACCTTTGTACTGGACTGAACTCAGTGAGAATAAGATTTACGGGGTCGATTTGATTAAAGAGACTGAACAAAAAGTGAAAATGATTTGTGATAGTTTGAAAGTAGCGTCAGACCGTCAGAAATCATACGCAGAATTGAAATGAAAAGATATTGAGTTTCAAATTGGGAATAGAGTATTTTTGAAAGTGTCTCCGTGGAAGAAAATACTTAGATTTGGCAGAAAAGACAAGTTAAGTCCGAGATACATCGGGCCGTATGAAATTATTGAGCGTATTGGGCTAGTTGCTTATAGATTGTCGTTGCCACCTGAGTTAGAAAAGATTCATAATGTATTTAACGTATCGATGCTTCAACGATATAGATCAGATCCCTTGCATGTAATTTCCCCCTAAGATTGAGATTCAACCCAATATGACGTACAACAAAGAACCGATCAGAATTTTAGCTTGCGTGGTTAAAGAATTGAGAAATAAGAGTGAAAGTCTTATGGCATCGACACGGGGTCGAAGAAGCTACGTGGGAGCCCGAGGTTGCTATGAGAGAGCAATATCCAAACCTATTCACTGGTAAGATTTTCGGGGATAAAAATCCCTAAGAGGGGAAGAGTTGTAATAGCTCGATTTTAGTTAAATCAAAACAGTGGTTTTGGAACCACAAATATGAGGCATTACTAATCATTTCCGAACATTTCATATCATTTTACAACACAAATTCAATCATCATTGAAACATATCACAACATAAACATAAAGTCTGTTAATGAGGTCTACGAGACCTTAAACACGTGTTAGAAAGAGGTCGGGACCAAACCGAACTCATACAAAAATTTTCAAAAATTTATAGATTTTTCTAAATTGTAGAGGTCACACGCCCTTGTGGGTAGACACGGCCTCGGACACACCCGTGTGTCCAAGCTGTGGCAAAATAGGGCATACATACTAACTTGTCCACATGGCCTGAGACACGCCCGTGTGCCTCGCCCGTGATTGACACTGACTTGCACCACATGGCCAGTCACACGCCCATGTGTCCAGCCCGTGGTCGAGTTTGACTTGCATCAATTCACCAATCTAAATGACACGATCGAGCCACACGCCCGTTTTCTCAACCATGTGGGCAATTATAGTTAATTTTCAAGGCCAAATTACCATCCACACTTTGGAAACACCTATAAGCATCAAACTAATACCTATTCCTGCCTCAATTGCAACCAAAACATACCAATACAAGTACTAATTCATCATCATTTATACCATCTATAATCATACTCATTTTGATTTCAAATAAGTTCATCCAAAATACCCAATTTCACATCCTAAATCATATAGGTCAAGCATCATAAAAACCTTACCACAATTCACATTTTAAACACCATTTCTCATCAACCATTTAATCATGAAACATGTTATATTCATCACTCTCCGCTTCATACCACATTCATGATTTTCATAGTTCACATAAAATAACAAAAATCATTTAACTTCCAAGCCATATCACATGGCAAGGTCCAACATCTCAAAATACACCATATCTAGTAGCTTATACATGCCATATACCAAATATGTACATCTTTCAAAAGTACCAAAATAGATAGCCGATAGTGTGATTGAGTCGTTAACGATCCCCGGATCCGAGCTAGCTTTAAAGACACTGTAAAACAGAGAAACACTTCGCACAGTAAGCTTTTGAAGCTTAGTAAGTTCGAAATATAATACATTTAAATTCAATAATTCAAATACAATATACAAAGTTAATCCATCACATATATTGACTGACAAATATACACACCATATAATCCATTTAAAATTTCATCAACCACATAGGTTCAATACGTACCTTACCCAACACATAGCTATTCACCATTCAAGGTACTCAATGCTCGATATTTCATTTCGATCAACCTTTGCTATTCATTCGATTTAATCACACTTAGTGCCAATTTCATAGCCGAAGCATAAATATCATCGCACACTTAGTGCCTTTATATAAAATCGAATTTATCTCGGTATCGCACACACAGTGCCAATCAATAAAATTGAGGCTTCCATCACTTCACATACACAGTGCTATTCACCTCTGTCTCATTTTAATTACGCACACTTATTGCCACATTTCTCAAATTCACATATAACATTTCTAATTCAATAACTATACATTCATTCATTTCACATCACATAGACATAAATTTAATAACTTGTATTATACCCGAACTTACCTCGGACGTAGAAATACCTAGACTAGTCAATCAATCGAGCACTTTATCGTTGCCTCGATCTCGATCCGAATCTCTCCTTTCTTGGTCTATACATATTCAAATTTAGCTCATTCAATCACCAATTCATTCAATTTAGTCCAAACACACATATTTAGGGCATTTTACAAAATAGCCCTCACATTTTCACATTTTGACACTTTAGTCCTTATTTCATAAAATCATCAAATACACATAATTTCATTTCACCCATGCCTACCCAAATTCTTCTTATGTCCATACAAGCTCACACATTTCATTTATTTCAAATTTTAGTCCTCCAATTTCTTATTTTCATAATTTAGCCCAAATTACTCAATTTTACCAAAATTCAAAGAAAAACATGTTAATCTTTCACATATCTTTCATATTTCATCATCAACTATAAAAAATATCAAACATTCATCAATGGCATATCTCAAAATCACCATCAAATTCTAAAATTAAAGCATGGGTTAGCTAGAGCACAAAGCAACGATCACAAAAATGTAAAAATCACTAAAAATTGAGCTCAAAACACTTACTAATTGAAGCTTGAGCTTGCCGAACCTAAAAATGATTCAATGGCTATTTCTTTTCTCTAGTTTCGATGTAAGAGATGAGAATATGCTCATCTAATTTGTTTTGTTTTAATTATATTAACTTAATAATTATTTTACCATTTTTCCCTTTATTATTACATTTAAATTTTCACCAACTAAAGCCCATTTTTGTCCATCCATTCTTTTAATGGTTTATTAACAACATAGGGACTTCTTATTTAGAAAGCCATGACAAATAAACACTTTAACAATTAGCACACAGCTTTTGCATTTTATGCGATTAAGTCCTTTTTGTAAATTAAGCACACAATCGATAAAATTTTCACACAGAACTGTCACACATTCTCAATCACATATTATAAACACCAAAAATAGTATTAAAAATTTTTTAGACCTCAGATTTGTGATCTCGAAATGACTGTTCTGATTAAGGTCTAAACCGGGCTGTTACATGCATTATCATCTTTTGTTGGCCGAATGTGAGAAGAAAAAAGCCATTGTTGATGCTTTTAAATTTTGGCACTGTAACATCCCTAACCCGAAACCGTCGTCGGAATAGGATTAAGGGGTATTACCGATCAATCAGAACATTTTACCTCCAAATGTCGACACAAAGTCAAATATCATCAAACACATTCATAAACAATCATAGTGTACCTTAAACGAGTCATCAAGACCCTAAGCATGCTTATAAACTGAGTCGGGACTAAACCGAAACACATATAAAATTTCATGAAAAATTGAAACTTTTCTAGAATACAGGGGAGACACACTCGTGGGGATAGGCCGTGCCTCTCTCACGGCTACATGACACAGCCGTGTGACCTCCCCGTGGTTACATACTGCCAAAATCAACACGGCAACAAGCTCGCCCGTGTGCTAAGGCCATGTCCTATAAGGTCAAATACTGCCTTTTCTCGCACGACCTGTAGGCACGCCCATGCCATGGCCGTGTACTATTAAAGCCAACTACTGACTTGTGCACCTCGGTTAGATGACACCCCGTGTCAAGGCCTTGTGCAGTTTAAGTCACATTCTGCCAATTTACCCACGGTCTGAGGAATGCCCGTGTGCCCTAACCGTGTGACATTATAGGCCATTTGCACGACCAAAATGCCACCCAAATGGGTCATACCTAAAGCAACCATTCTCATCACATGTCATGCATATATGGCAACCAAATAATACCAAAATGACCATTTTATATGCATCAAGCCATACCAAAACATAAATCATATAAATCATTCATTCAAACATTAAAACAACCCAAAGCTTGCCAAAATACATGGCTAAGTTCACTTCTTAAACATATACACATATCTAGCCTATACATACCATAATTAGCTATACACATTTTTAAACGGGTACCAAAATGATTTAGTAGTGTAATAATGATCCTTGACGGTCCCGATCCTTCGTTAGCTTTGACGACCTATAAAATAGAGAAAAACACATACACAGAGTAAGCTTTACAAAGCTTAGTAAGTCATAATACAAATAAACTTAGCATAAAGGCATATACACAAAAATTACATTGACACATAACATTTACTTAGGAAACTAACACATAACATTTACTTAGGAAACTATCACATATTGCTTTGGTTCATATACTTGGACACAATTGCCACATTCATTCATACAAGAATTATATGTATATATATACAACTCTTTCTTAAACATTATTGCATCTCATTCTCATTCTAATATTCAATCATACCTTTCTTCAGTCAAAGTTATATAGGTACTTACCTTTTATACACACTTAATGTACATGCCAAACATATCTAAAACGAATATACATTCTCGTAATTGTTCATAACTCAGATTTACTCAATGAATAGTTTGGAATCTAATAAGATACTCAGAAACTCAGAATGATTGTACAATACCAACGTCCCAGACATAGCTAAAATACTCTTTCACTCATTCATAGCTTGTTTATAACTCATCAACCACAAAGGTTCAATACATACCTTATCTAACACATAATTATTCAACTTCCAAGCTATTCAATACTCGATATTACATGAAAATCTTCCTTTAATATTCATTCAACTTAATCGCACACTCAGTGCTATATACATAATTGAAGCATATTAATCATCGCACACTTAGTGCCTATTCTTTTAGTAGACTTGTCTTGATGTCGCACACATAGTGCCAATTCAATAAGCTGAAGCTTTCATATCATCGCACACACAGTGCTATTCATTTCTTATAATCGCACACTTAGTGCCTATTCTTTTAATCGACTTGTCTCGATGCACTTTACAGTGCCAATTCAAAAAGTCAAGCTTTCATATCATCGCATTACAGGGGCTATTCATTTCTTATAATCGCACACTTAGTGCCTATTCTTTTAATTGACTTGTCTCAATGTCGCATTTACAAAGGCCAATTCAATAAGCAAGCTTTCATATCATCGCACACATAGTCTTGTTCATTTCTTATGATCGCACACTTAGTGCCTTGATTCGTTGTCAAAACTTAAATGACATCGTACAATTAGTGCATTAATACAAAACCGAACTTAATTCGGTATCGCACACACAGTGCCAATCATAAAAGCCAAAGCTTCCATTACTTCGTACACACAGTGCTATTTAACTCCATCATAATTTCAATCATGCACACTTAGTGCCTCATTTCTCAACATCATACATGTAGCATTTCTAATTCAATAACTATCACTCAATTCCCATCGCATAGATATAAACTAACAACTTGTATTATATCCGAACTTACTTACTATATTAAACTTATCACAAAATTTATATGCATAATCCTGTCATAAGCATCCATTATCAAAATTAGTCATATAAACAATTACAATTTCATGCAAGTACGTTTATTTGCATAGTGACTTACCTCGGATTCAGTTTATCGGAATGAAAACGGCTACTTGTTAACTTTCGCTTTCCCACAATTTAAGTCCGTTTTCCTCGGTTCTTGATCTAAACATATTCAGAATTAATCCTTTTATTCACTATTTCATTCAATTCAATCCATACACACATAATTTTAGGGTAATTTACAAATTAGCCCTCATAATTGCACATTTTATCGATTTAGTCCATTTTACTCAAAACATCAAATATACACAATTTGTTCACACATATGCATAGCCGAACCTTCCTAGGGACTATATAAGTAAAAATATCTCATAAAATTCATAAATTAGTCCTCTAAAATAAGATTTTCACATTTTAGCCCTATTTAGCTAAATTCATCAAAACTTCAAGAACAAAATATGTTCATCTAACACCTAACTATCTTTTAACACATTAAAGCATCACAAAACTCAACATATCATCAATGGAATTTCTCATGAACAACATCAATTCATCAAATTGAGACATGGGTTTGATAACTCTCGAAGCAACAATTACAAAAACGTAAAAATTATCAAAAACCGACTAAAACATACCTTGAATTTAAACCCTCAAATGGCCGACCCTTAGCAAGCTTATCCTTTCTTTTTCTTTTACTAGTTTCAGTCAAACATAAAAAAATAAAGATGAACACTTTCATCTTTTGTTTCATAAATTTTATGATAATAAAACAATTACCTTTTTAGCCATTTAAAAGATATTTGGCATTATTAGACAACAAGGGTATAATAGGCCATTTACCATCCACTATCTAAATAGTGGTCTATTTGCCACTTAAGGCCTCCACTTTACAAAGCCACAACACATTGGTACTTTCACAAATAGCAAGAAACTTTTACATTCAATGCAATTTCATCCTTTTGTCAAATTAAACACACGAACAGACCAATTAACTTACTAAAATTTAGCACATGCTTAATCACATATGAAAATAATATTAAAATATTATACGGACTCGAATTTGTGGTCCGAAAACCACTATTTCGACTAGAGTATAAATCAGACTATTACAGGCACCTAGGAAGCTTGATTTAGGTATGTTCTTTGCTCGGGTTTTGATAATTTTTACGTTTTTGAGATCATTGCTTTGTATACTTGTAACACCCCTTACCCATATTCAACACCGGAATAGGGTACGAGGCATTACCAAAACACATACACTTGAAAACATATTAAATTGAGTCATAAAATTTCATCCAAATTATTCAAAATGAACTGTTAAATATTAAAGGCCAACATTGTAGGCCAAAACAATTATGACATATACAAATGGCTAAGTCTCCTATACATGCCATAAACTTAAGAGGTTTGTATTCACTTTTTCCCGCAATGATAGCTTGATAGTGTGATTACATCTCCGGCGATCTCCAACTCGAGTTATCATACAACCCTATAAGATATGGGAAATGAAGGGAAGTAAGCTACAAAGCTTAGTAAGTAAGTATGTGAATAATAAGTGATTTATTAACAAGCTTTTATAAATCTTCACAATATGTTCTCAAGATAATACAATCATAATTGAACATAGTTCCACTTTTTATTCATGTTCATCTCAAGCTATCTACTTGAGTCACAGTCACTAACTGGAGCTAGAGAACTCCAAATTAAGATCCGTTAATTTTCAATGAAACTACACTCAAATATATTCTTACCATAAAATTTCTAGAATTTTGGTTTAGCCAATCAATACAGTTTATTAATTAAAGATTCCCCTATTTTACTATTCGACTATTTTGACCTCTCTTCACTATGAATCAATTTTATCCTTGTACAGAGTTCATATGACCTTCTTATTTAGTTCATTTGAAAATAGACTCATTCAGGATTTCAGGCATATAAATTATATCCCACAATTATGTTTTTACAATTTTTAATGATTTTTCCAAGGAAGAACAGGGGATCACGTAATCATTCTAAACCAGTCTCACAAAAATTCAAATATCTCAAATATAGGAATCATTTGTTTGCTATGTTTCTTTTATATGAAAAAAAAGACTCAATAAGATTTAAATAAATATCTCATACAACTTATAATTCAAACTCTACTATTTTTAGTGATTTTCAAACTCATGTCACCGTTCTTTGTCCAAACAGTTTATTGTAAATTTTGCTCTCTCTTTTACTTTAGTTGTGTTCATCACTTGCTTATACCAACCTTTCCAATTTCCGATTACATATCGAACATATTGTTCATACATACATTTGCCACATTTCTCAATTGGTCACATTCACACTTGCACTTATTCAAAACATGATCGCACCAATCATCATTAGTAAATTATCTCGTTGAACCCCTTCGAAAAACGCCTGATACTCGGTGGTCTCAGCACATAGCTCGACCTACACATAATCCGGCTTTCTTGTACACATGGTGAAGGTCCCTTATCACCCATGTGACCTAGCCATTCCATCTCGTAGATTTCTTGTCTACATGGTGTCCAACACTAGGAACCACTCATGCGACCTAACTACTCAAAACCAGTAACTTTCTTGTACACATGGTATACACACAGTATTACACATGTGACCTAGTTACATATGAAATTATTATCCCGTAGCTTTCTTGCACACATGGTGAAAGTCCCTTATCATCCATGTGGCCTAGCTACATATCAAATTTTGCCATCTAGTAGCTTTCCTGTGCACACGGTGAAGGTCCCTTACCATTCGTGTGACCTAGCTACATATTGTCTGTATCTCTCGATTTTTCAAAGGTTCAATCGAGAATTTCCCAATCCAATCATTTTCATATTTTAGTTATCACCCAATAATTTCCATAATATCTAGCAAAATAATTATTGTACAAGTAAAATAAATGCATTATATACATATAAACTTTCTAGTTGAAATCTCGTCAGGTACAACCATGTAGCAACTCATACAACCCATGTAATATTAATTTGACATTCAATTCTTGTAACATTAATTTGTCTTTCAATTTCACATGACACAACAAACATCACATTTTCCACACCATACATACCATCCATCAACTTCTCCTAAACATATTAAACCATACAATTTATGCCATATCAATAGAGAATTATAATTCAAGTATGGTGTTGGATTATTATTAACACGAACTTACCTCGAATGCGAAAACGACCATTTTACCAACTTTCTCGATTTTCAATTTTCATTCACTTCTAGGTCAAATCTCATTTTTCGGGGTCTAAAACATAACATTTCACTTATTTAATTAATGTACTATTCAAAATAGCCCTTAACTCAACTTTTGCAAAATTATAATTTTGCCCTAAACTTTACATATTTACACTTTTGCCCCAATACTCGAAAATTAAACTTTAGCCCTTATTATTATGTTTTATAACATGCTGATCATTTTTCCCTTCTATGGAAACATCAAATTCTTACTCTAACATACACTTATGAACATTAGGTATTTTTACAGATTCTGTCGTTTTACTCATTTTCACTTAAAATCGCCTAACAAAAGTTCTTTAACATAACTTCAAGCTTCATATTCTACCATAAAGCATCAAAATACACACTTTTCACCTATGGGTAATTTTCCAAAGATGAACCCTAGCATGAATTATTGGTAGCACAAGCTAAATCGAGCTACAGGGACTCCAAAACCGTAAATAACTTGAAAAACGGGGCTAGAACAGACTTACCATGAGCTTGGAAAGTTGATAAAACCCTAGCCATGTCTTATATTGGTAGATTTCGTCCTAATGAAGAAGATGGACATATTTGGCATTTAAATTTTGTTTTTAATTCATTTAATTTACTAAATTACCAAAATGCCCCTTAAAAAATCTTTTGAAACATACCCATCCATGTCCATTTTTGTCCACTAACTTAACCAATGGTCTAACTATCATTTAAAGACCTCCAATTTAAAATTTCATAGCAATTGACACCTCTAACATGTAGAACTTAACTTTTGCACTTTTTATAATTTAGTCCTTTTAACTAAATTGAGTGCCCAAACGTCAAAATTTTCAAACAAAATTTTCACGAAATCTTCCCGTGAAATCATAGACCATAAAAATATAATAAAAATAAATTTTATTACATCAAATTTGGAGTCCCGAAACCACTGTTCCGACTAGGCCTTAATTCGGGATGTTATTATATTAGCTAGCCCATGCTTTAATTTTTGAATTTGATGATGATTTTGTGATTTTTCATTGTTTAAAGCTTGATTTTTTTGTTGTTTTATGATGAAAAATAAATAAATGTTGGTAGATTATCATACTTAATTAAGTGATTTTTGATAAAAATGCATATTAAGGACAAAATTGTGAAATTTTTAAATTGAGGGGTCAAAATGTGAAATAAATGAAATTAATGGGCTGCTAGGTACCTATGGAAGATTCAACTAGGCATGGGTTTAAGGAAATTTTGTGTATTTTGTGTTGTTTTGAAATAGGGACTAAATTGAGAAAATGTGAAATATTAGGGGCTAAAGTGAAAAATGCTCATTTATGTGTTTTCAGATGAAATTGAATGAACTTTTAATTTAATAAGTTACATTTTAATTGATTTAGATCAAGAAAGGAAGAAATCAGATTTGGATCGGGAGAAGTCGAAAGTTGTTGAATAGTCGTTCTGATCCGTTCATTTTCATACGAGGTAAGTTCATATGCAAATAAACATTTTTAAATTTAAATGTATATATTGCCAAATTGAATTGTGTATAAATACATATATTGCCGAATTGAATTGTGTATTGGAGGAATTATTTCGAGCTTGAATTGATTGAATTACGAAGACGAAAGCCTCGTATGAGCCTTAGGAAAAGTATAGGATACTGATGTCATGACATTAGGATTTTCGAGGTGTGATTTCATGTAAGACCATGTCTGGGATATTGGCATCGTATATGATTTGTGTAAGACCCTGTCTGGGACAGAGGCATCGATATGTGATAGCATGTAAGACCATATCTGAGATATGGCGTTGTAATTGATATATGTGTTTCCGAGTATTCTTAACGATTCTGAATGGTTCAACGGGCAATGTCAAATGAATCCAAATGTGAATTTGAGCTAAATAATTCAGGCACGTATAAGGTTTATATGTTCGTTGAAAAATAAGGTAAGTGAAGATACTAATGTGGTATTATGGATTTTATGAGGAAAATGAATGTATATGTATATGAGATTAGTTAAATTTGGCCTATTCAATTTGAATTATTCATGTTATTGTGATGATTTATTTGCTTATGCCTTAATAAGCTTTCAAAGCTTACTTTGTTCATTTCTTTCATTGTTTTATAGATATATAAAGTTAGCTCGAGCTCGGGGATCGTCAAGGATCATCATCACACTATCGATCGCTATTTTGGTACTTTGATAGTTTGCACTTTTGATATATGGCATGTATAGTCCAGTTCAATATGGTTTGTTTTGAATTGAATATAAATAGCCATCCGAAAATGGCTTGATAATGATGTTAATGTTTGTGAACAATTGACCTTGTTAATGTGTTCATTTTGGGAAGCATGTTGATGAACATGTGATTCGGCTCGAGTTGTTACGTAGTTGATGGATGTGTTTTCCGATTGGTGTTGTCTTTGCTTTATAATGTGAATTTTTCTATTTGAATGGCTTATTATTTACTTATAACTTGACGTAATATTTTTTTTGTATATTGGCTTGGAATTTGTAATTGATGGGCTTTAATATTCGATTAATGATAGATATACTAAATACATATATATATTACATGTTTGTTTGTGGTTTAGTACCAAAAGGTCAAGTTGGCTAGTTTAATGTTTGAATTTTTTTTATAAGTATAAAGTGTTAATGGCTTAATGGATGGTTGAATATATGATGTTTAGACATGATATTTATATTTGAATTATGTATGCTTTGGCTTGTTATTTGTGTTAAAATTGGTCCAAATTGTTTTAGTAAAATGCGCATAATTGGGTGATGTACAAGAACTATATTTGATAAATTAGTGATGTTTAAATATGATTCATTATATAGATAACTTATAAGTTGTATAATATGTTTTGTTTTAACTTGATATACGATTGTATAAAGGTTTATGAAATGGTACATTTGATTTGACTTATGCATTTGATAAATTAGTGATGTTAATGAAATAAATGTATGCATTTGGTTGTTTTGACTTATGCATTGGTATTTGATTTGTAAGGGTATATATATACTTGAATATATTTTAAGTATTCGAATGGCATAAATATGATGGTAATAAAGTTTGAACATTTGACTTATGAAACACGTGTACTATATTGTTAATGCATGATAGCTTAGTTCAAAAATTTGAATAGGAAACAAAATTAAAATGATTGGATTTTTTAGTATAGTTTGTATGTGATATAAGATTAGTAAAGCATGATTGATTGTGGTTGACTATATGATTTTATATGCGAAATTTGTATATGTGAATTGTGGTATTCGTGTTTTGAAGATGTTATAACTTTATGCTTGAATATAAATGATTGTTCTGAGATGTGTTTTTTATCGGTAATGCATGGCAACCCTAATCTGGTGATGGATTTGGGTTAGGGGTGTTACATTTTATTGGTATCAGATCTACATTTTAGTCGATTCTAGGACTAACGTATCGCGTGAGAGTCTAGCTATACATGCCATAAATATAAACTATGATAGTGTGGTGATTCCTAACAATTAAAATGTGTTTTCATATAGTAAATTAATCCTGATCGAGTCATAGCTGATGATGTGGAAAGTAATGCGCCCGCTCCTGCTCAAGGGGCAAGGCCAACTGATTCTAGGCCGATTACGAGTAGTCACGAGGGAGAGACTAAACAAGCCTTCTTCCATATGATGAACGAATGGTTCACACAGTATATCCAGACAAATCCGGCTGTCCAACAACCTCCACCCTCGCCTAATCCTCCTCAAATACCTGTGATACCTCAAGTTAATGATCTAATACAATCGAATAAGCCTCCGGTTGAAAAAATTAGAAAATATGGGGCCGAAAAGTTCAAAGCTATCATTGATGATGATGCTGAGCGAGCTGAATTCTGGTTTGATAATACAATCCGAGTGTTTGATGAACTATCTATACCCCTGATGAATGTATTAAATGTGCCGTATCTTTGCTTCGAGACACTGCGTATCACTGGTGGAATACACCAGTATCGGTGGTTCCAAAAGAATGGGTTACTTAGGAGTTCTTCATATTGAATTTCGAAAGAAATATATCAGTCTGAGATTCAGAGATCAGAAACGCAAAGAATTCCTAGAGTTGAAACAGGGTTGCATGACCATGACAGAATATGAGCGAGAATTTGTGACACTCAGCAGATATGCCCGGGAATGTGTTTCGATTGAAGCTATTATGTGCAAGAGATTCGGGGATGGTTTAAATGAGGACATCAAGTTATTATTTGGGATTTTGGAAATCAAAGAAATTGTAGTACTCATTGAATGAGCATGCAAAGCTGAAGAACTCGAGAAAGGAAAAAGAAAGCTGACTTTGAAGCTAGAGATCCATGAAAAAAATCATCGAATAAGTCATTTCAGTCGACATCAAAGAAGTTACGAGATAATTTTAGCCGTTCAAAGGCTACTACAGATTATTCCAGATGAGATCGAGACAGACCACCTGTGAGTTTGAAAGCTACTTCAATTGCTAGCGTTGGAAATGTTAGATCAAATCAACTTGAGTGCAAACATTGCGGTAAACGACATCCCTACAATTGTTGACTGATCAATCAAGCTTGTTTTAAATGTGGATCATTAGATCATTTCATCCGTGAATGTCTTGGGTTGGTCGAATAAGATACAGTGAAGAATCAGACTTATTTCTTGTGAGTTTCTCATGTATACCTATATCACTCATCACATAACTTTTGCACTTTTTCATCTTCAACATAGCTTAACTCTTCACCATCTTTAACATAAAAATTTAGCTCTTTACTCATTGAACCACTTGGAATATCGAAGGATACCTAGAATTTGTCATACACGTAGTAAGATGCCAATACCACATCCTAGATATGGTCTTACATGGGATCACATGTCGATGCCGATGCCATATCCCGGTTATGGTCTTATACGGGATCTCATATCGATATCGATGCCATATCCCAGATATGGTCTTATATGAAATCGTATATCGATGCCATGTCCCAGACATGGTTTTACACGAAAACTCTTATTCAATGCCAATGCCATATCCTAGATATGGTCTTATACGGGATCTCAAATTGGTGTCGAGGCCATATCCCAGACATGGTCTTATACGGGACCTCATAAATCTCATGTTCTAATAATGGTATCCTTTCATTTCCTAAGGTTCAACTGGGACTTCAACATCATAAATTTTCATCATATCCTCATCGAAATGTCATTGACCAAATTCATAGAAATAATATACATCTACATGAAATTTTCAAGCATTTTAAAGCATAATAACATGATGTTGAATTATTACACACAAACTTACCTCGTTATCTGTTCGATTTAGTCTACCACATTGTTCTTTCCTCGTTTTCGGTCCAGACTTCGTGTTTCTTGATCTATAATGATAATTTCACTCTTTTAATGATCACATTGACTAAATCAAACCATGAATCATGCTTTGGCAAAATTATGATTTTACCCATATACTTTTTCATATTTACAAAATGGTCCCTAGGCTCGTATAATAAAATACACTCATTTCCTTGATTACCCAAGCCTAGCTGAATCTATCTTAAGCTTATAGTAGCTCATATTTTCCTTCAAAACTAATTTTTACTACACATTTTATCATTTTTACAATTAGGTCCTTTTTATGTGTTTTCAATGAAAATCACTTAGAAAAAGATGTTTATCACACATCAAACTTTCATATTCCTCTATTAAACATCAAAATACATGTATTTCATACATGGGTAAATTTTTTAACATGACCTCTAGCTTAAAATATAGCTAGAAATAGCTAAATCGAGCTACGAGGATATCAAAAATATGAATAACATTAAAAACGGGGCTAGGAGGTACTTACAATCAAGCTTGAAAGTTGAAGAAACCCTAGCTATGGTGTCCTTGAGAATTTCAGCCAAGCATGGAGAAGATGGGCACCATTTTTGACTTCTATTTTCCCTTTTTATTAGTTTATTAACCAAATGACTAAAATGCCCTTAAGGCCCCTTTCTTGAGATTTTTCCTTCCCATGTCTATTTTGTCCATCTTACATATAATGGTCTAATTGCTAAATAAGGACCTCTAACAATTTTTCTAATGCTATTTTATACTTGAATCTTATAAAATCTCATATTTTTCAATCTTTGCAATTTAGTCCTAATGAATAAATTGATCACTAATTTATAAAATTTCTTTATGAAATTTTCACACAATCATGCAAGCATGCCATAGACCTCATATAAGCCATAAAAAACATATTTCTACTTCATATTTGTGGTCTCACAACCACTATTCTGACTAGGCCTTAATTCGGGTTGTTGCAATTCTCCTCTTAGGGATTTTCGTCCCTGAAAATCTTACCAGTTAAAAGGTTGGGATATTGGTTTCTCATAGCCTGCTTAAGCTTCCATGTAGCCTCTTTGGGCTCCCATGTAGCGCCTTCTACCCCATGTTTTTTCCATAATACTTTTACAAGGGCTATACTTTTATTTCTTAACGGTTTAACTTCTCGTGCAAAAAATCTTAACCGGCTCTTCGCCATATGTCATGTCTGGTTGAATTTCAACCTCTGTTGGTCACATGCGAAGAGTCTTATCGATATCGTTACAACATACACATGTGAAATAAATCATGAATCTTTTCCAACTCAGATGGTAATGCCAAACGATAGGCTACCGATCCTATCCTATTGGTAATCTCATACGGTCTGATAAAGCACAGTCTCAACTTACCTTTTGACCAAATCTAAGAACTTTTTTCCATGGTGACACTTTCAAAAATGCCTTATCACCAACCAAAAACTCAATCTCTTTTCGTTTCAAATATGCGTAGGACTTTTGCCTATCAGAAGTAGATTTTAAACAATCACGAATCACTTTTACTTTCTCTTCAGTTTCTCTGACTAAATCGACCCCATGAATCTGATTTTCTCTGAGTTCAGTCCAATATAGGGGTGTTTGGCACTTACGCCCATATAATGCCTCATAAGGCACTATTTTTAAACTCGACTGGTAATTGTTAGTGTAGGTAAATTCTACTAATGGTAAGAACTTTTCCCAATTACCTTGAAATTTTAAAACACAACACTGGAGCATGTCTTCAAGTATCTACATTATCCTCTCCGACTATCCGTCAGTTTGTGGATGGAAAGCTGTACTAAAACTCAACTTTGTGCCCAAGGCTTCTAACAACTTTTTCCAAAATCGTGATGTAAATCTCAGATCTCTATCTGAGAAAATCGACAACGGTACTCTATGTAATCTCACAATTTATGACACATGCAAATTTGCCAACTTATCAAGTGAATAATCAATGTGTACTGGTATAAAATGGGCCAACTTTGTAAGTCTTTCAACGACAACCCATATGGCATCCTTCTTTTTCGGTGTCAAAGGCCAACTCGTCACAAATTCTATAGTAATACGGTCCCACTTCCACTCGGGAACCATAATAGGTTGAAGTAGACTTGAGGGTACTTGGTGTTCAACTTTCACTTGCTGACAAATCAAGCATCTCGATACAAACTCCAAAATATCTTTCTTCATACTCGGCCACCAATACCAATTCTTCAAATCATTATACATATTTGTGCTGCCTGGATGCACAGATAAACATCCACTATGCGCTTCGTGCAAAATTTTTTGAATAAGTTCATCATCTCTATGTACACAGACCCTATCTCGAAACATCAAACATCCATTAAAACTAATCTGAAAGTATAATTCAACACCGACTCACATTGAACTCTCTTGGCCTGCAAATCACTGTCGCCTTTCTAAGCTCATAAATCTCTTGGAGAAATACAGTCTAGCTCTCAACTCGACTAGAATAGAACCACCATTTGACAAAGCCATCCATGTATTCATGGCTCTCAATACAAACAAGAATTTCCTACTAAAGGCATCGATGACCACGTTCGCCTTTCCCGGATGGTAGGCAATCACTAGCTCGTAATCCTTTATCAACTCTAACCATCTTCTCTACCTTAGATTCAATTCCTTTTGAGTCAACAAGTACTTTAGGCTCTTATGATCAATATCCGACATTTTTCTCCATACAAATTGTAACATCCTAAGTTTAGGGGTTCTACATTTCATGCTTTTGTGTGTTGGCTTGTTTTAATTGCTAATTGGATGTGTTTGGGGGTATTAGAAAGACTCTGGGTTGAGCTGGAGTCTTGGTTGAATTTTTGCTTTAGGGCCTTTAGGAGGATAGATTGGGAGAGTAGGCCTTAAGTGTAATTGTGTGTATGTGGTAACACAAGAATTGGAATAGTAAAGTGGTAAGGAGACGCCACTTGGGATGTAGGTAAGTGACGCCTCAGGGGAGCTATGAGGAGCAGGTTCAAGTCGCGTGGTTTACATTTTGGGGTTTTTTTTGATGCCAAGATGGAGGAGAGGTGGTTTGGGCTTGGACTTGGTAGATGAGTGTTGAATGAGTCAACATATTTGAATGAAGGGAGGAAAGGAATTTGAGGAGGAGGAATCAGTCAACAACTTTTAATGGGGAGTGGATAGTGAAAGGAGGGAGTTGAGGGATTTGGAGAGATGGAGAGAAGTTGGTGAATTTGGGAAGATGGGGTGTGTGAGAGTGTGCAGTTTAGTTGGATTAGGGGGAGGGCCAAACCTTGAATGGTAGTACTCAAGTATATTAAGAATTTTCGGTTGGCAAAGAAAAATCATAAGCACTCCATTACTTCTTTTTACATTTTTAGAACTTTTGCTTCTTTTCTTGGTGCCAAAACTGAAACATCTCCTAGTCTCCTTCTACTTTCTTATTCTCTTGTGGTGGCCGAAAGTCATAATGTGATTGTGCTTTTTTTTCTTTCTTCTCTTGCTAGACATTTTCTTCATAACCGGATCCCCCTAGTCTAATTTTTTCTTTATTCTTCATAGATGAAATTGTGAGTATATTAACCGAAACCTATTTCTTACTTTATGTACTTTATCTTCTTCTTTATTTCATATTTCTGTGGAAACTGAAACCCTTTTCGTGAATCAAGTGTAGGCACCCTTTCTATCGACTCTACTGGTAGCAAAATGTGGGTCCTCCATTCGGTGTACTCTTGCTTCGAGGGACACATCTTCATCATCTCTTCTTGGTGTGGTCTGTTTTCAAGAGAATTTTGTAAGTTGTTGGTTGAATAGGCATAAGGGGGGTCCTCTATCTAATTGTTCGACTAAAAGGCCACTTGTTTTGATCTACTAGAAAATCAATTCTAACATTGTGACTGTTTAGGGACTCAATCGGTTCATTAGGCCAACCCTTCTAGCTTTCGAATTTTGGTTAAGAAAGGTAAGGAACTTTTACGTTTATGGTACCTATTCTTTCTACTTTCTCGTGCCTTAACCCGGTCTTCTGATCAAGACCTTTTTCATGGAATAAAATCCTAGCCAAACAAAGGAGGGGGTTAGACTCGCAGTCCCTACCCTAAGTTCAAGAAGCGAGCTGTGTTAGCCATTCATGACTGGCCACTAGGTTGTCGGCTGGCTTCTGAAAGGGATAAACAGATCGCTGTGATCCCTGTGAGTGAAGGTGTTAATGAGATCAATAGCATAGCCTTTGTGTTTACAGGTGTGTAATTTCCACACCTTCTTTGTATGTTATTAATTTGATTATGTATGTTGGTTGATAAGCCAAAAATGCAGTAATAGCCATTATATATCCTTAAAGGGTAATGTTCGTGACACCATGTACGTTCATTCTCTGAGTATGCTAAATAATGATTGTCGAATATGATTATGTGTATACATGAACATCTTGAGTATGCCATGGGATAGTATATGGTGTGTTGCATTCATTGATTGCATGCATGGGGATATGATTATGTTAAAAGGGGCAGTGTTTTGGGTGGCTCTGCCACATAATCTGGTGACTTTTGTCACAATGTTAAATTGAGTGGCTCTGCCACATACTCTAGTGACTACATCACATTATGATTTTGGTGGCTAGGCTACGTATTAAGGGCGATGAGCAGCTGGCTACAGCAACTGCCATCGATGGAGTGTAGCGGATAGAGGGCCGATTGTAGAAATCCCCACTAGTGTGATTGGTAGAAACGAGTGGTGTGTAGCGGATGGACGTTTAGGTTGGGTTAGGTTATGCATCATTATGCATTTGAAATCTGTTATGCTATGTTATAGGGCTAAGGCCCAAGATTTATTTTTGTAAGGGTTTCGCCAAAGTGGGCGTAAAAAGGGCTAAGGCCCAGACGGTAAGTTGATGGGCTAGGCCTAGTAATGGTATAGGAAATTGCACACTGAGTCTTTTGACTCACCCTCATTGCTTAACATTTTGCAGGCAATAAATAGTGCAATGGACCGGACCGGAGAGGACTGCGAGGTGGCCATGCACGATTTCTTCTTTTTAAAATTAGAACTTTATTTTATCTTCAAATTTTTGGGATTTTATGTTGTAATAAGGCCACTGTTAATCTGGTTTAAATATTCGATTTAAAGTTTTAGACACTTTGCACATTAGTTAATTAATATGATGTTTTCACCTAAATGCGAACAAAGTTTTCCATTCAACTTAACTAACAATTCTATTCTATAAATGGATTTTCTTCCGGCAAATTCTCTAGTCTGATAAGGTGTAATAGCATGTGTTTCCAAAAGTCACCTAAGCACTAAGAATCAGCAATTTAAATTATAACCTAAACGAACAGTGAGTTCTCATTTGAAACGCTAGACTAAGGATAAAAACTAGATGTTTTCTGAAGTTCACGATATTTTATAAAACTCCTTTCCAGTGACATGCTAGATCCGATCGTGATGTTTGGACCGGGTTTAGGATGTTACAATTTGGTATCAGAGCCAAGTTTTTAAAGCTTGGCCTTGGGTTTTGGGTTCAAAACGTTTTCTAAAAGATGGTTTAGACAGAAAATATATATGTACATGTTCTTTGGAAGCATGGCACCTGAGTCTCCGGCCAAAGTCTGCAAGGTAAGTCTTCTGATTGTTAGGTGACTTGTATGATGTGAATATACATATTGTGTATTGCTATGGATGTTAGAATTAAGAAACCATACTCTAGAGATAAAAACCTATAGATATATGCGTGTTTTGTAGAAAATTACTTATAACTCTATTCACATAAAACTACTCTCTAATCAACAAGTGAAAAGAAAGCTAATGCATAAAATTTATAAAATAGATTAAAATGATATGATAGACATGAGTGCTAGAGGACGTGGACGTGTGGCATGAGGCCGTAGTAGGGGCCAAAATATGGAGTATGAGTTCTCGAAAGCTGGGAATGAGCCTGAAGTGGAAGCGCCAGCAACACCTGTGGCAGACTCGGGAACGCAAGATAGAACTGGAGGGGATGATGCTTTGTCTCAAGCAATGCTGCATGTGTTGGAGAGAGTTGCTGGGGCAAGCACTGGGGCAGTATCTCGAAAGTCTATTCCTGAGCGACTTTGAGCAAACGAAGCTAAAATGTTTAGGGGTATCTCTAGAGTGGCCCCAAATGTCGTTGAGTATTGGCTAGAGGCAGTCGAGAGGATTATGGATGACCTGGACTGCACGGTGGAGGAGAAACTAAAGGGGGCAGTGTCACTTCTTCGGGATGAGGCATATCAGTGGTGGCTTACCATTAGAGAGGGTACTCCAGCGGATCAGATTAACTTGGATTACTTTAAGATGGTATTTTAAGGGAAATATGTTGGGGCAAGCTATGTGGATGCTTAGAGGAAAGCATTCCTGAATTTGGTGCAAGGGGGCAAATTTGTAGTCAAGTATGAGGTAGAATTTCTGCGCTTGAGTCGTTATGCCCAGGGAATAGTGGGGACTGATTATGAGCGTTTCATGCGGTTTGAAGATAGGTTGTGGAATGAGTTGAGGGTATTAATAGCTCCGCAGCGGGAGAGGGATTTTCCCGTGTTGGTCAAAAAGGCTAAAATAGTCAAGAAAGTAAAGTGGACCGAGAGACAGAATAGGGATAAAGATCGAGGTAAAAATAAGAGAAGTTTTGGATCGTCGGGGTCGTCTGGGGGTTTCCAGAAGAGGCCTAAGTTGGATGGGCCTGCTTGAGTTCCGTCGCTTGCCGCAGTGGGTCAGTTTCATCCATGTGCTCAATATGGGAAAATGCATTCGGGGGATTGTTGGAAAAGAACTGGGGGATGTTTGAAATGTGGATTTAAGGATCATATGATTAGGAACTATCTACAAGAGATGGACAAGGGGCATCCAGCAGGTCAGAGTTTTAATCAGTTTAGAAGAGGTGCGCAGCAACCGCCAAGGGGTCGTGGTCCAGTTAGTAGAGGAAATAATTTTGGTCAGGGTCGTGGGACACCAGGCAGGGGTGTCAATAATGCAGACGCAAGGCAGCCAGGTCTAGTTTATGTAGCTCGTCGGTGAGAGGATGACGACGCACCGGACGTCATAACCGGTACGTTTTTTATAGCTGCTAAGCCATTTCTTGTTTTGATTGATATTGGCTCGACCCCCTCTTATGTTGCATGTAGTGTATTTGAGACTTTAATTATAGAATCTAAAATTACTGCTAGAGAAACGATGGCAGTTAGCCTGTTAGGACAATCGGTAGTGGTGAACAAGTTATTTAGAGATGTGCATCTAGAAACTCAAGGAGTAGTATTTTCGGCCAACTTGATGGAATTACCTTTCAAGGAGTTTGATCTCATCTTAGGCTTGGATTGGTTGGTAAAACATCGTGCTAAATTGGATTTCCAACTAAGTGGATGGTGTTGAGAACCCTAAAGGATGAAGAAATAGTTGTGATAGGAGAAAGAAAGAACTATTTATCTAACGTGATTTCTGTGTTAAGGGCTGATAAGATGGTTCGGAAGGGATGCAAAGCATTTCTAGCTTTTATAAGTGTATTGGATACAAAGGAAGTGACTATTAATGAGGCCAGGATAGTTAAGGAATTTGTGGATATCTTTCTTGAGGAACTTCTGGGGTTGCCTCCGGATCGTGAAGTGGAGTTTGGGATTGATCCGGGTACAGCTCCAGTATCAATCGCTCCTTATAGGATGGCGCCAAAGGAGCTGAAGGAACTCAAAGCTCAAATTTAGGAGCTGTTGGATCATGGTTTTATCCGACCTAGTATGTCTCCGTAGGGGGTGCCGATGCCATTTGTGAAGAAGAAGGACGGGTCCATGCGTATGTGCAATGACTATCACCAGTTAAATAAGTTGACGATTAAGAACAAGTACCCGCTGCCAAGGATTGACGATTTGTTTGATCAACTTAAAGCAACTTTGGTCTTTTCAAAACTATATGTTGCTCTGTTTGGTGCTTGCTGAATCGTGCGGGCTATGAAGTATGCAAGGTCGAAGACGTGCGCGTTCGACATACACCAGAGGTAGTAGACATCTTGTGTTTTAACCACGCCAGTGCTCTCGCGTCTGCCTGTAATGGTGTGAGCTAGAATGGTGTGGATGTACCTCAGAAGGGCGACTAGGGTTGTTTCCTTGGAGTGACTGGGGTTGTAGTCACCTTTGTTAGGAGCTAAGTCATGCCAGCAGTGAGCAGGGGTAAGGTGAAATTTACGGTCTAGGTCAGGAGATCATTTTCTTCTATGAAGTCATTGGTGTAAAGTTCGAGTGCCTCCCCAAATTGCGGTATGCTTAAGTGTCTGACCGTTCCTCCTAAACGAAATTAAATCATGCCTGGATCATCGTGTTGCGCCACCACTGTTTGCAGGGTAAAAGTGGCGCAAAACTTTAGAGTAAGTTCCAAGTATGTGGGCTCGATAAAGGAGAAAAATTACTTCCATGGCTCAGTTGAGAGGAGTGCTCGGATATCAATCGCCAACCCAACTTGTTCTACGGTGTTCCAATCAATACACCTACCGGTGCCTAGAGGTCATTCCCAGAATCCCTTGTAGCGTTCTTCTTGGGCTTCCTGATTGAATTGAAGAAAGCGGTGTCGTATTTCAAAAGAGGCACTAGCTAAAGAGGAGCCAGGTCCCTTTCTTTTCTTAGTAGGGGCGGCCATGGTGCGTTTGCCTCGTGATGATGACATCATTTTGAAAATATTGAATATTCAAGTAATGTTTAGATCAAATCAATTACCTTCATCTAGACTTGAGATATTAAAATACACTTATTCTAACTAAGAGCAACCAATTCTATATAACAAAATGTTCACTATAACAATGTATTTGCAAAATAGAGTAAATAATACTAAAGTTAAAGGAGAAACTAGCTATCATTAAAAATTGAAAGAAGTTCTAAAGTTGTAATTTAATTTTTTTAAAAGAACATAAATACCTAATATCAACAAAGCAAACTAAAATATGATGAACTTAAGAAAATAATCAGTTAAGAGAATTAAGTAATGGAAGAAACCAGGGTTTGGGTGGTTTTAGTTGGCTGGACATGGCTTGAGCACGGTGGTGTTGCGAGTTTTCTATAGGTGCACGGCTGTGGCGAGGGCGTTAGTTGCTTCAACATGGCGGTGGCAAGGCGTGTGTGGTTTTGTATGGTTTTTGGAGAGAAAGGCAAGTGGAGGAGTTTTAGGGAGGTTGAGAACGTGGGTGTGGCTAGACTTGATGGAAAGGAGGCTGAAAAAACTTATTAGGGTTGATGTGGGGAGGATGAGCGATTAAATTTGTTTAAATAGGTGGAGGGGCACGGGCAGTTGCCATGCCCGTGTGAATTTTTAAATAGCCCGTGCTTTTCGTGATTTTAAATTTTGGGCGCGTTCAGGGCTATTGGCACGACCATGGGTAAATGGGCACGTCCATGTTCTTCCTCACACGGTCATTTAAAATGGACGTGTCTCACCCGTGTCGATAAATCAGTATGTTCACATGGTCATGCGGCATGGCCGTGTTCTACCCGTGTTTAGGAAGTCAATATCTTCACACAGTCGTGAGGCACGGCCGTGTCCAACCCATGTCGATAAAATTTTACCTTTCGTTGTGTACGACTACAAAAATGCCCGTGTTTTGTCTCGTGGGTTCCACATGGCTATGGGCACGTCCGTGTGCAAGGCCGTGTGATCTAAAAACCCGTCCTTCATTGGATTGATTAGTATGGAGTTAAATGTTAAAATAAAAAGTATAATGTTAGTGAAAGTAAGTGCTCGAGTTGCCTCCCGAGAAGCGCTTGTTTAAAGTCTTAAGCTAGACTTACCCTATTTTCAGTTCTAAAAGAAGGTTCACGGAGCTGAAGCTCCTCTCTCATATTTGTAACATCTTCACCATTATATATTTTGAGTCAGTGACCATTTACCTTGAATGTGCCTTTAGTGGGATGAGTTACCTTGATTGTGCCATAGGGGAAAATTGTTTTGATTTTGAATGGCCCTGGCCACCTTGATTTCAGTTTCCCAGGAAACACTTTAAGCCTTGAGTTGTATAGCAAGACTAAGTCTCCTACTTCGAATTGTCTTGATTTCTTTAGACGAGCATCATGGCGTCGCTTTGTGGCTTCCTTGTAAAGTTTTGAGTTTCGTAATCATCAGTTCTCCATTCATCTAGCTCATTTATCTATATTCTTCTTTTCTCTCCTACGGTTTTAAGATCAAAATTTAAGAATTTTATAGCCCAAAAAACTTTGTGTTCTAACTCAAATGGCAAATGACAACTTTTCCGGTAGACAAGTTTGTATGGGGATGTTCCTAGGGGGTTTTCAATGTCGTCCTATAGGCCCATAAGGCATCATCTACTTTTACTGCCCAATCTTTTCTATTTGATTCAACCGTTTTTTCTAGGATGCGCTTAAGTTCTTGGTTTGCTACTTCTACTTTCCCACTGGTTTGAGGGTGATATGGGGTAGCTATCCTGTGGTGTACTCCATATTTTTTGAAGATTTTGTCAAATTGAGCATTGCAAAAATGCGTACCCCTGTCATTAATAATAGTTGTAGGTGTTCCAAATTGAGAGAATAGTTTCTTGAGGAACTTCACTACTACTCGGGCATCATTCGTAGGTAAAGCTTCAGCTTCCACCCATTTTGACATGTAATCAACTGCCACTAAGATGTATCTATTTCCAAATGAACTAGGGAAGGGACCCATAAAATCAATACCCCATACGTCGAATATTTCATATGATAATATTTATGTTTGAGGTGTTTCATCACGTTTAGAAATATTACCTGTTCTTTGGCATCTATCACTCAAAACGACATACCCGTTGGCATCTTTAAATAGAGTGGGCCAATAAAAACCTGATTCGAGTATTTTGTGTGCTATTTTGACACTACTGTAGTGCCCTCATGAGGGTCCGGAGTGGCAAGGTTCTAAGATTTTGCTTGCTTCTGCCTTTGTAACTCATCTCCGAATTACCTGGTCTGCATATATATGAAAAAAAAAGGGGATCCTCCCAAAAATAGTTCTTCACATCAGAAAAGAATCGCTTCTTTTGATGATGTGTTAACTTTTTGGTATGATGTTAGCAGCTAAAGAAATTTGCAATATCTGCAAACCAAGGTACCTCATAGTTTCTTATGGAGAATAGCTGTTTTGCAGGAAATGAGTCATTTATCTCTATCTCTTCTCGTTCTTCTGGGTGTGGATTCTCAAGTCTAGACAGGTGGTCTGCTGCAATATTTTTGGCTCCTTTTTTATCCTAAATTTCAAGATCAAATTCCTGTAAAAGTAAAATCCATCTTATGAGTCAAGGTTTTGCATCGAGTTTAGTTAAAAGATAGCAAAGAGCAGAGTGGTCAGTGTAAACGACAACTTTAGATAATAATAAATACTGTCTAAATTTATCAAATGCAAAGACCACAGCTAGTAATTCTTTTTCAATGGTGGTATGATTTTCTTGCACGGCCGTCAATGTCTTGCTGGCGTAATAAATTGGTCGAAAGTGCTTGTCTCTTCGCTGCCCTAGAACTGCACCTACTGCAAAGTCACTCGCATCACACATTAGTTCAAATGGAAGATTCCAATCAGGGGCAATTATTATTGGGGCATTTATTAATTTCTCTTTAAGGATATTAAATGCATCTAAACATTCTTGATCAAAGTCAAAAGGTGCATCTTTTTCTAGCAATTTCATTAGAGGCTTAGCTAATTTAGAAAAATCCTTAATGAATCTTCTATAAAATCCTGCATGTCATAAAAAGCTTCTAATAGCCTTAACTGAGCTAGAAGAAAGTAATTTTTCTATGGTTTCAACTTTTGCTTTATCTACCTTTATTCCTTTACTAGAAAACAATTTCCTATTGTACCATAAGGTGACAATTTTTTCCCAATTTAGAATAAAGTTTGTTTCTTCACATCTCATCAGAACTCGTTTTAAATTTTTAAGGCAAAGATGGAAAGAATTACCGAATACTGAAAAATCATCCATAAATACCTCTATGATGTCCTCTACGAGTTCGTCAAAGATTTCCAACATGCAATGCTGAAAAGTAGCAGGGGCATTACATAATCCAAAAGACATTCTGCAATAAGCAAATGTACCGTATGGGCATGTGAATGTTGTCTTCTCTTGATCTTCAGGTGCTATTGGGATTTGAAAATAGCCGGAGAGTCCATCTAAGAAGCAATAATACATATGTCCAGATAACCTTTCTAACATTTGATTAATGAATGGCAGAGGAAATTGATCTTTTCTAGTGGCGTCGTCCAGCTTCCTGTAATCAATGCATACTCTCCAACCTGTAACTGTTCTGGTGGGGATTAGCTCATTTTCCTCATTAGCTATTACAGTCATGCCTCCTTTTTCGGAACAACCTGCACAGGACTTACCCATTTGCTGTTAGAAATAGGATAAATTATTCCAGCATCTAGAAGTTTAATTACCTCAGCTTTCACAATTTATTTTACGTTGGGATTTAATCGTCTTTGAGGTTGCACACATGGCTTGTACTCATCTTCCATTAAAATTTTTTGGGTACAAAATGTTGGGCTTATTCCTTTAATATCAGAGATTTTCTAGGCTATGGCTTTTTTATGTTCCTTTAGTACCTGTAGCAACTCTTCTTTTTCCTTGGGATCTAGTTCTGAAGAGATAATTACTGGTAGCGTAGAATTGTCCCCAAGGAATGCATATTCTAGGTGTTTCGGTAGCTACTTTAATTCTAATTTGGGTGGTTCCTTAATAGAGGGTCTTTGTTTTAAATCATCATTGATTTCTATGCTTTCTTTTCTATCTGCCTGGATCAAGATGTATTTAGATTTAGTTCGTCGACTTCATCTTCTTCCCCCTCTTCTTGAGTAAGGCGCAGTTCCATCGTGTCATTATGTATGATTTCCTATAATGAATTCTAAATAAGATGATCAGTGGTATCAACAAAATAACAGGAATCATCTTGTTCTCTAGAATATCGCATGGCATCATAGATTTTAAAAATAATTTCCTTATTACCTATCCTTAATGCAAGTTTACCATCACCTACATCGATAACATCCCTAGCAATAGCTAAAAAAGGGCGCCCTAAAATTAAAGGAACCTCAATGTCCTCATCCATGTCAAGCACAACAAAATCAACAGGGAAAATAAATTTATCAATTTTTACCACGACATCTTCAATAACTCCTCTAGGATATTTAATAGATCCGCTTACTAACCAATATTCATCCTGGTGGGTTTTGGTTCCCAAGATCTAGTTGTTTAAACATTTTATAAGGCATTAAATTAATATTGGCACCTAGATCAGTTAATGCTTTCTTAATATTTAAATTACGAATTAAATAGGGAATAGTAAAACTTCTTAGGTCTTTTAATTTTGTTGGTAACTTATTTTGGAGGATGGCGGAACATTCTTCATTAAGCTCCACTGTTGATACTTCTTCGCGCTTCCTTTTATTTGTCAGGAGTTCCTTTAAGAATTTTGCGTACGTAGGCATCTGTGAAATGGCTTCAACAAAAGACAAGTTAATATGTATTTGTTTAAAAAGTTTAAGAAATTTACCATATTGGGCATCTAATCGTTCTTTCTTCAGCTTTGTTGGATATAAGATTGATGGTTTATCTTCTTTATGTACTGGAGTTACATTCTCAATTCCCACATCCTTTACTTTGTTGTCCTCGTTTGGCATTTTTTTTTCTTTGTTGTCCTAGTATTGACCAATTCCATTGGCCATTTACAAAATGAATTAGGTAACATTAATCGCCAACACCTTGGCTAACCAATATGACATAACATAATAACCAAGTACCTATACATGCCGTACCCAAAATAACCAAACTTTACTATACCAAAAGAATAACTTGATAGTGTGAGCCGAGCTCCGATGTCCTACAATCCCCGAGCTAGCTTGGCGATACTACAAAGAAAAGGGAAAAGAGAGGGAGTAAGCATAATGCTTAGAAAGTTTGCATGCAATAAATAGCAATATAAATCTCATGATACATTCATACTTTACCTAAAGTAATGACACAAGTTCTCGAACGCATTGACATGGCTTACTTATGTTTATTCTTACCAATCACATATCACACATCGGACTTATTTTAGTTTAGACCTTAGTCAAAACAGTAGTTTTGGGACCACGAATCTGAGTTAGAAAAATATTTTAATATTGTTTTCTATGTTTTTAGTATGTGAATTTACATGTGTGAAATTTCTGTAATTTAATTTGATTGTTTGTGTGCTTAATTTGATAAAAGGACTTAATCGCTTAAAATGCAAAAGTGACAATCTATATGCTAATATGTTTATATAACATCCAAAAGTTGGGCCTAGTAGGATTGGGCCCATTAGGCCTTGGGCGTAATAGTGTTTAAAATTTTAGAGAATAAGAGAACGTCTTAAATGCAAGTTGGATTTAGTAGGTGAGTTATTTTGGAAGGTTAGGGGGCTTCTATGAAGTCACGGGTTCAAGTTAGGCCATAGGAAAAAATTGGTTTTAGGTGAATAAAACTATGGGAGTTAGTAGGTAGGCTTTAAGAAAAAAATGTGGAGAAAATGTCACAAGTGGAGTGTGTGGTGTAGTGGCAAAGTGACTCCACATAAAAGACAAGGGGGTGATACCACAAGGAAGGAAAGATGTCCAAGGTTCAAGTCTTGGCTCTTGCATATTGGTTTTCTTTTTATATGGACTTTAGAATTTGGCCATAGATTTATATCTAGTTGCGCATGCTTTTAGACACAAGAGGAGCTTGTGGCCTAGTGGTAAGTGGCGTGTTGAGCTATTAAAGGGAGAAAGGGTTCGAATCTCATGACAAGTAAGGGAGTATTTATTTTGCGGATTGGACGAGAAGAGTTTGAGTTGGATTTAAACTCTACTGATGAAGGGATCCCACCTCAGAAAGATGCAAAGAAGGAAGGTGAGAAGCTAGCTATATATAGAGCTGTCTAGGGGGAGAAGGGGCATACCTGGTTGGAGTTGGGCATAGAAGTGCTCGGAGCGCGGTTTAGCAGCTTCAGATTCCTATCAGGTGTGTATTCTCTCTACTCTAGCTGTAGAGCGGCATATGCCTAAATGCCGGTGACAACCACACGAGCGTCCGAGCGCACGTGTGGGGCTTCAACGCAATAGTTGAGGCCATCATTAGTGTTCTTGTAGGTGTGGGCTGTTGGGCAACAATGGCCCGAAAGGGGCCATGTGGGCCTAATGGGCTCGGGGGCCATATGAGTAAATTGTATGATTGAGTAGTAGATAGTGAACTAGGCTATGTGAATCTCATATATGTGGCTAGGTTTGGGCTGAATGGGCCACACGAGTGTGTGGGCCCACTTGGGTCGAGAATGGGGCATTAGGCCCATTTGCAACATTATTTGTGTTTAGAATAGTTGAGTCGTTTGAGGCGACAGTGGACCTTCTGTTGGGACGTTAACACCCTGATTTGCGAAATTATCGAAATACCCCCGGTTTGTGAAATCATCGAAACACCCTCGGTTTGTAAAATTACCAAAATACCCCTAGTTTGTAAAATTACCGAAACACCCTAGATTATAAAATTATCGAAATACCTCTGATTTATGAAATTACAAAGATACTCGTAGGTTGTAAAATTATCAAAATACACCTGGTTTGTAAAATTACTAAAATACCCCCGATTACAAAATTACCAAAATACCCCTAGTTTGTAAAATTACCAAAATACCCCTAGTTTGTAAAATTACTGAAATACCCCTAGTTTACAAAATTACCAAAATCCCCCTGGTTTGTGAAATTATCGAAATACCCCTGGTTTATGAAATTATCGAAATACCACTGGTTTGTGAAATTACCAAAATACCACTGGTTTGTGAAATTACTGAAATACCTTGAGTTTGTGAAATTACCAAAATACCCCTGGTATGTGAAATTACCGAAATAACCCCAGTTTGTAAAATTACCGAAATACCCTTGGTTTGCAAAATTAATATTTTACCCCTAAACGACAAAATGACTATTGTACCTTGTGGTAGTACTAGCATTTTATGTGATAATTGTATGATTGATTATGTTTGAGATGCACTGCATACAGGAATTAGTTATGAGTAGAATGACCGAACTACCCCTGAAGGGTAGGATTATCGGAATACCCTTACAAGGGTAAAATGACTGATTTACCCTTATAGGTAAGTGATTGGCTTGTGCTATGATATGACCGGTTTGGCTATGGTTGTATGATTGATATGCTTTTATTACATATTTAAATGATTGTTATTGAGCATGGCCATTCTGCATACACATGTAATGATTGAGCATGGTATACACAACATATTGCATGGGGTTGGGTTATTGATGATCGGGAAAGTGTATATCGGTGGCTCTACCACATGATGTATAATGGCTATATGCCAACCTAAATATGGCTCCGTGCCATCTTAATTATGGCATTGTGCCAATCGTATTTAACCAAGGCTGTGTGCGGGTTATATTACCGTCGCTGATGGCTATGTGCCAAGCATAATACAGTTATTGATGACTCTGTGTCAATCATATTTACCCAAGGCTGTGTACCGATTATATTATTATTTCGGTGGCTTTGCCACTTATATCGGTGACAATGACACTCTAAATGATGGCTTGGTGCCACATTATCATATCGGCGATTTGGTCACATAGTGATCGGTGGCTGGGCCACGTTATATTTGGTCACATGGTGATCGGTGGCTAGGCCACATTATATTTGGTCACATGGTGATCGGTGGCTAGGTGACGTTATATTATCTTTGAGCAGTCGTCTATCCGCATGATTGCCAAAGTGGCGTGTAGCGGATGGAGGGTTGATTGTAGAAATCCCCACGGTGTGTTAGGCTGGCACGGGTGGCGTGTAGAGGACGAAAAAATTAGGTTGGGCTGGGTTTGCATCGTAATGTATACATTATCTACTGTGACATATGATATGGGTTAAGGCTCAACCGAGGCTATTTTGGGCTAAAGCCCAATTACCACTGTTACTGTAATGGGCTTCGGCCCGGATTATTGTGATTCATGTTCTTACCGATGAGGGTTGTACACACTGAGTTTTCGTAAACTCACCCCCTCTTTTTATTAAATGTCTCAGGTAATTCCCAGTGATAGAGGATTGGGAGCCGTGGAGGACCCGGGGGTGGCTATACATCGGAGATACTACTCGTGAACTTTAGTAATTTCGATTTTTGCCTTTTCTTTTAGATTATTTATTTTGGGTTAATATTTTGTAATAAAGTCATTGGTTTGTTTTTTCTAAGTTTTCATTTATAACTGCTAAACTTATAAATATGGGGTTTTCTTAAAACATTAGCAATCATTTTCTAAAATATCATGTTTACGCAACGATGCAAGTCCAACTTTCATAACAAAATAGTTTTTCAAAATAATAATAACTTTTAAACGGTCATTTAGCAAATCACGTTTTTCTCAAACAAACAACGAACTCAGAGTTCAAAAATCCGATAAAACTTTTCTAAACAATTGCTTAGATTTTCAACTTCCTTCAATGTGACACGCCAGATTCAGGCCTAACTTATAGGCCGGGTTTGGGGTTTTACAATTATTGTATCAGAGCCTAGGTTGCAAAACTCGACTGCGGAATGGGTTCGAAAATGCTTTTCAAAGTTATTTGAAATTTGGTTTTTTAAAAAAAGTATCTTTATTGGAAGTATGGCACCGAGTCTCCTGCACCAAATCTGTAAGTCCCTTACTTATTATTATATGCTATAATGATATATTTATTACTGTATGTTTTAGATGTGATGTTTGAATGAAAATTTTAAGTATGAGTATTAAATATCTGCTTGCTACAGATTAGATATTTGGTTGTGTGAAGAGGTTCCAAGCTTAAGTTAGACAGTGCATTACTGTTTTAGTATCAGAGTCTTGCACGTGAGTGTAGTGTTGTAGGTTAGGACCATTTCTATAGCTGAAAATTTCGAGGATAAAATTTCTTTAAGGAGGGTAGATTTGTGACATCCCAAAGTTGGGCCTAGTAGGATTGGGCCCATTGGGCCTTGGGCGTAGTAGCTGTTAAAATTTTAGAGAATAAGAGAATGGCTTAAATGCAAGTAGGATCTAGTAGGTGAGTTATTTTGGAAGGTTAGGGGTTCTATAAAGTGTCGGGTTCAAGTTAGGCCTTAGGAAAAATTTTGGTTTTAAGTGAATAAAACCTGGGAGTTAGTAGGTAGGCTTTAAGAATAAAATGTGGAGAAAATGTCACAGTGTCTGGTGTAGTGGCAAAATGACGCTACATAAAAGATAAGGGGTGACGCCACAAGTAAGGAAAGAGGTCCAAGGTTCAAGTCTTGGCTCTTGCATTTTGGTTTACTTTTTATGTGGACTTTAGAATTTGGCCATAGATTTATATCTAGTTGCGCATGGTTTTAGACACAAGAGGAACTTGTGGCCTAGTGGTAAGTGGCATGTTGAGCTACTGAAGGGAGCAAGGGTTCAAATCTCATGACAAGCAAGGGAGAATTGATTTTGCGGATTGGACGGGAAGAGTTTGAGTTGGATTTAAACTCCACTGACGAAGGGATCCCACCTCGGAAAGATACAAAGAAGGAAGGTGAGAAGCTAGCTATATATAGAGCTGCCTAGGAGGAGAAAGGGCATACCTAGCTGACGTTGGGCATAGGAGTGCTCGGAGCGTGGTTTAGCAGCTTCAGATTCCTATCAGGTGTGTATTCTCTCTACTCTAGCTGTAGAGCGGCATATGCCTAAATACCGGTGACACGGCGATAGTAACCACACTAGCGTGCGAGCGCACGTATGGGGCTTCAACGCGATAGTTGAGGCCATCAGTAGTGTTCTTCTGGGTGTGGGCTGTTGGGCCGCGATGGCCCGAAAGGGCCCAGTGGGCCTAATGGGCTCGGGGGCCATATGAGTAAATTGTATGATTGAGTAGTAGATAGTGAACTAGACTATGTGAATCTCATATATGTGGCTAGGTTTGGGCTGAATGGGCCACACGAGTGTGTGGGCCCACTTGGGCAAGAATGGGCCTTAGGCCCATTTGTAATATTATCTCTGTTTAGAATAGTTGAGTCGTTCGAGGCGATAGTGGACCTTCTGTTGGGACGTTAACACCCTGATTTGCAAAATTATTGAAATACCCCCGATTTGCGAAATCACCGAAATACCCCTAATTTGTAAAATTACCAAAATACCCCTGGTTTGTAAAATTACGAAATACCCTAGATTATAAAATTATCGAAATACCTCTAATTTGTGAAATTACCGAAAGACTCGTAGTTTGTAAAATTACCAAAATACCCCTGGTTTGTAAAAATAATTAAAATACCCCGAACTATAAAATTACCAAAATACCCCTAGTTTGTAAAATTACCAAAATACCCCTAGTTTGTAAATTTACCGAAATACCCCTAGTTTGCAAAATTACCAAAATACCTCTGGTTTGTAAAATTATCGAAATACCCCTAGTTTGTGAAATTACTAAAATACCCCAAGTTTGTAAAATTACCGAAATACCTCTGGTTTATGAAATTACTAAAATACCCTGAGTTTGTGAAATTACCGAAATACCCCTGGTATGTGAAATTATCGAAATAACCCCAGTTTACAAAATTACCAAAATACCCCCGATTTGCAAAATTAATATTTTACCCCTAAACAACAAATGAATGTTGTACCCTGTGGTAGTACTAGCGTTTTATGTGATAATTGTAAGATTGATTATGTTTGAGATACACTGCATACAGGAATTAGTTATGAGTAGAATGACCGAACTACGCTTGAAGGGTAGGATTACCGGAATACCCTTACAAGGGTAAAATGACTAATTTGCCCTTATAGGTAAGTGATTGGCTTGTGCTATGATATGACCGATTTGGCTATGGTTGTATGATTGGTATGCTTTTATTACATGTTTAAATGATTGTTATTGAGCATGGCCATTCTGCATACACATGTAATGATTGAGCATGACATACACGACATATTGCATGGGGTTGAGTTATTGATGATCGGGGAAGTGTATATCGGTGGCTCTGCCACATTCTGTATAATGGCTATATGCCAACCTAAATATGGATTTGTGCCATCTTAATTATGGCTTTGTGCCAATCGTATTTACCAAAGGCTGTGTGCCGATTATATTACCGTCGCTGATGGCTATGTGCCAAGCATAATACAGTTATTGATGACTCTGTGTCAATCATATTTACCCAGGGCTGTGTGCCAATTATATTATTATTTCAGTGGATCTGCCACATATATCGGTGACAATGTCACACTAAATGATGGCTTGGTGCCACATTATCATATCGGTGATTTGGTCACATAGTGATCGGTGGCTAGGCCACGTTATATTTGGTCACATGGTGATTGGTGGCTAGGCCACGTTATATTTGGTTACATGGTGATCGGTGGCTAGGCCATGTTATATTATCTTTGAGCAGTGTGTCTGTCAGCATGACTGCCAAAGTGGTGTGTAGCGGATGGAGGGTTGATTGTAGAAATCCCCACGATGTGTTGGGCTGGTACGGGTGGCGTGTAGAAGACGAAAAAATTAGGTTGGGCTGGGTTTGCATCGCATTGTATACATTATGTGCTGTGACATATGATATGGGTTAAGGCTCAACCGAGGCTATTTTGGGCTAACGCCCAATTGCCACCATTACTGTAATGGGCTTCGGCCTAGATTGTTATGATTCATGTTCTTGCCGATGAGGGTTGTACACACTGAGTTTTCGTAAACTCACCCCCTCTTTTTATGAAATGTCTCAGGTAATTCCCAACGATAGAGGATTGGGAGCCGTGGAGGACTCGGGGGTGGCTATACATCGGAGATGCTACTCGTGAACTTAGTAATTTTGATTTTTGCCTTTTCTTTTAGATTATTTATTTTGGATTAATATTTTGTAATAAAGTCATTGGTTTGTTTTTTTTAAGTTTTCATTTATAACTGCTAAACTTATAAATATGGGTTTTCTTAAAACATTAGCAATCATTTTCTAAAATATCATGTTTACGCAACAATGCAAGTTCAACTTTCATAACAAAACAGTTTTTCAAAATAATAATAACTTTTAAACGGTCATTTAGCAAATCGCGTTTTTCTCAAACAAAAAACGAACTCGGAGTTCAAAAATCCGATAAAACTTTTATAAACAATTGCTTAGCTTTTCAACTTCCTTCAATGTGACATGCCAGATTCAGGCCTAACTTATAGGCCGAGTTTGGGGTGTTACAATTATTGTATCAGAGCCTAGGTTGCAAAACTCGGCTGTGGAATGGGTTCAAAAATGTTTTTCAATGTTATTTAAAAGTTGGTTTTTTAAAAAAAGTATCTTTATTGGAAGTATGGCACCCGAGTCTCCGGCACCAAATCTATAAGTCCCCTTACTTATTATTATATGCTATAATGACTGTATTTATTCTGTGTATGTTTTGGATGTGATGTTTGAATAAAAATTTTTTAAGTATGAGTATTAAATATATGTTTGCTTCTGTATTAGATATTTGGTTGTGTGAAGAGGTTCCAAGCTTAAGTTAGAAAGTGCATTACTGTTTTAGAATCAGAGTGCGCAGCGTGAGTGTAGTGTTGTAGGTTAGTGTAACATCCTGATAATTAGGGGTTATGCATTTTCTACTTAATTGAATGATGTTTCATGCTTAATTATTATTGAGTGTATTTTGGAAGTTATTTGAGCTTCATTAATTAAGTGAATGCTTAGTGAAACTTTTAATTTCTAATAATTAAGAGGGAGCTAAACAAGTTAGGCCTTAAGAAATAATGACAAGGAGTTTTAAGCATAAGATGAGTAATTGACAAGGTGGTTAGGATGCATGGATTAGTGCTTGAGGGAGAGGTTGAATCCCTAGCTAGCAAATGGGAAAAATTTTAGTTTTTATGTTTCCTTCCTATAGTGTCGGCCAAGAATGTTCTAGAGTGGATGAGTATTCTTTTATTTTTGGCCATTTGACCATATGAAAAGGCAAGCTAGGAACTTATGGTATGGAATCATAAGAAGATGGTAAGAAAGGGGGGACAAAAGGCATGATATGTGGGCAATGTTTTGGAAGTTTGTTCATGGTCATTTGACCATGAACCTAGACGGCATAAGGGGCTAAGGGAGTGATTAATTGTGTTGGAAATTATGGAGTTGATAGGGAAGAATCAAGGAGGAAAGAAGGGGATTGTGTAGGCTATTGTGTTGGCCGAATTTTGGTATAGGATTAGGGAGGTTTTAGTTGACCAAAGGTTGTCAATTATGCATTTTCCTTTGTCCAATATTTTTCTTCTCTTAGCCAAATTGTCTATTGACATTTGGTACAAAGTTTGCTTTGTTTTGGCCTTTGCATTTTGACCAAATAGGTACCTTTATTTCTTCTTTTCCTCTCAAAATTTTATCTCCTTTTGATACCAAATTATTGTCACTTTTGAAGACACTTCCTTTTCTTCCTCTCTAGTGCCAAATTCAACTTTCACCAAAAGTTTTCTCTCTCATTTTCTTTTTCTTTCTTTTTCATTCTATTTCTCTCTTCTCTTTCCCTCTCATAGCTGAAACCACAAAAGATCAATAACCTTTTTCTTCATTTCTTCCCCTTGGCCGAATGAGCATAGGTTTCAAAACCAATCTCTTTTCTTTTTGAAAAACAACATCACCATCATCATTTTCTTCCTTTAATCTCTCTCTTTCTCTTTCTCTTTTCTTCCTTCTATCTTTCCTTCTCTTTTCATACTTCTTTCTTGTTCATTCTCAACCGAAACCACCATAGCCAAAGCACAATATTTCTCTCTTTTTGTTAAAGTTTAATCATCAATTCCTTTCTTCTTTTGTTCAAGGTCGAACCTTCAAGTGAATCAAGTAAGGATTTTGTCAATCGTTTTCATGATCTTCTTCTTATTTTAGTCTCATAATCCTTTTATTTTTCTCGTCCTAGTAGAATCCTTGGAAAGGATTTTTAAAGATCTTTGTTGAAGCCAACTTTTAAGAAGTGATCTTCGAGATCATCAAGGTAAGGATTTTAATTTCGATCATATCAATTCTTTTAGAATGGATCACTAATCAACGTTATTTTAGGGCGATTTAAGACTAACAAGATAGGTAAGAAAAGGCGATCGGAGTGTTCGGAAGAGAGGAGGTCCTATTTTACCATCGAACTTCAAACGAAGGGTCAGTATCGGCTTTAGAGTCTTTCCACCGGGTTGTGGACCCTCCGCTAACGAGGAGCGATTATTTGAAGTAGTGCGTATAACCGAACCACTTTACGTTGGTGGAATATCAGTGGTTTTGATCCATCTAGCGAGAAAACCACAAATAACTATCGCTCGAGAATTCGAGGGTAAGGATTTAGATCCATCATCAATAAGTGTAGTTTTGTTAGTAATAGTGTATACTAACCAAGTGTGCTAATTAACTAAGTGTTGATGAGCGAGAGGGTATCATTCTTACTCTCATAAGGTGTGTAACCTTACATTAAAAATCTCATAGATTTACATATATTTAAATGTGATTATACGACCATGTGTATGATTGTGATTTTGAATACCATTCAGTGGTATACGATATTCAGGTATGTTTACCCCAATATTTTGTTCATTTTGCTATATGCATAAATGTGAAGATAAGTATGACTATATTATGATCTGTGGGGTAAATAGCATGAAATTTTATCGATATGTATGTGCATGGGCATATGGGTATTATTGATGAAGGGGAAGTATTCTGGTGGTTTTACCACATTTTCGGTGACTTCGGTCACATATTTGAAATCCGGTGACTTCGGTCACATATGTGAATTTGGTGACTTCAAATACATATGTGAATCTGGTGACTTGGTCACATATTTGAAATCCGGTGACTTCGGTCACATATGTGAATTTGGTGACTTGGTCACATATTTGAAATCTGGTGACTTTGGTCACATTTGTCCGTGGCTTTGCCACAATATTATAAGGCGATGTGCATGTTGATCGCACAAGCGCGCCTTCGATGGTGTGTAGCGTATGGAGGGTCGATTTAGTAATCCCCACGGTGTGTTGGTTGGTACGGTTGGTGTGTAGCGGATGGATATTCAATTGGGCGGGTTTGCATTTCATTATTTGTATCTAATCATGTGATCATAAATGATTATTATTTGATCTCATTATGAAAATGGGCTTTTGGCCAAATATGACTTAAATGGGCCTATGGCCATATGTATAATTAATGGGCTTAAAGGCTTAATCAAATGGGTTTTTCTTAATGTATGTGTTATACATTGAGTTTATGACTCACCCTTTTGTGGGAAAACTTTTCGATGATTCAGTAGTGCGATGGATCTAAGGCGACAAGGATTTCGAGGTGGCCAATGCTCAAACAATGAAGTTTGGAAATTTTCCTACTTAAACTTATTAAGTTAATTTTTATTATTTAGACTTTATTATGGGTTTGCCAATTTTATGTAATAAGGCCACTATAAACTATCTTTAATTTTGTGTTTGGAATTATTTTATTTTGCCATGAACAATAACTATTAAATAACTAAATAGTTTTCGATAAATAATAATTTAAAAATGTTTTTGTCACTAACATATATATATATATGTGTGTGTGTTTTAAAGTAATTTCCTTAAATGTGGTTTTCTTTTGATTTATCAATTCCTCCTACAAGTAATGTTTTTTTTAAAGATATAAATTTTACTTTACAAATTTATTTTTAACCTAAAATGTTAAGTTAATCTGTTTTCTACAAAATCATCAAGTTTTTCTTAAACAAAAATGAGAATTCGCTATAGATTTACTCGAGGAACATACCAAATCCGGTTAGGCTTTTTGGGCCGGGTTTGGGGTGTTTCAGTTAGGACCGCTTCTATAGCTGGAAATTTCGAGGACAAAATTTCTTTAAGGAGGGTAGATTTGTAACATCCCAAAGTTGGGCCTAGTAGGATTGGGCCCATTGGGCCTTGGGCGTAGTAGCGGTTAAAATTTTAGAGAATAAGAGAACGGCTTAAATGCAAGTAGGATCTAGTAGGTGAGTTATTTTGGAAGGTTAGGGGGTTCTATGAAGTGCCGGATTCAAGTTAGGCCTTAGGAAAAATTTTGGTTTTAAGTGAATAAAACCCTAGGAGTTAGTAGGTAGGCTTTAAGAATAAAATGTGGAGAAAATGTCACAAGTGGAGTGTGTGGTGTAGTGGCAAAGTGACGCCACATAAAAGACAAGGGGGTGATGCCACAAGGAAGGAAAGAGGTCCAAGGTTCAAGTCTTGGCTCTTGCATTTTGGTTTTCTTTTTATATGGGCTTTAGAATTTGGTCATAGATTTATATCTTTTTGCGCATGGTTTTAGACACAAGAGGAACTTGTGGCCTAGTGGTAAATGGCTTGTTGAGCTACTGAAGGGAGCAAGGGTTCAAATCTCATGACAAGCAAGGGAGTATTTATTTTGCGAATTGGGCGGGAAGAGTTTGAGTTGGATACTCTACTGACGAAGGGATCCCACCTCGGAAAGATACAAAGAAGGAAGGTGAAAAGCTAGAGGGGCATACCTGGTTGGCGTTGGGCATAGGAGTGCTCGGAGCGTGATTTAGTAGCTTCAGATTCCTATCAGGTGTGTATTCTCTCTACTCTAGCTGTAGAGCGGCATATGCCTAAATGCCGGTGACACGGCGATAGTAACCACACGAGCGTGCAAGCGTATGTGTGGGGCTTCAATGCGATAGCTAAGGCCACCAGTAGTGTTCTTGTAGGTGTGGGCTATTGGGCCACGATGGCCCAAAAGGGGTTAAGTGGGCCTAACGGGCTCGGGGGCCCATATAAGTAAATTGTATGATTGAGTAGTAGATAGTGAACTAGACTATGTAAATCTCATATATATGGCTAGGTTTGGGCTAAATGGGCCACATGAGTGTGCGGGCCCACTTGGGCCGAGAATGGGCCTTAGGCCCATTCATAACATTATCTTTGTTTAGAATACTTGAGTCGTTTGAGGCGACATGGACCTTCTGTTGGGTCGTTAACACCCTGATTTATGAAATTACCGAAATACCCCTGGTTTGCAAAATTACCAAAATACTTTTGATTTGTAAAATTACCGAAATACCCCTAGTTTGTAAAATTACCAAAATACCCCTAATTTGTAAAATTACTGAAATACCCTGGATTACAAAATTATCGAAATACCCTCGATTTGTGAAATTACCAAAATACCCCTGATTTGTAAAATTATCAAAATACCGCTGGTTTGTAAAATTACAGAAATACCCATGGTTTGCAAAATTATTGAAATGCCCCTGGTTTGTAAAATTACCGAAATACCCCTGGTTTGCAAAATTACCAAAATACCCCCTGGTTTGTGAAATTACAGAAATACCCCTGGTTTATGAAATTATTAAAATACCCTTAGTTTGTGAAATTACCAAAATACCACTGGTTTGTGAAATTACTGAAATACCTTTAGTTTGTGAAATTACCAAAATACCTTCAATTTGTGAAATTATCAAAATATCCCCACTTGTAAAATTACCAAAATACCCCCAGTTTGTAAATTACTAAAATACCCCCAGTTTGCAAAATTACTGTTTTACCCCTAAACGACAAAATTACCGTTGTACCCTCGTGGTAGTACTAGCATTTTATGTGTTAATTGTATGATTGATTATGTTTGAGATACACTGCATACAGGAATTAGTTATGAGTAGAATGACCGAACTACCCCTAAAGGGTAGGATTACCGGAATACCCTTACAAGGGTAAAATGACTGATTTGCCCTTATAGATAAGTGATTGGCTTGTGCTATGATATGACCGGTTTGGCTATGATTGTATGATTGATATGCTTTTATTACATGTTTAAATGATTGTTATTGAGCATGGCCATTCTACATACACGTGTAATGATTGAGCATGACATACATGACATATTGCATGAGGTTGGGTTATTGATGATCGGGGAAGTGTATATCGGTGGCTCTGCCACATTCTGTATAATGTCTATATGCCAACCTAAATATGGCTCCATGCCATCTTGATTATGGCTTTGTGCCAATCGTATTTACCCAAGGCTATGTGCCGATTATATTACCGTCGCTGATGGCTATGTGTCAAGCATAATATAGTTATTGATGACTCTGTGTCAATCATATTTACCTAGGGCTATGTGCTGATTATATTATTATTTCGGTGGCTCTGCCACATATATGGTGGCAATGTCACACTAAATGATGGCTTGGTGCCACATCATCATATCGGTGATTTGGTCACATAGTGATCGGTGGCTAGGCCACGTTATATTTTCTCACATGGTGATTGGTGGCTAGGCCACGTTGTATTTGGTCACATGGTGATTGGTGGCTAGGCCACGTTATATTATCTTTGAGCAGTGTGTCTGTCAACATGACTGCCAAAGTGGCGTGTAGGGGATGGAGGGTTGATTGTAGAAATCCCCACGGTGTGTTAGGCTGGTACGGGTGGCGTGTAGAGGACGGGAAAATTAGGTTGGGCTAGGTTTGCATCGCATTGCATACATTATTTACTGTGACATATGATATGGGTGAAGGCTCAACCGAGGCTATCTTGGGCTAATGCCCAATTACCACCATTACTGTAATGGGCTTCGATCCGTTGTTGTGATGCATGTTCGTATCGATGAGGGTTGTACACACTGAGTTTTCATAAACTCACCCCCTCTTTTTATTAAACATCTCAGGTAATTCCCAGCAATAGAGGATTGGGAGCCATGGAAGGCTCGGGGGTGGCTATACATCGGAGATACTACTGATGAACTTTAGTAATTTTGATTTTTACCTTTTCTTTTAGATTATTTATTTTGGGTTAATATTTTGTAATAAGGCCATTGGTTTATTTTTTCTATGTTTTCATTTATAACTGCTAAACTTATAAATACGGGGTTTTCTTAAAACATTAGCAATTGTTTTCTAAAATATCATGTTTACGCAACGATGCAAGTTCAACTTTCATTACAAAATAGTTTTTCAAAATAATAACAACTTTTAAATGGTCATTTAGCAAATTGTGTTTTTCTCAAACAAACAACGAACTCGGAGTTCAAAAATCTGATAAAACTTTTCTAAACATTGCTTAGCTTTTCAACTTCATTCAATGTGACACGCCAGGTTCGGGCCTAACTTCTAGGCCGGGTTTGGGGTGTTACAGTTTGAATTGAGTTGGTTTATGAATATGGTGGCTTTATGAGATAATTAAGCCATTTTTTTGATAATGGACATTAATGGCCTTGTTATATATAAAGTTTATTTATTAATAAAAAGGTTAAATGTGTAAATTGATTAATAAGTTTATATTAAATAAAAAAAGCATAAATTAAGCCATAAATTGTTCATCTAGCCGAAAATAAAAAGAAAGAGAAAAGGAAAAAGATAGCTAGGGTTCGACTAAGGTTTTGGTATGATTAAGGTATGATTTTTGTTTAGTTTTTGATAATTTTTACTTTTTTGTGATCGTCGCTTCGAGTACTACAAAGCCCACGTTTTAATTTTATAATTTGATGATGATTTTTTTGTTTTTCCATTGATGATAGCTTGTGGTTTTTGTTGTTTGAAGATGGAAAATAAAAGATAAGTGATAGATTGATATGTTTTTTCTTTGGATTTTTGATGAATTTGTGTAATTTGGGCTAAATTATGAAAATAATATTTTGAAGGACTAAAATGTGAAATAAGTGAAATGTGTGGACTTAGATGAACTATAGGAAGATTCGGCTAAGCTATAGTGTGGTTAAATTTTGAATATTTTGTGTTTTGTGAAACAAGGACTAAAATGTAAAAGTGTGAAATTATAAGGGCCAAAGTGTAAAAAGGCCACATTATGTGTTTGTGGATCAAATTGAATGAATTTGTGATTAAATTAGTTAAATTTGAATTTATTTAGATCAAGAACGAAAGAAAATAAAATTAGATCGGGGGAAGTCGAAAGTAGTCGAGTAGTTGATTTCATCCGTCGTTATCCGAGGTAAGTTCATAAGAAAATAAATGTTATTAAATTTTATTGTATCTATTTTAATAGTGTCGATTTGAATTGTTATTTATGTGAATGAATATTCTGAAATGAATTGATCATGGGAGCAATATTTACGAGCCTGAAATGATCGAGATAAGTTGTCCGAAAGCCCCGTATGAACCTTAGGAATAGTTAGGATACATATGTCATGACATAGGATTCCGATATGTGTTTTCGTGTAAGACCACATCTGGGATATTGGCATCGACTTGTGTTTACGTGTAAGACCATTTCTGGGACATTGGTATCGTATTTGATTCATGTAAGACCCTATCTGGGACAGTGGTATCGATATGTGATTACATGTAAGACCACGTCTGGGACGTTGGCATTGTATGAGCTTTCCGACTATCCAAGTATCCTTATTAATTTCAAATGGTTAAACGGGCATTATCGATATGAGATCATATGTGAAAATGAACTAAAGTTTTCAGGTATGTGCTTTGTGATATGTATATGAAAACAAAGTAAGTATATGTTTTTGATGAATACATGAATTGGACATGGTAAAAGATAAGATTATATGTGCTTATGAGTATATGTGAATTTGAACATTGATGTTATATTGCTATAGTAAATGTGGTAATATTTGAGATGCAAGCATATAAAATGTACAATTGGTTAAGGTTTGTTTGATTTGATTAGTTGTTTTAATGTAAATGTTAAATTTCTCACTATTTTCTTATGACTTACTAAGTTATGATAGCTTACTTTATGTGTAACACCCCAAACTCGGCCCAGACGTTATGGTCGAATATGGCGTGTCACATTGAAGTGTATTTCGAAAATTGTACTTGTCAGTAAAAACTCGTTTCTATGTTTAAAAAACCCCTTTTATTATTATTTAACAAATCATCTAGTCAAAGCATTTGCCTTATTATCTGCTATTGTTATAGTAGGTTGATTTAAAATCGCAAAAGATTTTGAAAACTCTAATGTTTAAATTTCATGTCTTTGAAACTAGTAATTATTTTGAAAATCGCAAAAGATTTTGAAAACTCTAATGTTTAAATTAAGTAAGCAAAAGCTCAATTAAAAATTTTAATAAAACGTACATGGCCTTATTACATAAAAAAAACCCAGAACAAACTTTAAATTTAAATAAAAGCAAGAGTAGGACAGTATAGTGTGTGGCCACCTCCAAGCCCCTCATAGAACCAAATCGCCTTTGGATGAGGATTACATGTATAGTTAAAAGGAAAGGGTGAGTTTACGAAAAACTCAAGTGTAATCCCTATCAATCGACCAAGATACAACATACAAGAGATGGGCCCGAGCCCTATTCATTCTTGATAATAAAGTGGGCCTTAGCCCAATGCCATATCAATACAGTGCAATAATACAACACATCCCAATCTAGCCAACACACCACTCCGTACCACCAACACACCATGTAGGATAAACTCGGCCCAATATTGCAAAGAAGGTCGCCAAGATATATGTGGCAAAGCCACCAATACAGTATACCTCCTCCATAATAGTATCCCAACCCCATGCAGTATGTAATGTCATAAATCACACGTATATGCAGAATGTCATACTCAAAAACAGTCATCTACAAATCATGAACACATCTGTCAAACTACTTTTAGGGGTATAATGGTCATTTCCATCTATTAGGGGCAAAATAGTCATTTCACCCTTTAGGGGTATTTTGGTTATTTTACCTACTTTAGGGTCTCGGTGCAAATATCAACCTCTCAGAAGGTCTGCAGTCTCCTCGAGCGACTTCGGTAACCTAAATGGTCATAACAGTGTAAATGGGCCAAAGGCCCATTACTCACCCAATGGGCTCACATGCTTGTGTGGCCCTTTCAGCCCAGATTTTGCCACGGCTATGAGACTTACGTATCCCAGTCTAGTATTTGCCACAAATCGTGGATTTCATCCGTGTGGGGCCCACGAGCCCATTGGGCCCACACGATCGCTTTTCGGCCCAACGTGGCCACTTATGGGCTAAGCCCATGAAAATGCTCATTAATGCCTCTACATTCATATGCCCGTGGCTCATGGGCTTGGTTTGGGCACATAAGCGTTCACACGCCCATGGGACCTCCAACCCAATCTTCTGACTTTTTGACTTTTCGGCTTTTACCATTCTACAGTCAAAATAGTGTGAATACACATCTGTTTACGCAACCGCTCCAAGTTTCTCAAGCACCCAACCTTGACTGAGTAATATGCGATTTACTTCTCTTAGATCGTTGACTAAAACGATCGAATGCTACTTGCTGACTTATTACAATAACAATAGATCTCATCAGGTAGAATCATTCACAAGTGGCTTAAATCCATGAATATCAAACTTGCAGAAGCATAGGGATATTCAGCATATGCTCAAAATAAACCAAGATAATTCTTTTACCTTAACTGAACGATGAATGCAAAAAGGTTTCGATTGCTTCAGTCACTTGCACCCCTTCACTCCACTGAAATACCTAGCTCCCAACAAACCATCACATTGCAAGGACAAGACAAGAATCACAATTAGAACATGTAAGAAGAAGCATTTTCGAAAAAGATAGAAGAAAACATATTTGAACACATAAAGAAATAATAGAGAATCAAATGAGGGAACTTATGAGTACTTATCGATTCGTCAGAACTCTTGTAAGACCGAAACCACAACACACAGTAGAGTACAAGAATAGTTGGCCAAAAACCCAAAAACAGAAGAACACCAAAAGAAAAAAGAGAAAGGAATCAACCAGATTTGAGAAAAGAAAATGAAAACAAGGGAGAAGAGCGAATCAGCTAGGATAGAAATCGAAAAGAACCAAAAGCTGATAATGAAAGAAAAGAAATGGTAAATTTAGCAGATGCTAACCCCAAAACCGGTTATCTGAGTGCCTAGTGACCAAATTCGGCATAAACACTTCCTTTCAATCAAACTCCTTGATTTTCTCCTAGTATCTCTCCCCTTATCCCTCCTTAAATTGCTCCATTGATTTCTCCTCAACTCCTCCAACAACTCCATTCAACTTCTATTCAAACTCATCGTAGTTGTGTTTCAATCCAACTCCACTACCTAAACAGCTCATGCAGCAAAATAAATACTCCATTGTGCAACCCAGGACTTGAACCTCTGACCTCACAGTTACACAACACACCACCTTGCCACTAGACCACAAGCTCTTTTTATGTCATAAAACAAGAACTATTATTGATAAGGCCCATATGCCAGTGTCCAGATTCATTTAAGAGCAAAACTAAAAATTCTGCAAAAGCTAAGACTTGAACCCAGGCTTCTCAAACACACCCATACACACCCAAATCTCTTAGCCATTACAATAAACAAGTAGCTTATGTCATATCATGCAAAAATTAAAGACTTAAATTTTTGGGGCGTTACAACTCTAACCCCCTTAACGAAATTTCGGCCTCAAAATTTACCTAGTCAGAATAGATAAGGGTATTGCCGATGCATTGCCTCCTCAGGTTCCCACATGGATTCTTTTGAACTTTGGTTATGCCAAAGCACTTTGACTAGTGGAATAGATTTCTTCCTCAGTACTTTAACCTCACGATCCAATATCTGCACTGGCTCCTCTTCGAAGATCAGATTTGTCCTAACCTCGATCTTCTCGACTGGTAGTATATGTGTGGGATCAAAATCATAACGACTTAGCATAGAGACGTGGAACACATCGTGAATCTGGTATAATTTTGGAGGCAACTCAAGTTGATAGGGGACTGGTCCCACACACTTCAGTAAATGGTAAGGCCCAATGAACCTAGGGCTAAGCTTACCCTTCCGCCCAAACCCCAATATCTTTTTCCATGGGGAGACCTTAAGAAATACAAAGTCCCCCACAGAATACTCAATCTCTCGGCATTTAAGATCTGCGTAAGACTTTTGCCCATCAGATGCTTTCTTCAACCGGTCTCGAATCAATTTTACCTCTCTTCGGTATCAGAAACTAACTTTGGCCCCAGAACTCTCCGCTCGCTCAGCTCTGTCCAACAAGTAGGAGTACGACACCTACGATTATAAAGTGCCTCGTACGGTGCGATTTGAATACTGGACTGGTATCTATTATTATACGTAAACTCTGCTAGTGGCAGATAGTCTTCCCAACTGCCTCGAAAATCAATTACACAACTTCCTAACATAACCTCCAGTATCCGAATCACCCTCTCTTACTGACCATCTATCTGAGGATGGAACGTAGTACTGAAGTCCAACCTAGTACCCAAAGCCTCGTGTAATTTCTTCTAGAATCAAGATGTGAATCGTGGGTCTCTGTCGGATATGATGGAAATCGGTACCCCCATGCAGTCTCACAATCTTAGCCACATACAACTTTGCCAGTTTCACAATGAGTAATTAGTACGAACTGGTATAAAATGGGTAGATTTAGTCAATCGGTCTACAATAACCCATACCAAATCCTTCTTAGTAGGCATTAAGGGCAGCCCACTCACAAAATCGATGGTTACCCTCTCCCACTTCCAAAGTCGAATCTTAACTGGTTGCAATAACCCTAAAGGCAGCTGATGCTTAGCCTTAACTTACTGGCACGTAAAATAATTACTCACAAAATCAGTAACTTAGCGTTTCAGTCCTTGCCACTAGTATAGCTCACGAAGATCTCGGTCTAACTTGTTTCTGCTAGGATGCATAGCATATGGACTATTATACGCATCCTGCTGTATAGACTGTCTCAGCTTAGAATCCATCGATACGTAGACTCTCCCACGGAAACACAATACTCATTTACTATTCAGCCAAAATCTGAAGTTCCCCATTCTCAACCTGTAAGAAACGAGGAACCAATGACTCATCCAACAACTATTTACCCTTAATATGTTCAATCCATGTCGGTCTAAGTTGCAGCTCAGCCAACAGGCTACCATCATCAAACAAGCTAAGACTTGCTCTCAAATCAGATACAGCCCTACGGCTCAGTGCGTCAGCTACCACGTTATCCTTACTAGGGTGGTACTCAATCGGGCAATCATAATCTTTAAGTAGCTATATCCATCTTTGCTGCCTAAGATTCAGCTCATTCTAAGTGAGGAGGTACTTGAGGCTCTTGTGATTTGTGTAGATAATACACATCACATCGTATAAATAGTGCCTCCAAATTTTTAGTGCGAATACCACCGCGGCTAACTCCAATTCATGAGTAGGGTAATTCGCCTCGTGAGGCTTAAGCTGACGAGACGCATAAGCAACCACCTTTCCCTCCTGCATCAGCATACAACCCAACCTAACATGTGATGCATCACTGTAGACAGTGAATTCCTTCCCAAAATCTGGCTGTATCAAGACAGGGGCCTCAATCAGAACTTTCTTTAGTTTCTCAAAACTTTCTTGCTGCTTATCAGTCCTAGTTTAACGATACCCTTTACGTAGCAACTTAGTCATAGGTGCAACAATCAAGGAAAACCCCTCAACAAAATGTTTGTAATACCTTGCCAGACCCAGAAAGCTTTGAATCTTAGATACGGTCTTAGGTGGTTTCCAATCTAATACGACTTCAATTTTTCGAGGATCAACCCTAATCCCTCAACAGATACCACGTGACCCAGAAATGTCCCTTCTCACAGCAAGAACTCACATTTGCTGAACATAGCATACAGTTGTTTCTCCCTTAATATCTGCAGAATAATTTGAAGATGCGCATCATGTTCATCCTCGGTTCTTGAATACACCAAGATATCTTCTATAAATACCACCACGAACCGATCCAACTAGGGCTATAATACTCGGTTCATCAGGTCCATGAAGGCAGCTGGTGCATTCATCAACCCAAATGGCATTACTAGGAACTCATAATAACCATAACGAGCCCTAAACGCAGTCTTATACACATCAGCCTCCTTAACTCTCAGCTTATGGTACCCAGAACGAAGATCTATTTTGGAGAAAATTGAATCTCCTTACAGCTAGTCAAATAAATTATCTATCCTCGGTAAAGGATACTTATTCTTGATAGTCAGTTTATTCAATTGATGATAGTCGATGCACATGTGCATGGACCCATCCTTTTTCTTTACGAACAACATTGGTGCTCCCCATGAAGACACATCAGGTCAAATGAATCCTTGTTCTAGCAGTTCTTGGATTTAAGCTTTTAACTCTACCAGCTCTTTCGGTGCCATCCTATAAGGAGCGATGGACACTAGAGCTATTCCAGGCAAGAGCTCAATACCAAATTCAACTTCGTGGTTCGGAGGCAACCCAGGAAGTTCATCAAGAAATACATTAGAAAAATTCATAACTATTCTGATATCTCCAACCGAAGGACCCTCAAATCAGATACACTAATATAGGCTAGAAATGCCTCACATCACTTGCGAACTAGTTTTTTGGCCATTAATGCAGAGATCACATTAGACAGAAAGTCCCTTCGCTCCCCAATCACAGAACCTCCTCATCCCCAGTAGTCCTCAATACCATATGCTTAGCAGCACAATCCAATCTTGCATGGTGTTTTACCAGCCAATCTATCCCCAAGAATAGGTCGAATTCACCAAATGGTAGATCCATTAAATCCGCTAGAAATATAACTCCTTGGACCTCTAGGGGCACATCTCTGAACGACTTGTAATGCCCCTAACCCGTATCCGTCTCCAGATTAGGGTTACGAGGCATTACTCGTCTAACCACAAGTCAACACCCTCATATAAATATTAATACATTAATATATGCATGAAATCACGATCAAACATGTACTTTCATTTTCAGTATTAAAAGGTTAATAAACAAACCACAACTAATATCATTTACACCACTTAAAATAACTTTCATTCAAATAGCAAAAACACTATTCATTTGGTCACTTTACAAACTATGGCCGAATATGTATGTTTAACCTTACTTAACTTATACCAATCAAATAACTTTAATTATTCAATCACATGCATACCACAACTAGTTGTTCACAACAATAATTTAGCTTATCAAACCTCATGACCGAATGTATATAAACATTCAATGAAAAATACGAACTCCAAATTTAGTCAATACCATGGTCGAATATTTACAAGTGAGTATATTCATCAACCAAAACGCACTATATACCTTATTGAAACCAAACTTGTATACACAAGTATTACACATAACATGATATGAAATAACTTCGAAGTCAAGCTTATAAGTCATACATGAAATATTCATTTGTAACATATAGCTAATATTCCTTTCATAATTTCATGAAACACACACATACCAAAAAAAAGTTTATATTATAACCGAATATGCACCAACATATGAGACTCAAACATATTCAACCAACTCAATCATAGAAATAAAGCCATTTTCACATGGCATTTATATACATACACATATACATCATTTGAGTCAATTCAAAAGTAGTTTAGCCTATACATGCCATAGACTTTAAGTTCATTCACAAAAAGGTACCAAAGATAGTGGATAGTGTGATTGACTTTGACGATGATCCCTGAGCTCGAGCTTAGTCTTTAAAATTTATAAAATAGTCAAATAAACACATACATTAAGCTAACATAGCCTAGTAAGTTATAAGCAATGGTAAAAATATACAACTAATCATTATACTAATTTAATGAATTCAATTTGATTATTAGCTAACTTATAGCCACATATACATATAACATGCCACCATTCGTCAATTACCATATCCAATAGGTCTCAAAACCAAATGCTCATGTACAATTTATCCATTTCGAACAAGCTCAAAAATTAAAGATCATACCTCATTTCTATATTTTAATAAACAAGAACAACTTACCTCATTAGTACTAAGTTATTCAACTATCATGCATCACTTACCTATGTATAGGTTACCTCCATTCATTAGTTTATATCTTTGAAGGATCTGTAAACCCACACACTTAGTGCAATTCATGTAACGTATCGCACACTTAGTGCCATTACTTTGATAAAGTGCACACAGAGTGCAAATTTTCTCGTAATGTATCGCACACTTAGTGCCATTCCTTATTTTCCACACACTTAGCGCCAAACGACCAATTTCGTACACTTAGTGCTCGGTGTATGAGGTCGTATACATAGTGCTCATTAATCCAATCTCTTCTTCTTTCATATTGACATATAAATTCACAATATATACATATGAACATACATATATACACATGATCGAATCAAGCCATTCTTCATATAACTTACCATCACATTCGACCATGCTCAATAAATACATATAGTCACATATTCAAATACAACCATCACTTAAAACAAATTCCACATTTAACTACTCTTCAACCTATAAATACTCATTCAACTCAAATACATCAAATTACATATATAAGTCAACCAAACATTCGACTAGCACATAACTTGCCCAATACCACATTCGGCTTTAGGTAATTTAACAAGCTTCATTCTATTTAATTTATTCGCATTAATATAGATTAAATAAAAATTCAAATCAACCCAATTGCTTATAAACTTACCTCAGAAGTCGACGGATTAGGTTTGCCCGGCTATTCGTTCAACTTTGCTTTTCCCCGAGTCAATCCTGTTTCCTTATGTTCTTGATCTAAATAGTTTCAAATTAAGCTCATTCAAATATATTTTCACCCAATTTAATCCAAAAACACATAATTATGTAAATTACCATTTTACCTCTAATATTTAAAATTTTTACAATTTAGTCCTTATTGCACAAAACACAAAATACACAAAATTTGTACCTACTCCTTTAGGGCCAAATATTCATTGCTCTTATACAACCTCATACATTTCATTTATTTCACAATTTGACCCTTCAAATTAAAATTTTCACAATTTAACCCTAATTACTCAAAATCATCAAAATTTCTAATACAAAACATGGTAATCTAAAGCATATCCTTAATATTTTGCCATCAAACATTACAAAACACAAGCCTTCAACAATGGCCGAACACTACACATGTATTAATATAAAAAAATTTAACATGAGCCGGATAGTATCCGAAGCAACAATCTCAAAAACGTAAAAATTAAACTCAATTTCATACCTTAATCAATCATGCAAGGGGCTGAATGGCTGAGAGCTTAAGTTTCTTTCTTTCTTCTTTGGTTTCAGTAATGAAAAAATAAAATGATAATGATAATAGATATTTCTTTATTTTATTAATATAACTTATATTATACTATAACATTTAACTTAAAAATTATGTATATAAAAACATATTAATATAAAATGAAAGCCAAATGCCATCCACTAGTATGCTAAAAGGTCAATTTACAACCTAAATCCTCATATAAAAGAAGACAAATCAATTTAGCCACTCAATTTAATAAATGGCAACTTTTACCACTTACTCAATTTAATCCTTGTCTCTAAATTAAACACACAAACGATCAAATTAATTCACGAAAATTTTTGGACATGCTCACTCATAAATCATATACACCAAATATAATATATAAATATTTTATTGACTCAATTCGTGGTCCCAAAACCATCGTTCTGATTAGGGTTAAAATCGGGCTGTTACAACTCTCCCCCTTAAGTGATTTTCGTCCCCGAAAATCTTACCAATGAATAAGTGTGGGCAGTATTCTTTCATCGAATCTTAGAGTACCCAGGTTGCTTCCTCAACCCTATGCTTATGCCATATTACTTTAACCAACAAGATTTACTTATTTCGTAACTCTTTCACTTCACGAGCTATGATGCGAATCGGTTCTTACTCATAAGTCAAATCAGGCTGAATCTCAATCTCTGACGGGCTAATCACATGAGAAGGATCGAATCTGTATCGTTGAAGAATTGATACTTGGAAAACATTATGAATCTTGTCTAGCTCAGATGGCAACATTAGATTATACGTAACCGGCCCAATACGCTCAATAACTTTGTACGGGCCAATAAATCTCGGACTCAGCTTTCCTTTATGACCAAACCTAAGTATCTTCTTCCACGACGAGGCTTTCAAAAAATACTCGATCACCAACCTGAAACTCTATATCTTTACGTTTCAAGTCCGCATATGATTTATGATGATCTAACGCAACTTTTAAACTTTCTCTGATCACTTTTACTTTCTGTTCAATCTCTTTGATTAAATCAACCCCGTGTATCTTGCTTTCACTTAGCTTGGTCCAATATAAAGGTGTACAACATTTACGACCATATAAAGCTTCATAAGGTGCCATTTTAATACTTGATTGAAAGCTGCTATTATATGCAACTTCAATCAAAGACAAGTATCGTTCCCATGCACCTTCAAACTCAAGAACACATCTCAACATATCCTTGAGTATTTGAATAATGCGTTCGGATTGACCATCTAACTAGGGTGGAAAGCAGTACTAAAGTGCAATTTAGTACCTAGAGCATCCTATAGTTTCTTCCAAAACTGCGATGTAAACCTCAGATCTCTATCCGAAACAATAGAAATAGTCACTCCGTGTAATCGTACGATTTGAGAAATGTACAATTCAACTAACTTATCAAGGAGAAATCCATTCGCACCGGAGTAAAATGGGCGATTTCGTCAATCTATCAACAATAACCCAAATTGAGTCTTTCTTGCTCGGTGTCAATGGCAACCCAAATACAAAATCTATCATGACTTGATCTCATTTCTACTCAGGTATCATAATTGGTTGAAGTAATACCGATGGTACCTAATACTCAGCTTTTACTTGTTGACATATTAAACACTTCGACACATAGTCTAAAATATCTCGTTTAATACCGTGCCACCAATAATGCTGTTTCAGGTCGTTATACATCTTCATACTACCCGAGTGAATTGACAATCTACTATTATGAGCTTCATCACAAATCATTCGAATCAACTCAGGATTCTTAGGCACACATAATTAGTTTCTAAACCGTAGACATCCCTCAGTGTCGATCTAAAACTCTGAATTAGTACTCGAACCACAATGACACCTTTTTGCTAATAAGTCATTATCAACCTTTTGAGCTTTATAAACCTGTTGAACGAATAACGGTCTCGCTTTCAACTCTTCAATAATCACACCATCATCAGTCATAGCTATATCCGCATTCATTGCACGTAGAGAAAATAGTGATTTTTGGCTTAGTGCATCAGCAACTACATTGGCCTTTCCCAGGTGATAATCAACCACGATCTCGTATTCTTTTAACAACTCCAACCATCGTCACTGTCTCAAATTTAGATCCTTTTAAGACATTAAGTATTTTAGACTCTTGCGATCGGAATAGACATGACATTTTTCATTGAATAGATAGTGACGCCATATTTTCAAAGTAAAAACTATGGCAGCCAACTCGAGATCATGAGTCAGATAGTTCTTTTCATTCGGCTTCAACTATCTCGAGGCGTAAGCTACAACTTTACCCTTCTGCATCAAAACACAGCCCAAACCATTTAAGGATGCATTGCTGAAGATAATGAACTCTTTACCCGATTTTGACTAAACAAGCACTGGAGCTTCCGTTAATAAGGTTTTTAGCTGATGAAACTCTTCTGGCACCTTTCTGACAATTCAAACTTAACATCTTTCTGTAACAGCTTTGTCATCGAAGCTGCGATCATAGAAAACCCTTTCACAAAGTGTCTATAGTACCCGACAAGTCCTAGAAAACTCTGAATTTTAGAAACATTTCGCGAAGGTTTCCAATCAAGTATAGCCGAGATTTTACTCGGGTCAACCCGAATGCCTGATGCTGAAACAACATGTCCCAGGAAACTAACTTCATTCAACCAAAATTCACACTTGCTAAATTTCGCATATAACTGCCTATCACGCAAAACCTGTAACACAAGTTTCAAGTGTTCGACATGCTCAGTTTCGTGATGCGAATAGATCAGAATGTCATCTATGAATACAACCACAAATCGATCTAGATATGGTCTAAATACCCGATTCATCAGATCCATGAAAATAGCAGGGGCATTAGTGAGTCCGAACGGCATCACAAAAAACTTGTAATGGCCGTATCTCATCTGAAAAGCAGTCTTAGGTACATCTGAGTCTCTAACTCATAGCTGATAATAACTTGATCTCAGATCGATTTTTGAAAATACTAAAGCTTCCTTAAGCTGATCAAATAAATCGTCAATATGTGGCAACGGATATTTATTCTTTACGGTAACATTATTGAGTTGCCGGTAGTCGTTGCATATTCTCAAAGTTTCATTTTTCTTTTTCACAAATAGAACTGGCACACCCCAAGGAGAGAAACTCGGTCGGGCAAAACCTCTATGTGTCAATTATTGCAATTGAGCTTTCAACTCTTTTAATTCGGTCAGTGCCATTCTATACTGAGCTATCGAGATCAGAGTCGTCCTTACATTAACTCAATACCAAACTCTACTTCCCGAACAGGTGGCAATCCCAGCAATTCCTCCAGAAACACATCTGGATACTCACATACAACTAGTACGAATTCAATCTTCTTTTTGGTCACTTTACTATCGATCACATAGGCAAAGTAAGCTTCGCAACCCTTTCTCAAATACTGTCGAACTAACATCGAAGATATCATTGCTGGAAACCCATTCAAATTCGCAGATTCAATTCAATTATCTCATTATTCTGACACCACAGATCAATAGTCTTTCGTCTACAATTCACTACCGCATCATGCACGGTTAGCCAATCCATGTCGAGGATAATATCGAACTCATCAAATGGTAGCAACATCAAATCGGTCGGAAAACATGAATCTCAAATCATTAAAGGGAAATTCTTGCACACTCTATCAACTAGTACACACCGGCCTAGGGGGTTCAAACCCGAATCACAAACTCAGTAGACTCAACAGGTAAAGTTTTGTAGGATACTAATGTTTCACACACATAGAAATAGGTTGAACCGGGATCAATCAGAGCAATTACACTAGTATTAAAGAGAGTGAACATACCGGTGATGACATCTGGAGATGAAGCCTCCTCTCGAGCACGAATGGCATAGGCTCTAGCTGGCACACGAGCCTCTGATCTAATAGCTATATCCAAAGTCCCTCTTTGAGTGCCGCTCCTACCTCCCACATTGCGAGATGGTCTACCTCTAGCTGCAGTACCACTCGGTCTTACTCTAAGCATTATCCTTTTCAACTATCTCCGGGCAGTCCCGAATAAAATGATCCTGTGAACCACACTTGTAGTAAGTGCGGTTGTTAGATTTACCCCAACATTCACCAAAATACCGCCTACCACACTATTGACACTCGGGCTTATTCGGTTGAGTATTGCCAACACTAGCAATCGAGGTGGCTCGTGAACTCACTGGTGGTCGTTCTCAGATAGATATCCCCGTGTTAGCATTGGATCAACTACTATCACTTTTTAACTTTTTTAATGATGTTTGAGGAAATTTACTCGCTGATCTCTTACGGAAGTCTCTAGCTTCAAACTCGACTTTTCGTTTTTCTTTCCCCAACTTTTTAGCTTTACAAGCTCGCTCAATAAGTACCACAAACTCATTTATTTCAAGTATGCCAACCAGTAATTTTATATCTTCGTTTAACCCTACTTCAAATTTTTGACACATAACAGCCTCAGATGAAACACACTTACGAGCATAGCGACTAAGTCTCACAAACTTGCACTCGTACTCAGATACGGTCATACGACCCTATTTAAGCTCGAAAAATTCCTTGCATTTAGAATCTATGAATCGCTTGCTGATGTATTTCTTACGAAACTCTGTCTGAAAGATGTCTCAAGTAACTCGTTCTTTTGGAACAACCGATACGAGAGTATTCCACCAATAGTAGGCAGAATCCCGTAATAAGGATATAGCACACTTCAGGCACTCATCAGGTGTGCAAAATAGTTCATCAAATATGCGAATTGTGTTATTGAGCCAAAATTTAGCTCGTTCAGCATCATCATCATCTTCAGCTCTAAACTATTGAGCCCCGTGTTTTTTAATTCTGTCAACTAGAGGCTTATTTACTCTCGGAATTAACAATCGAGGCACCACCGATACTACAGGTGGAGTATTTAGATTCGGGGGTTGTTGAACAGCTGGATTGGTCCGAATATATTGATTGAATCGCTCATTCATCATACTATAGAAGGCTTGTCTAGCACCCTCATCAGGATTACTCGCAGGTGGTCGAGATTCATCCGACGGGTCCCTTGCGCGAGCAGCAGCGCCACACTCTTGACATCGTCAGCTATAGCTCACTTGGGATCATGATCCATTTACTATATGGAAGAAGAAAACACATTTCACTATCAGAAGTCATTCACACTATCACGTTATAATTTATGGAATGTATAGCTAAACCCACACGCACTACGTTAGTCTGAGAACCGACTAAACCTTAGCTCTGATACCAATCAAATGTAACACCCCTAATCCGTATTCGTCATCAGATTAGGGTTGCGAGGCATTACTCGTCTAACCACAAGTCAACACCCTCATTTAAATATTAATACATTAATATATGCATGAAATCACGATCAAACATGTACTTTTATTTTCAATATTAAAACGTTAATAAACATACCACAACAAATATCATTTACATCACTTAAAACAACTTTCATTCAAATAGCAAAAACACTATTCATTTGGTCACTTTACAAACTATGGTCGAATATATATGTTTAACCTTATTCAACTTATACCAATCAAATAACTTTAATTATTCAATCACATGCATACCACAACTAGTTTTTCACAACAATAATTTATCTTATCAAACCTCATGACCGAATGTATATAAACATTCAATGAAAAATACGAACTCCAAATTTAGTCAATACCATGGCCGAATATTTACAAGTGAGTATATTTATCAACCAAAGCACACTATATACCTTATTCAAACCAAATTTGTATACACAAGTATTACACAAAACATTATATGAAATAACTTCAAAGTCAAGCTTATAAGTCATACATGAAATATTCATTTGTAACATATAGCTAATATTCCTTTCATAATTTTATAAAACACACACATACCAAAACAAGTTTATATTATAACCGAATATGCACCAACATATGAGACTCAAACATATTCAACTAACTCAAGAATAGAAATAAAGCCATTTTCGTATGGCATTTATATACATACACATATATCATTTGAGTCAATTCAAAAGTAGTTTAGCCTATACATGCCATAGACTTTAAGTTCATTCACAAAATGGTACCAAAGATATTGGATAGTGTGATTGACTTTGATGATGATCCTCGAGCTCGAGCTTAGTCTTTAAAGTTTATAAAATAGTTTAATAAACACATACAGTAAGCTAACATAGCTTAGTAAGTTATAAGCAATGGTAAAAATATACAACTAATCATTATACTAATTTAGTGAATTCAATTTGATTATTAACTAACTTATAGCTGCATATACATATAACATGTCACCATTCATCAATTACCATATCCAATAGGTCTCAAAACCAAATGCTCATGTACCATTTATCCATTTCGAACAAGCTCAAAAATTAATGATCATACCTCATTTCTATATTTTAATAAACAAGAACAACTTACCTCATTAGTACTAAGTTATTCAACTATCATGCATCACTTACCTATGTATCACCTTTCGGTTACCTCCATTCATTAGTTTATATCTTTGAAGGATCCGTAAACCCACACACCTAGTGTGATTCATGTAACGTATCGCACACTTAGTGCAGTTACTTTGATAAAGTGCACACATAGTGCAAATTTTCTTGTAATGCATCGCACACTTAGTGCCATTACTTATTTTTGCAAACCTAGTGGCAAATGACCGATTTTGAACACTTAGTGCTCGGTGTATGAGTTCGTATACATAGTGCTCATTAATCCGATCTCTTCTTCTCTCATATCGACATATAAATTCACAGTATATACATATGAACATACATATATACACATGATCGAATCAAGCCATTCTTCTTATAACTTACCATCACTTAATGCTAATTCCACATTTAACTACTCTTCAATCTATAAATACTCATTCAACTCAAATACATCAAATTACATATATATGTCAACCAAACATTCGGCTAGCGCATAACTTATCCAATACCACATTCGACTTTAGGTAATTTAACAAGCTTCATTCTATTTAATTTATTCACATTAATATAGATTAAATAAAAATTCAAATCAACCCAATTGCTTATAAACTTACCTCGGAAGTCGACAGATTAGGTTTGCCCACTATTCGTTCAAATTTGCTTTTCCCCGATCCAATCCTATTTCTTTTTGTTCTTGATCTAAATAATTTCAAATTAAGCTCATTCAAATATATTTTCACTCAATTTAATCCAAAAACACATAATTATGTAAATTACCATTTTACCCCTGACATTTACAATTTTTACAATTTAGTCCCTATCGTACAAAACACAAAATACACAAAATTTGAACCTACTCCTTTAGGGCCGAATATTCATTTCTCTTATACAACCTAATACATTTCATTTATTTCACAATTTGACCCTTCAAATTACAATTTTTACAATTTAACCCTAATTACTCAAAATCATCAAAATTTCCAATACAAAACATGTTAATCTAAAGCGTATCCTTAATAGTAAACATTACAAAACACAAGCCTTCATCAATGGCTGAGCACTACACATGCATTAATATAAAAAATTTAACATGGGTCGGATAGTATTCAAAGCAACGATCTCAAAATGTAAAAATTAACAAAAACTAAACTCAATTTCATACCTTAATCAAGCATGCAAGGGGCCGAATGGTTGAGAGCTTAAGTTTCTTTCTTTCTTCTTTGGTTTCGGTAATGAAGAAATAAAAATGATGATGATAAAAGATGTTTATTTATTTTAATAATATTAACTTGTATTATAACATAACATTTTAACATAAAAATTATGTATATAAAAACATATTAATATAAAATTAAAGCAAAATGACGTCCACTGACATGCAAAAAGGTCAATTTACAACCTAAATACTCATATAAAAGAAGACAAATGAATTTAGCCACTCAATTTAATAAATGGCTACTTTTACCACTTACTCGATTTAGTCCTTTTCTTTAAATTAAACACACAAACGATCAAATTAATTCACGAAAATTTTTGCACATGCTCACTCATAAATCATAGACACCAAATATAATATAAAAATATTTTTTTGACTCAGATTCATGGTCTCGAAACCATCGTTCTGATTAGGGTTAAAATCGGGTTGTTACACGACTTGTCTACTCTTACTGACTATCCTATTGGACTTAACACAGTCATCTCATTAATAGTACTCTCACACATGATGCCCAAGGTGCCAGACACAATGCATGCAATGTATGAATGCGTAGACCCTATATTAATTAGAGTAGTGTATGGTACATTATGAATTAGAAATATACCGGTTATAACATCATCTGAGGCGTCACCATCCTCTCGATGACGAGAAACATAGACTAGTACTGGCTGCCTCGTCTCAATGTTACCAGCACATCTACTTGTCGCTTCACGACCTCGTCCCACACCATTTCCACCCCTGGCCTGCCCACGGCCTCTCGGTAGCTGCTGACCACCTCTCGCTAGCTGAACATAACCCTAACATGTAGCTTGAATTTGAATAGGCCTTTGAGGACAATTTTTGACTTGATGCTCCATAGACCCACATCTGAAACATTTCTCAATCTTCTTCCAGCACTCACCCAGGTGATGTCTCCCACAATTAGCACAAGGCTGTGGTCTTGCAACAGGAACCCCGACTCGGACTAGCCTATCAAACTTGGTCTTCTTTTTAGGCCTTCCAGAAGAACTTGAGGGCTCTGAATCCCTCTTATATCTACTCCTATCCTTTTCACGATTCTGGCACTCAGAGCACTTCATGTCCTCGGTAATTTTTGCCTTTTCTACTAGGGCAACAAAATATCGCTCCCTCTGCGGAGCTATCAAGACTCGTAACTCATCTCGTAGGCCGTCCTCGAATCGTACACAGCGTTCATATTCAGTCACCACTATCCCACGAACATAACGACTTAGTCGTAGGAACTCTGCCTCATATTCTGCCACAGTTTTATTCCCCTAGGTCAAGCTTAGAAATTCCCTTCTTCGGACATCCACATAACTTGCGCCCATATACTTTCCTTGGAAAGCCGCCTTAAAGAAATCCCACATTAACCAGTTGGCCTAAGTACCCTCTCTCACGATAAGCCACCACTGATAGGCCTCATCTCGTAGTAAAGACACTGCACCTTTTAGTTTTTGCTCAGAAGTGCAGTTGAGGTCGTCCATTATTCTTTTTGTGGCTTTCAACTCGTATTCAGCCACATTAGGGGCTATTCTAGAAATAACCCTAAATATTTTTTCTCCATTCAATCGGAGTCGTTCTGAAATCGACCCGCGTCCCACAGTACCAGTATTGGTCCCTGCAACCCTTTCTAGGATATGGAGCATAACTTAGGATAGTGCATCATCCCCACCACTCGGTCGTATGATCTCGTCTCATTCACCGGTGAAGCTGGTGCCTCCCTAGCCTCAACATTATCCATGTGGCCTTATGTCAAAGACCTAGCCCCAACACTTCTTCGGCCTCTACCGCAGCCTCATGTACCCCTTCCGTGAGTACCTCTAGTACTCATATCAAATAACGTATTATCTGTTTAAGAAGTTTTATGTATCAGTTTGTAATTCTAATAATTATTCATAGATGTCTTATGAAAAATAGTAATCAAAGTTTTGTTTTCACAAATTAAGGTCTCCCTACAGTTTCTAATTTCCTACAGTCTCAGTTTACTCTAACTAAAGAGTTTAAGTACATTTCTACTATCTATAGTAGTCTCTCAGTGTATTTCAGTTCAAGTAGTCTACAGTATAAAGAAAACTTATGGATTCGGTGCTGGAGACTCGGTGTGCCACACTTGTAAACCTTTCAAAACACTTCAAGAATAGTTTTTCAGAAATTACAGATATTTTAAAAATCCATTCCACAGCCGAGTTTTGCAACTTGGCTCTGATAACACTAAAAGTAGCACCCCAAACCCAGCCTAGACGTTATGGTTGAATTTGGCGTGTCATATTGAAGTGTCTTTTGAAAATTGGACTTATTGATAAAAAGCATTTTTACATTTAAAAAACCCCTTTTTATTATTATTTAACAAATCACCAAGTCAAAGCGTTTGCCTTATTATCTGCTATTGTTATAGTAGGTTGATTTAAAATTGCAGAAGCTTTTAAAAACTCTAATGTTTAAATTTTGTGTCTTTAAAACTAGTAATTATTTTGAAAATTTGACTTCTCCTAAACTATTAGTTTAAAATAAGTAAGCAAAAGCCCAATTAAAAATTTAAACAAATGTACATGGCTTTACTACATAAACAAGACCAAACACAAACTTTAAATTTAAATAAAAGCAAGTAGGACAGCTGCAGTTGTGTGGCCACCTCCAAGCCCCTCATAGCACCAAATTGCTTATGGCTGAGGATTACCTGTATAGTTAAAATGAAAGGGTGAGTTTATGAAAAAATCAGTGTATAATCCCCTATCTGTCAGTCAGTATACAATATGTAGTAACAGTTTGGGCCTAAGCCCTATTCAGTAACAATACAGTGCGGATCTTAGCCCAATACAATAACAGTGTAGGCCTTAGCCCAATGTCGTATCAATACAATGCAATAATGCAACCCATCCCAATCTAGCCAACACACCACTCCGTACCACCAACACACCATGTTGGAATAAACTCGACCTACCCAGCCAACATACTAATATCGCAGCAAGGCTGCTAGTAACAGTATTGCAGTAAAGCTGCAAGTAATAATATATGTGGCAAAGCCACCAGTACAGTATACTTTCTCCATAATAGTATCCCAACCCTATGCAGTACGTCATGTCATAAATCACACGTATATGTAGAATGTCATACTCAGAATCAGTCATCTACAATCATGAACACATCACCAACCTACCTTTAGGGGTATAACAGTCATTTCACCCTTTAGGGGTATTTTGGACATTTTACCTACTTTAGGGTCACGGTGTAGATATCGACCTCTTGAAAGGTCCACAGTCGCCATGAGCGACTCTGGTAACCTAAATGGTCATAACAGTGTAAATGGGCTCAAGGCCCATTACTCGACCCAAGTGGGCCCACATGCTCGTGCGACTCGTTCAGCTCAGATTTTGCCACGGCTATGAAACTTACATAGCCCAGTCCAGTATTTGTCACAAATTGCGGATTTCATCTGTGTGGGGCCCATGAGCTTATTGGGCCCACACGGCCTCTTTGCCTAACGTGGCCCATTACGACCTAAGCCCGTGAAAATTCTCATATAGGCCTCTACAGTCATACGCCCGTGACTCATGGGCTTGGTTAATGTGACCTCTAAGCCCAATCTTTTGGCTTTTTGACTTTTGTCGTTCTATAGTCAAAACAGCGTAAATACACTCCTATTTACGCAACCGCTCCAAGTTTCTCAAGCACCCAACCTTGATTGAGTAATATGCAATTTACTTCTCTTAGATCACTTATTAAAATGATCGAACACTACTTGCCAACTTACTACAACAATAGCAAATCTCATCAGGTAGAATCATTCAAAAGTGGCTGAAATCCATGAATATCAAACCTACAGAAACATAGGGATATTCCGTCTATGCTCAAAATAAACCAAGATAATACTTTTACCTTAACTGAACGATGAATGAAAAAGGTTTTGATTGCTTCAGTCGCTTGCACCCCTTCACTCCACTGAAATACCTAGCACCCAACAAACCACCACATTGTAAGGACAAGACAAGAATCACAATTAGAACACGTAAGAAGAAGTATTCAGCTTTTCAAAAAGATAGGAGAAAACGAATTTGAACACATAAAAAATAAAAAGAATCAAAGGAGGGAACTTATGAGTACCTACCGAATCATCAGAACTCTTGAAAGACTAAAACCACAACACCACAGCAGAGTACGAGAACAGTCGGCCAAAAACCCAAAAATAGAAGAACACCAAAAGAAAATTAGAGAAAAGAATGAGGGATATACTATTCGGCCATATTTGAGAAAAGAAAATGAAAACAAGGGAGAAGAGCGAATCAGCTAGGATAGAAATCGAAAAGAACCAAAAGCCAATAATAAAAGAAAAGAAAAGAAGAATTTGACAGTTGTTAACCCTAAAATCGATTATCTGAGTGTCTAGTGACCAAATTCGACACAAACACTTCCTCTCAATCAAACTCATTAATTTTCTCCTAGTATCCCTCATTGAATTACTCCACCAATTTCTCCTCAACTCCCCCAACAACTCCATTCAACTTCTATTCAAACTCCCCTTAGTTGTGTTTCAGTCAAACTCCACTACCTACACAGCTCATGCAACAAAATAAATTGAACCTCTAATGTGCAACCCAGATCTTGAACCTCTGACCTCACAGTTACACAACACGCTACCTTGCCACTAGACCACAAGCTCTTTTTGTGTCATAAAATAAGCACTATTATTGATAAGGCCTATATGCCTGTGTCAGGAATCATTTAAGAGCAAAATTAAAAATTCTGAAAAAGTCAAGGCTTGAACCTAGGCTTCTCAAACACTCCCATACACGCCCAAATCCCTTAGCCATTAAAGCAAACAAACAACTTATGTCATATCATGCAAAAATAAAAGACTTAAATTTTTGGGGCGTTACATTGTGTGTATGTATGTTCATTGTTTTATAGATTATTAAAGGTACGAGAAGATTGGGGATTGTCGAGGACCATCACCACACTATCGAACTATATTTTGGAACCTTTTGAATGTGTACATATTTGAGTATGGAATGTATAGGCTAGAGAACTTAGGTGATGTTTTGAGATGTGTAAATATAGTCATGTGAAATGGCTTGCTAATGTATGTGTTTTGGATGAGTTTAGTTCATGCTTATTGATGCATAAGTTGGAAACATATAATGTGCTCATGAATGGCTAATGAAATGGTACATAAATAGGTGAGTACATATTTTATTTTGGATATGTAAATGATGAGAAATTTCTATGAATTGAAATGGTTTAGATGAAGTATTAGTTATATGTTTATAATGGAAAGTTGATGCTTTGAATTGGTATATTTGAGTAAGAATTTTATATGCAAATGAATGATGTGGTTAAGAGTCAAATTGTACATGTTTTAGTATGTTGTGTATGCTTTTGGAATATGAAATTGGATTGGTTTGGTGCTTATAGGTTTGACTCAAATTTTGGGTGGCAAGTCAGTGTTACCCACGGGTCAAGTACACGGGCGTGTCTTCGGCCGTGTGGACAAGTCAGTAGGTATGCCTTGTTTTTCCATGACTTGGATAGGTGTGTTTGATGCCGTGCGAGGCACATGGCCTACCCACACAGGCGTGCATAACCTCTATAACTTTGAAAAATGTTTAATTTTTGAAAAAATATTTTTATGCTTGGTTTAGTCTCGATCCTTTCCCAATGCATGTTTTAGGTCTCGTAGACCTATTTAAGGGGCTCTATGTATACAATTTTTATGATATGATGATGATGTATTTATGTTTGTAAAATGATCGTAAAAGTTCTATTATTTCTGGTAACACTTCTTAACCCTAAATCGACTATGGTTGCGGGTTAAGGGTGTTATATTTGGTATCAGAGTTATGATTTGTTGATTCTCAAACTAATGTAGCGTGTGTGAGTCTAGGTATACATGCCATATTATTATACTACGATAGTGTGATGATTCCTGACAATTGAAATGTGTTTTCATATAGTAAATGATCTCGATCGAGCTGTAGCAAATGATGTAGAAAGTAATGTGCCCGCTTCTACTTAGGGGACAGTGCCGACTGATTCTAGGCCAATTTTGAGTAGTAATGAGAGTGAGGATAAACAAGCCTTCTATCAAATGATGAACGATTGGTTTACTCAGTATATCTGGACAAATCTGGCCATTCCACAACCTTCTCCCCCATCGATTCATCCTCAAATACCTATAATGCTACAAGTTGTTGATCCAGTAAAAATGAATAAGCCACCAGTTGATAAAATTAGAAAATACGGGACTGAAGAATTCAGAGCTACTATTGATGATGTTGCTGAACGAGTTAAATTTTGGCTCGACAATACTGTTCGTGTGTTTGATGAGCTATCTTGTACCCCTGACGAGTGTATTAAATGTGATGTATCATTGCTTAGAGATTCTGCAAACCCTTGGTGGAATACACTAATATCTGTAGTTCCGAGAGAAAAGGTTACCAGGGAGTTCTTTCAGACTAAATTCTGTAAGAAATACATCAGTCAAGATTTATTGACCAAAACGCAAAGAATTCCTTGAGTTGAAACAAGGTCGTTTGACTGTAACAGAGTATGAGCGGAATTTGTGAGACTGAGCAGATATGCCCGAGAGTGTTTTAACCGAAGTAATAATGTGTAAAAGATTTAAAGATGGACTGAATGAAGACATCAAGATGTTAGTCAAGATTCTTGAAATAAAAGAGTTTGTTGTACTTGTTGAACAAGCGTGTAAAGCTGAAGAGCTCGGAAAAGAGAAAAGAAAAGCTAAATTTGAAGCTAGAGATGCACGAAAGAGATCCTCAAGTAAGTCTTTCCAAGCGGCATTAAAGAAATTCAGAGATGACTATAGTCGTTAAAAGGCTACTACGTGTTATTCTAGACATGATTGGGATAGACCACCTGTGGGTTTGAAAGCTACCTCAGTAGCTAGTGTTGGCAACATATGATCGAATCAACATGAGTGCAAACACTATGGTAAACGACATCCCAACAGCTATAGATTGAATGATCGAAGCTTACTTTAAATGTGGATCAATGGATCATTGTATCCGTGAATACCTTGAATTAGCTAAGCAAAATACAGTACAAAATGCAAGACCGAGTAACATGTCACTTGAGGTAGACCTCCCAGAAACATGGGTAATATGAGTGGTAGTCAAAGAGGAACTAAAGATACAACTGTTAGATCGGAGGCTCGTGCACCTCCAGAGCTTAAGCTATTTGCGCTCATGAAGAAACTTCATCTCCAGATGTGATTACTAGTAATTTCACTCCCTATGATACTAGTGTTGTTGCATTGATTGATCCAGGATCAACTCACTCTTATGTATGTGAAACTTTAGTATCCAAGAAGGCTTTACCTATTGAGTTTACTGAGTTTGTGATTAGAGTATCAAACCCCTTAGGTCTATTTGTTTTAGTTGATAAGGTATGCAAGAATTGTCCGTTGATGATTCAAGATTCATGTTTCTCGATCGATTTGATGTTTTTTCCATTCTATGAGTTTGATATAATTCTGGGTATGGATTGGTTAACCTTGCACGATGCTATTATGAATTAAAAACAGAAGACTATTGATTTGCGATGTCAGAATGATGAGATTATTCTAATTGAGTTTAATGATCTGAATGGTTTACTAGCAGTGATATCTTCGATGTTAGCTCAGAAATATGTGAGAAAGGGTTGTGAAGTTTATTTTGCTTATGTGCTCGATTCTAAAGCATAAAAAAAGAAGATTGAATCAATACCAATTGTATGTGAATATCCGGATGTGTTTCCTGAAGAATTACCGGGTTTGCCACCTATCCGAGAGGTAGAGTTTGGTATTGAGTTAATATCGGGAATGACTCTGATATCAATAGCTCCGTACAGAATGGCACTGAAAGAATTAAAAGAATTGAAAGCTCAATTGCAAGAATTGACTGATAGAGGTTTGCACGACTGAGTTTTTCTCCCTGGGGTGCACTAGTTTTGTTTGTGAAAAAGAAAGACAGATCTATGAGAATATGTATCGACTATAGACAACTCAACAAGGTGCTATAAAGAATAAATATCCTTTGCCACTGATTGACGATTTATTCGATCAGTTGAAAGGGGTTACATTGTTTTCTAAGATAGATTTGAGATCGGGTTACTATCAACTGCGAGTTAAAGACTCTGATGTATCGAAAACTACTTTTCGAATGAGGTACGGACACTATGCGTTTCTAGTTATGCCTTTCGGACTTACTAATATACCTTTTCTTTTTATGGATTTAATGAATTGAATCTTCAGACAGTATTTGGATCGATTCATAGTTGTGTTTATAGATGACATATTGATTTATTCCAATGATGAATCCAAGCATGCTGAACATCTGAGATTAGTATTACAGACTTTGCGTGATAAGAAGTTGTATGCGAAGTTCAGTAAATGTGAGTCCTGGTTATGAGAAGTTAATTTTCTGGGACACATTATATTAGCATCGGGTATTCGAGTTGATCCTAACAAGATTTTGGCTATACTAGATTAGATGCCTCCTAGAAATGTATCTGAAGTCTAAATTATTCTGGGATTAGAGGGTTACTATAGACTGTTCGTAAAAGGTTTTTCTATGATTGCAACACTTATGACGCGACTACTTCAGAAAGATGTTAAGTTTGAGTGGTCAGAAAAGTGCCAGAAATGTTTTGATCAGTTGAAAGCTTTGTTGACTAAAGCCCTAGTGTTAGTTCAGCTAGAATCAGGTAAAGAATTTGTTATCTATAATGATGCATCTTTGAATGGTTTTGGTTGTGTTTTGATACAGGAAGGCATAGTTATAGCTTATGCCTCAAGACAGTGAAAGCCGCATGAAAAGAACTATCCGACGCACTATCTGGAATTGGCAGCTATTATGTTTGCATTGAAGATATGGCGCCACTATCTGTTTGATGAAAACTGTCACGTTTATTCCGATCATAAAAGCTTAAAATATTTGATGAATTAGAAGGATCTGAATTTACGACAGTGAATATGGTTATAGTTGTTAAAAGATTATGATCATGTGATCGACTACCATCCAGGAAAGGCTAATGTTGTTGCTGATGCTTTGTGTCAGAAATCGTTGTTTGCCTTACAAGCGATGAATACTCAGTTGACCTTATCAGATGATGGTTCGCTAGTAGTTGAGTTGAAAGCAAAACCATTATTTATTCAGCAAATTTGTGAGGCTCAAAAGTTGATAATAAATTGATAGGAAAACGGGCTCAATGATATGAATATTGATTCAGAGTTTCGGGTTGATACTGAAGGTTGTTTGAGGTTCAAAGATCGAATATGTGTTCTGAGAAATTCAGAGTTGATTTAGATGATTTTGAACGAAGCTCATTACAGTCAGTTATCTTGTTCACCTGGGTAGTACAAAAATGTATAATGATTTGAAACAACTTTACTAGTGGCCTGGTATGAAACGAGATATATCTTATTTTGTTTCGAGATGTTTGATTTGTCAGCAAGTCAAAGTCGAGCATTAGGTACCTTCCGGGTTACTTCAGCCTATTATGATACTTGAGTGGAAATGGGAAAGAGTCATAATGTAACACCCCAAACCCGGCCCATACGTTACGACTGAATTTGGTATGTCACAGGGTGAAGTGTAATCAAGTCTTAATTAAATCTTAGAAAAACCGACGATTTGGAAGAAAACTTTTTCCGAGTATTACGTAGTCTTTTGAAAACATTGATGTTTAGATTAAAGAGACTCTACTTTCACTTTAATATTTAAACTACTGAGGTGTCGAGTTTGCTATAAACAGTAAACAAAAAAAACCCAAGCACAACCTTGAAAGGCCTTATTACATAATGAAAAGCCCAAATTTAAAACATAAACTTATAGTAATGCCGAAACTATAAAGAAAAGAAATCGAAATTATGGCCTCCACGAGTTCGCCTCGGCTTCTGCATCCACGAGTTACTGCTCACCTAAAAACGTAAGGAAAAGGGGTAAGTCACCAGGACTCAGTATGTAAATTTCCCACATTATACATACAGCATGATGCCCATAGTCACACATTGGCCTTAGCCCACATATCAACATACAATATATGAAATGCAAATAGCCCAACCCAAACCTAGTTTTTCCATCTGCTACACACCAACCCGTACCAACCAATCACACCGTGGGGATTCAACCCTCCATCTGCTACACTCCATCACGACAGTCATGCTGCCAATTACACATGATCACTATGTGACCAAATATATTATATATATACATCGTGGCAGAGCCACCAATCACAATGTGACCAAAAATTATTTATGAACATATGTATATATATCGTGGCAAAGCCACCGATCACTACGTGACTAATTAAGCACTTGGCCTTCATATCAAACCCATACCCATGATCTACATACAAATCCTAACAATGCAACATGCTATTCATAACACATCAATTTTCCATACATACATTTGGCTATGCAAAGAAACAATACGGTTACACGTACTTGGCAATCCTAGCCTTATCCCTAAGGGCATCACGACTGTCTACACAGCCCTTTTTCCAGCTTTTAAGTCTATACAAACGTTAGTACAAATAAAGTATAGTGTGTGAAGGTTTACACACCTGATAATACGCACGACGACACTCTCTATGTCGACACTATCACTAGTCGAAACTACCGCTATGTGCCTACTATTCTGCTTAGAAGCCGCCTACAACCCGATGGCCAATCCCGAATAGCAGACACCGCGTATTTCTTGAACTTTGGGGCTGGGACTACAGATCCAACCCCTTCCTTCGATTTGCTGACATGCGAGTCCATGAATGATCTTGGTCAGAAGGTACTATATTAAAATGATGATCGCTTAACGAAACATTAGTTTAAGACACGAACAATGAAAGGAAATCGATTGATCAACTTAGGGAGAATTGAAATCCTTACCTTGAAATCCCGAAAGAAATAATATGGTTCGAACGTTAACAATTTTTGGCTTAGAAACCTAGGTGATTAGATCTCGTTCAAATCCCAGAATGGCTCCCAAAAAGAACACAAGATCAGTGAAAATCATCAATCTAATGATGGCCCTAACAACCGACTAGCCATTCGGCTTTAGTCACCAAAAGCTGAAAAAAATTACAAAAAATTAATAGTACAAGTCGACACTTACCTCTACAGAAGATTTCAGCTACCACTTGCGAGAAGATTCGATAATGCCAAAGAAAAAGATTGAAACGGGGTAATGAGATCTAAGAGTTTTTGGCTTTTAAGAAAGATTTGAAGAAGAGATGAACAGATAAGAGGCTTAGGCGTTTTCGGCTTTAGAAGAATAGATTTAGGAGTTTTTCGATTTTGGCAGAAAAAGAGAAGAAGATGAGCCCTTAATTGTCAAAAATAGGAGGAGAGAAAATAAAAGCTACGCTCTTAGGAAAACAATGAATTTCGGCCCATCCTTAGCCAAAAACAAATGAGAATTTAGGTATACCCTTAGCCATTTCTAGCCGTTTCCCTCCTTGCATTCAGTGTCCCGCACTCGGCCACCTCTTCCACCTCTATCCTATCCCACATTTCCCTCTTATCCTCATCTTCCTTTCTTCTTACTCAATCCACACTTACTCCTGCAAAGTCCCAGCCGAAACCACCTCTCACTCCTCAGGCGCATATATTAAAAAAAAACACTCATTTTGCTTAACATGGGATTTGAACCTGCTCTCTTCAAACCCTCCTTGTGGCGTCACTTACCTATGCCCTTAGTGGCCCCTCCTTGCCTCTTTACTAGCTAGATTTTTGTGTTAACTTTCCCATTCAAGTACCCTTAAGGCCCACTTCACATAGTTCTCCCTTGCAGAGTCTAAAAATAAAAATTTTTACCAAGGCTCAGGCTTAACCTCAAGCCTTCCTGAAAGCTCTAAACACACCAGACACACACACAGCATGGCATACACACACAATACATCATAAATGCAGAGCCCCAATCTAGGATATTATAGTTCTTACCCCCTTAAATGAATTTCGTCCCCAAAATTACCTGGTCGAAAGAGGTGAGGGTATTGCTATCGTATAACATTCTCTGGCTCCCATGTAGCTTCCTCTAATCCGTGATTCTACCATAGAACCTTAACCAAAGGAACTGATTTTCTTCGCAAAACTTTAACATCACACTCTAAGATCTAAACTGGTTCCTCCTCAAAAGATAAATCAGGCTTTACTTCGAGTTCCTCCAACGATATCACATGAAATGGGTCAGAATGGTAACGCCGCAACATTGAAATATGGAACACATCATGGATCCAACTTAGCTCCGAAGGTAGCTCAAGCTAATAAGCAACTGGTCCTACACGCTTTAACACCCGATAAGGCCTGATGAACCTAGGGCTTAGCTTACCCTTCCGTCAAACCTCGAAATTTCTTCCACAAAGGATACTTTCAAGAAAACCCGATCACCCATCGAAACTCTATATCCCTCTACTTGGTCGGTAAAGACTTACGCCTGTCCGACGCTTCCTTCAACCTAGCCCAAATCAACCCAACCTTATTCTCTGTTTCCAATACTAGTTTCGGACCCAAAATCTGTTGTTCACCCAACTCCATCCAACATGTAAGAGTACGACACTTCCGCCCGTACAATGCCTTATACGGTGACATTCGAATACTGGACTGGTAGCTGTTATTATATGCGAATTCTGCCAATGGTAGGAATTCTTCCTAGCTACCTTTGAAATCGATAATGCAACCTCTCAACATGTCTTCCAAAAGCTGTATCACCCTTTCTAACTGTCCGTCCATATGTGGATGAAACGCCGTACTAAAATCCAACTTTGTTCCCAACGCTTAACGCCTTCCAAAATCTTGACGTAAACACAGGATCCTTGTCTGAGATACTGGACACAGGTACTCCATGCAACCTCACAATCTCCGCTATATACAACTTAGCCAACCTTTATAGAGAGTAATCAACCCGAACTGGTATAAAATGAGCGGACTTCGTCAACGATCTATGACTACCCATATCGAATCCTTCTTAGTAGGCGTAAGAGGTAGCCCACTAACAAAATCCATAGTGATTCTCTCCCATTTCCATTGCGGAATCTTCACCGACTGCAACAACCCCGAAGGCAACTAATGCTCTGCCTTTACCTACTGACATGTCAAACATTTACCAACAAATTTAGTTACCTCCCGCTTCAGACCTGGCCCCCAAAATTGTTCTTGTAAATCCCGATACATTTTACTTCCTCCCGGATGCATAGTATATGGGCTACTATGCACTTCCTGAAGAATCATCCACCTTAATTCCATGTCCCTCGGCATACAAACCTTTTCTCAAAACACAGAACCCCGTCATCGTTCAGATTATAGTCCCCTACTTCTCCATGTTGCACTTGAGATAGTCGGGCACTCAAGTCATCATCCTGCAACTACTTCTCTTTAATATGATTTATCCATGTCGGCTTTACCTGAAGCTCAACTAATAAACTCCCATCTTCATACAGGCTCAGATGAGCAAACATCTTCCTCAGATCCGAGATCACCTTTCGGCTTAGCGCATCCGCCACCACGTTAGCTTTGCCTGGATGGTATTCAATCGAACAATCGTAATCCTTTAGTAGTTCAATCCACCTCCTCTGCCTCAAATTCAACTCCTTTTGGGTGAGGGGATATTTCAAGCTCTTATGATCTGTATAAACAATGGACCTCTCCCCATACAGATAGTGTCTCCAAATCTTTAAAGCAAAAACCACCGCCGCCAACTCTAAATCATGCGTGGGATAATTTAGCTCATGCGGTCTTAACTACTGAGATGCATAAGCAACCACTCTTTTGCCTTTATCAACACACATCCTAACCCGGCGTACGACGCATCACAATAAACCACGAACTCCTTTCCAGCCTCCAGTTGAATCAACACCGGAGCTTCCGTCAACACCTTCTTCAACTTTTCAAAACTTTCCTGTTGTTTGTCACCCCACACAAAAAGTACTCCCTTCCTCAACAACTTGGTTAAAGGTGCCGCAATCAAGGAAAATCCTTCAATGAACCTCCTGTAAGAACCAACAAGACCCAGGAAACTCCAAATTCCCATCACAGACTTGGGTGCTTTCCAATCCATGATAGCTTCAACCTTTCGGGGATCAACTTGGACCCCTTTAGCCGACACAACGTGTCCTAGAAAAGTAACCTCCCTTAACCAAAATTTGCACTTATAGAATTTTGTGTACAATTTCTTCTCCCTCAAGATTTGTAGTACCACTCATAGATGTGAATCATGCTCCTCCTCCGACCTTGAATACGCTAGGATATCATCTATAAGTACTACCATGAACCAGTCCAAATAGGGTTGGAACACCCGATTTACCATATCCATAAACACCGCCGGTGCGTTAGTCAACCCAAACGGCATTACCAAGAATTCTTAATGGCCATAACGAGTCTTGAAAGCTGTCTTATGAATATCCGATTCTTTGACCTTAAGCTGATGGTATCCTGATCTTAAATCTATCTTTGAGAACACTGACGCCCCTTTTAGTTGATAGAACAAGTCATCAATCCTTGGCAACGGATACTTGTCTTAATAGTCAACTTGTTTAGCTGACAGTAGTCAATGCACATACACATTGATCCATCCTTCTTCTTGACAAATAGCACTGGCGCTCCCCATGGTGATACACTTGGTCGGATGAAACCCCGATCCAACAATTCCTGAATTTGGGCTTTCAATTCCACCAACTCCTTCGGCGCCATTCTATATGGTGCAATGGATACTGGTGCTATTCCCGAAAGAAGATCAATTCCAAATTACACCTCACGATCCGGAGGTAGTCCGAGAAGTTCTTCTAGGAGAATGTTAGAAAACTCCCTCACCATTATAGCATTCTCCACTGTTGAATCTGAACTTCCAAAGCACAAAAAAAGGCTACGAATGCCCTACACCCTTTTCTCATCATTCTTTCAGCCTTTAGAGCGGATACTACATTAGACAAGTAGTTCCTCCGTTCACCTATTACCACCACCTCATCCTCCTGACTAGTCTTTAGTACCATACGCTAGGCTGCACAATGTAGATTCACTCGATACTTCACTAACCAGTCCATACCTAAGATTAGATCGAATTCCCCAAAAGGCAGTCCCATTAAATCTCCGAAAGACTACCCCTTGCACTTCTAGAGGTACATCCCTATACAGTTTGTTCACCACTACAGACTGACCTAGTGGGCTAATTACAGTCATCTCCCTAGGGATAATCTCAAAGTCTATACTTAAAGTTCCAGAGACTATACTAGTAGCATAAGAGTGCGTCGATCCAATATCAATTAATGTAGAAAAAGGTAAACCAAAAATCAAGAACGTACCGGTTATGACATTTAGTGCACCCCCTCCTCTCGACGTCTTGCTGCATAGACTAACCCCGGTTGTCTTGCATAGGTGTTCCCTGCACCTCTGCCTTACATCCCACGGCCCCGACCATAACTATCACCCCTATGGTTGGACGCGACCTCTCTGTGGTTGTGGACCTCCTCTTCCAGGCTAAGCGTTAGTCTGTCCTACCGACTTCACACCACTCCGATCCTGTGGATAGTCCCTAACCAGATGATCCGGGACCCACACCTAAAACATTTCCTATCACCTACCCAACATTCGCCCGAATGAAATTTATTACACTGACCACACCTCTGAGGTTGACCATTACACCCTGTCTCGGCCCATCCATCTTAGGTCTTTTCTAAAATGCCCCATTGACCCCGACGTCCCAACATTCCTCTTATTCTTATCCCTATCTCTATCATTATTCCGCTTTTCAGTTCGCTTAACTTCTTCGTCTATCTTAGCCTTTTCCACTAAAACCACAAATTCTCGCTTTCATTGTGGAGCTATCAACACACACAAATCATCCTCAAACCATCCTCAAATCGAACACAACACTCGTGTTCCATGGCCACTATCCCTCGGGCATAATGACTCAAGCGCAGAAATTTTGCTTTGTAAGTAGCTACCGATTTACTTCCTTAAATCAGATTTAGAAATGCCCTACGATGTGCATCCACATAACTTGATCCAATGTACTTACTCTGGAATGACGACTTGAAGAACTTCCAAGTAATGTGGTCAGCCACCGCACCATCCCTGACCGTAAGCCACCATTGGTACGCTTCATCCCAAAGAAGAGACACCACTCCCTTCAGCTTTTCCTCTTCCGTGAAGTCAAGATCATCCATTATACGCTCCACCGCTTCCATTCAATACTCAGCTGTACTAGGAGCTACACCAAAAATTCCCTTAAACATTTCCACTCCATTAGCCTTAAGTCACTCTGGCACATATTTCTGAGCTCCGGTACCCATGCCTGCTCTCACAACTCTCTCCAACACTCGGAGCATCGCTTGAGACACTGCATCATCTCCACCCATTTGGTCCTGATACTCTGCCTCCACAGCTGGTGGAACTGGTATCTCATTTCCTGACTCATGACCAGACCCTACTGGTTCCGACACAGCAATCCTACCTCTACCTCGGCCACGCACACACGCCTCCTAGTGCTCATTACTAACGTTCACGATTTATCTGATTAAAAATTTTATGAATTAATAATTTCTTCCACTGATTAATAACGAACAATCTTATGAAAAGTAGTTTCAATAGTAGTTCTTTTGATTTCGAGATTATATCTACATAGTTCAGTCTCAAGTCTGTATCTCCTAGTTCTAGAAATCACATACATTCAACAACCATACACATTTCAAACAGAGTATCACATTACTGCATCAAACACAAAAGTGACATCAATAACCTCACCTTCACACACAAGTATTTTCGTCATTTCACTACCTGTGGTATTTTATAATTTCACCCTACAAGGGTATTTTGTAATTTCACAAAATAGGGTATCTTGGTGATTTTACAAAATAAGGGTATTTTGGTAATTTCATAAATTAGGGTTATTTTGGTAATTTTCTCAAACCTAGAGTATTTTGGGTATTTTACAGAACTAGAGGCATACGAGTAATTTTACAAAAATAGGGTATTGGTCCCTTTTGGGTTTTAGTTATGAATTTTGGCCCATTAACAAGTCCTCTCGGCTAAAGTGAACAAACACTACGCATCAGGTTGGATTGTAGTGAATAGGAGGTGGGCCACTAGGACCGCTTAAATACCAAGCTCTCCTTAGATCCAATCCTAGACATGCGTATGCCCGTTGCCACACTCCAACCCAACGACTTGTTCATGGACATGTTTAACTAGAGAAATTAAGTCTTATGGATTTTAAGAGTTGTTTAACTAGGCCTATGGTCCATAAACCCTAGCATACCTATCTATGTCCCCATAAAGCATATCAAGCCCAACATACATAACATATCAAGGGGTAGAATACTTACCTACGTGGATCAGGTGCTGCCAGACTTGAAGACCATATCTCAACCCAAAACATTTTTCTTAAACTCATATCAAGCTATAAAACACCACTGGACCCATTTCACATTCGAAGTTTTACAACTGGGCTCGATACCGAAAATGTAACACCCCAAACCCGACCCATACGTTATGACTGAATCTGGTATGTCACAGGGTGAAGTGTAATGAAGTCTTAATTAAATCTTAGAAAAATTGACGATTTGGAAGAAAACTTTTTCCGAGTATTACATAGTCTTTTGAAAACATTAATGTTTAGATTAAAAAACTCCACTTTTACTTTAATATTTAAACTGATGAGGTGTCGAGATTGTTATAAACAGTAAACAAAAAAAACCAAAGTACAACCTTGAAAGGCCATATTACATAACGAAAAGCCCAAATTTAAAAAATAAACTTATAGTAATGTTAAAACTATAAAGAAAAGAAATCAAAATTATGGCATCCACGAGTTCGCCTAGGCTCCTGCATCCACGAGCTACTGCTCACCTGAAAAGTTAAGGAAAAGAGGTGAGTCACCAAGACTCAGTGTGTAAATTTCCCACATTATACATACGGCATGAAACCCATAGTCACACATTGGCCTTAGCCCACATATCAGCATACAACATATGAAATGCAAATAGCCCAACCCAAACCTAGTTTTTCCATCCGCTACACACCAACCCGTACCAACCAATCACACCATGGGGATTTCTACAATCAACCCTCCATCCGCTACACTCCATCACGACAGTCATGCTGCCAATTACACACGATCACTAGGTGACCAAATAAATTATATATATACATCGTGGCAGAGCCACCGATAACAATGTGACCAAAAATTATGTATGAACATTTGTATATATATCGTGGCAAAGCCACCGATCACTACATGACCAATTAAGCACTTCCCCTTCATATCAAACCCATACCCATGACCTATATACAAATCTTAACAATGCAACATGGTATTCATAACACATCAATTTGCCATACATACATTCGACTATGCAAAGAAATGATATGGTCACGTACCTAGCAATCCTAGCCTTACCCCTAAGGGCATCACGGCTGTCTACACTGCCTTTTTCTGACTTTTCAGCCCATACAAATGTTAGTACAAATAAAGTATAGTGTGTGAAGGTTTACGCACCTGATAATACGCACGATGACACTCTCTATGTTGACACTATCACTAGCCGAAACTACCACTATCGCTACTATTCTGCTCAGAAGGTGGCCTACAACCCAGTGGCCAATCCTAAACAGCAGACATCGCGCGTTTCTTAAACTTTGGGGTTGGGACTACAGATCCAACCCCTTCCTTCGATTTGCTGACATGCAAGTCCATGAATGATCTTGGTAAGAAGGTACTGTATTGAAATGATTATCGCTTAACGAAACATTAGTTTAAGACACGAACAATGAAAGAAAATTGATTGATCAACTTAGGAGAATTGAAATCCTTACCTTTAAATCCTGAAATAAATAATATGGTTCGAATGTTAACGATTTCTGGCTTAGAAACCTAGGCGATTAGATCTCCTTCAAATCCCGAAATGCTGCCCAAAAAGAACACGAGATCAGTGAAAAAAATCAATCTAATGATGGCCCTAACAACCAACTAGCCATTCGGCTTTGGTCTCTAAAAGGGGAAAAAAATTACAAAAAATAATAGTACAAGTCAACACTTACCTCTACAGAAGATTTCGACTACCACTTATGAGAAGATTCGGTAATGCCAAAGAAGAAGATTGAAACGGGGTAATGAGATCTAAGAGTTTTTGGATTTTAAGAAAGATTTGAAAAAGAGATGAATAGATAAGAGGCTTAGGCATTTTCGGCTTTAGAAGAATAGAGTTAGGAGTTTTTCGATTTTGGCAGGAAAAGTGAAGAAGATGAACCCTTAATTACTCAAAATAGGAGGAGAGAAAATAAAAGCTATTCGCTTAGGAAAACAATGAATTTTGGCACACCCTTAGCCAAAAATAAATGAGAATTTCGGCATACCCTTAGCCACTTCTAGCCATTTCCCTCCTTGTATTTAGTGTCCCACACTCGGTCACCTCTTCCACCTCTATCCTATCCCACATTTCCCTCTTATCCTCATCTTTATTTTTACTGACTCAATCCATAATCACCCCTGCAGAGTCCCAGTTGAAACCACCTCTCACTCCTCAAGCACCTATATTAAAAAAAAACACTCCTTTTGCTTAACATGGGATTCTATGCCCTTAGTGGCACCTCTTTGTCTCTTTACCAGCTTGATTTTTTTATTAACTTTCCCATTCAAGTACCCTTAAGGCCCACTTCACCTAGTTCTCCCTTGTAGAGTCTAAAATAAAAATTTCTACCAAGGCCCAGGCTTAACCTTAAGCTTTCCAGAAAGCTCTAAACACGCTAGACACACACATGCATGGCATACACACACAACACATCACAAATGCAGAGCCCCCAATCTAGGATGTTACACATAATGGATTTTGTATTAGGTTTGCCTCTGTCACTGAGTAAGAAGGACGCTATCTAAGTTATTGTAGATAGACTAACTAAATCGGCTCATTTTGTTTTAGTTTGTACGGATTATTCATTTGATAAACTCACTGAGTTGTATATTTCTCAGATTATGAGACTACACAGAGTTCTTTTTCTATTATTTTGGATAGAGACTTGAGATTCACATCGCGGTTTTGGAAGAAACTACATGATGCACTAGGTACAAAACTACACTTTTGTACTGGTTTTCATCCACAAACAGATGGTCAGTCCAATGAATCATTCAGATAATCGAGGATATGTTGAGATATTGCATTCTTGAGTTTGAAGGTACATGGGAACGATACTTACCTTGATTGAATTTGCGTATAATAATAGTTTTCAATCAAGTATCAAAATGGCACCTTATGAAGTTTTATACGGTCGCAAATGTTGAACACCTTTGTATTGGACCAAGCTCAATGAAAATAAGATATACGGGGTTGATTTGATCAAAGAGACTAAAAAAAGTAAAAGTGACTCGTGATAGTCTAAAAACTGCGTCAGATCATCAGAAATCGTATGCAGACTTGAAACGAAAAGATATTGAATTTTAGATCGGGGACAAAAGTATTGTTAAAAATCTCACCGTGAAAGTGGATACTTTGATTCGATCATGCAGGTAAATTATGTCCATGATTCATTGGGCCGTATGAGATTATAGAGCGTATCGGGCCAATTGCTTATTGATTCTTGTTGCCACCTGAGTTGGAAAAGATCCATAACGTATTTTATGTTTCAATGCTTTGATGATATCAACCCAACCCATCACATGTAATTTCCCCATCTGAGATTGAGATTCGATCCAATATGACATATGAGGAAGAACCGATCTAGATTCTAGATCGTGAAGTAAAAGAATTGATAAATAAGAAAATTTCTTTAGTAAAAGTCTTATCGCATTGACACGGGGTTGAAGAAGTTACTTGGGAGCCCGAGGATGTTATGAGAGAATGTTACCCAAACATCTTCGCCAGTAAGATTTTTGGGGATGAAAATACCTAAAGGGGGAGAATTGTAAAAGTCTGGTAAGTTCATAAGTAAATAAATGTTGTTACATTTTATTGTATATATTTTAATAGTGTCAAATTAAATTGTTATTTATGTGAATGAATATGCTGAAATGAATTGAGCTTGGGAGAAATATTTACGAGCTTGAAATGATCGAGATAAGTCATCTGAAAGCCCCGTACGAACCTTAGGAATAGTTAGGATACATATGTCATGACATAGGATTCAGATAAGTGTTTTTGTGTAAGACCACATCTGGGACGTTGGCATCGACTTATGTTCAAGTATAGGACCATGTTTGGGACATTGGCAGTGTATTTATTTTGTGTAAGACCCTATTTGGGATAATGGAATCGATATGTGATTACATGTAAGACCATGTTAGGGACTTTAGCATTGTACGAGCTTTTCGACTATCCGAGTATCTTTATTAATTCTAAATGTTTCAACGGGCATTATAGAGATGAGATCAGATGTGAAAATGAACTAAAGGTTTCAGGTATGTGCTTTGAGATATGTATATGAAAACAGAGTAAGTATATGTTTTTGATGAATCATGAATCGGACATGGTAAAATATAAGTTTATATGTACTTATGAGTATATGTGCATTTGAACATTGATGTTATATTGCTATAGTAAATGTGATAATATTTGAGATGCAAGCATATTAAATGTACAATTGGTTAAGGTTTGTTTGATTTGATTAGTTATTTTCATGTAAATGTTAAATTGCTCATTATTTGCTTATGACTTACTAAGCTATGATATCTTACTTTGTGTGCATCTTTGTTCATTTTTTTATAGATTATTAAAGCTACGGGAAGCTCGGGGATCGTTGAGGATCATTACCACACTATCGAACTATATTTTGGTAGCTTTTGAATGTGTACATATTTGAGTATGGCATGTATAGGCTAGAGAACTTAGGTGATGTTTTAAGATGTGTAAATATAGCCATGTGAAATGGATTGCTAATGTATGTGTTTTGGATGAGTTTAGTTCATGCTTATTGATTCATAAGTTGGAAAGAGATAATATGCTCATGAATGGCTAATGAAATGGTACATAAATAGGTGAGTACATGTTTGATTTTGGATATGTAAATGATGAGAAATTGCTATGAATTGAAATGGTTTAGTTGAAGTATTAGTTATATGTTTATGATGGAAAGTTGATGCTTTGAATTGGTATATTTGTGTAAGAATTGTATATGCAAATGAATGATGTGGTTAAGAGTCTAATTGTCCATGTTTTAGTATGTTGTGTATGCTTTTGGAATATGAAATTAGATTGGTTTGGTGCTTATAGGTTTGAATCAAATTTTGGGTGGCAAATTGGCCTTGTAAATGGCCTATATTTGCCCATACGGTTGAGTACACTGGCGTGTGTCTCGACCGTGTCTCTTAAGTTTTTAATTCAAAGCAAGTCAGATTCGCACATGGGCCAGACACACGGGCGTGTGACAGGCCATGTGAATTAAGTCAGTGTTGCCCACGGGTCAAGTACACGAGTGTATCTTTGGCCATGTGGATAAGTCAGTAGGTATGCCCTGTTTTGCCACGGCCTACCCACACGGGTGTGTGATCTCTATAACTTTGAAAAATGTTTGATTTTAAGAAAAATTTTGTATGTGCTCGGTTTAATCCTGGTCCCTTCCCAATGCACGTTTTAGGTCTCGTAAACCTATTTAAGGGACTCTATGTATATAATTTGTTATGATATGATGATGATGAATTTATGTTTGTAAAATGATCGTAAAAGTTTTGTTATGTCCGGTAAAGCTTCATAACCCTAGACCGGCGATGGTTGCGGGTTACGGGTGTTACAACTTTAGCACTTTTTCATCTTTAACATAGCTTAACTCTTTACCATCTTTAAAATAAAAATTTAGCTCTTTACATGTTGAACCACTTGGAATATCGAAGGATACCCAGAATTTGTCATACACGTAGTAAGATGCCAATGCCATATCCCAGATATAATCTTACATGGGATCACATGTTGATGCCGATACCATATCCCAGATATGGTCTTATACGAGATCTCATATCGATGTCGATGCCATATCCCATATATGGTCTTATACGAGATCATATATCGATGCCATGTCCAGACATGGTCGTACACAAAAATTCTTATTCAATGCCAATGCCATATCACAAATATGGTCTTATATGAGATCTCAATTCGGTGCCAAGGGCATATCCCAGACATGGTCTTATATAGGACCTCATAAATCTCATGTCTTGATAATGGTATCCTTTCATTTCCTGAGGTACAACCGGGACATCAAGATCATAAATTTTCATCATATTCTCATCGAAATTTCATTGATCAAATTCATAGAAATAATATACATCTTCATGAAATTGTCAAGCAATTTAAAGCATAATAACATGATGTTGAAGTATTACACACAAACTTACATCGTTATCAAAATGTATATAATTGTTCAATTTAATTCACCACCTTATTATTTCCTCAGTTTCGATCCAGGCTTCATGTTTGTAGATCTATAATGATAGTTTAACTCTTTTAATGATCATATTGACTAAATTGAACCATGAATCATACTTTGGAAAAATTACAATTTTGCCCCTATACTTTTTCATATTTACAAAATGGTCCCTAGGCTCGTATAATGAAATACACTCATTTCCTTAATTACCCAAGCCTAGCCGAATCTATCTTAATCTTATAGTAGCTCATATTTTCTTCAAAACTGATTTTTACTACACATTTTATCAATTTTACAATTAGGTCATTTTTATGTGTTTTCCATGAAAATCACTTAGAAAAAGATGTTTATCACACATCAAACTTTCATATTCCTCCATTAAACATTAAAATACATGTAAGTCATACATGGGTAAATTTTTTAACATGACCTCTAGCATAAAATATAGCTAGAAATAGCTAAATCGGGCTATAAGGATCTCAAAAATACGAAGAACATTAAAAACGGGGCTAGGAGGTACTTACAATCAAGCTTGAAAGTTGAAGAAACCCTAGCTATGGTGTCCTTGAGAATTTTGGCCAAGCATGTAGAAGATGGACACCATTTTTGACTTCTTTTTCCCTTTTATTAGTTTATTAACCAAATGGCTAAAATACCCTTAAGGCCCTTTTCTTGAGATTTTTCCTTCCCATGTCCATTTTTGTCTATCTTGACATATAATGGTCTAATTGCTAAATAAGGACCTCTAATAATTTTTTTTAATGCTATTTAATACTTGAATCTTCTAGAATCTCATATTTTTCAATCTTTGAAGTTTCGTCCTAATGAATAAATTGATCACTAATTTATAAAATTTCATCATGAAATTTTCACACAATCATGCAAGCATGCCATAGACCTCATATAATCCATAAAACACATATTTCTACTTTTTATTTGTGGTCTCACAACCACTATTTTGACTAGGCCCTAATTTGGGCTGATACAGTTATCGGGTTTACACGATCCGAGAGGTAAAGTTTGGTATTGAGTTAGTACCGGAATAACTCTGATATCGATAGATCCTTATAGAATGGCACTGAGCAAATTAAAAGAGTTGAAATCTCAGTTGCAAGAGTTGATAGATAGAGGTTTCACGCGACCGAGTTATTCTCCCTGGGGTGCACCGGTGTTGTTTGTGAAAAGAAAGGCGGAACTATGAGAATGTGTATTGATTATCCTCTGCCATGAATAGACAATTTGTTTGATCATTTGAAAGGGGCTACAGTATTTTCAAAGATAGATTTGAGATTAGGCTACTATCAACTGTGAGTTAAAGACTCTGATGTGCTGAAAATTGCTTTCCAAACGAGGTATGGGCATTATGAGTTTTTAGTTATACCTTTCGGATTAACGAATGCACCTGCTATTTTTATAGACCTAATGAATCGAATCTTCATACCATATTTGGATCAATTTTTGTTGTGTTTATAATTGACATCTTGATCTATTCCCGTGATAAATCTGAGCATGCTGAGCACTTGAAAATTGTGTTACAGACTTTGTGTGATAAGCAATTATATGCAAAGTTCAGTAAATGTGAATTTTGGTTGCACGAAGTCAGTTTTCTAAGGTATATTATGTTAGCATCGGGTATTCGAGTAGATCCAAGTAAGATGTCAGCAATATTGGATTGGAAGCCTATGAGAAATGTATCCAAAGTTTGAAGCTTTTTGGGACTCGCTGGTTATTATAGATAATTCATAAAAGGTTTTTCAATGATTGCAACTCCATTAACAAAACTACTTCAGAAAGATGTTAAGTTTGAGTGGTCGGACAGGTGTCAGAAAAGTTTTGATCAGCTGAAAGCTTTATTGACTAAAGCTCCAAAGTTAGTTCAACTAGAATCAGGTAAAGAATTCATAATCTATAGTGATGCATAGTTGAATGGTCTAGGTTGTGTTTTGATGCAGGAAGGAAAAGTCATAGCTTATGCATTGAGACAATTAAAGCCGCATGAAAAGAATTACCCGACGCATAATCTTGAGTTACCAGCTATTGTGTTTGCATTGAAGATTTGGCGCCACTATTTGTTTAGTGAGAAATGCCATGTTTATTCTAATCACAAAAGCTTAAAATATTTGATGACTTAAAAGATTTGAATCTAAGACAGTGAAGATGGTTAGAATTGTTAAAAGGTTACGAGCTAGTGATCAACTACCATCTAGGGAAGGCCAATGTTGTTGCTGATGCTTTAAGTGGGAAATCTTTGTTTGCTCTGCGTGCGATGAATACTCAGTTGGCTTTATTTGATGATAGTTCGATTGTAGCTGAGTTGAAAGTGAGACTGTTATTTATACAACATATTTACAAAGCTCAGAAAGTTGATAATGATTTGTTAACAAAACAAGCTCAATGTGATTTGAACCCTGATTTAGAGTTTCAAGTTGATGCTAATGATTGTTTGATATTCAAAGATCGAATATGTGTTCCAAGAAATCCAAAGTTGATTCGGTGATGATGTGTGGTGGAAAAAGTCTTAAAATTTACATAATGAATGATCGAGACTAGAAACTAATATCACCACGATTGAGGCAAGCACACCTATCGAACAGTAGTATAGTTTAGTGGCAAGACCAAATTGTTGAACCCAAAGGAACCAAAAGTACTAATACTAACTTTCTTCTTATTATTTAGCCTAAGAATTAAGAGAATTGTTATTTAATCTAAAATTAACTAACTCCCAAGCTAAAGATGCTAAGACACAGATAAGGAATTGAGGAAATACTTGTGGGAAAAACCAATTGATGAAGACAGTACCCGAAGAAGAATCCACCTAGACTTCACTTGTTACCTAACTCTAAACCAGACGATTTATTCACTTGACTTGATCCTTAGGATTCCCTAATTTATATTAATACCTCTCTCGAGGCTACTAACGTCTAACCCTAGGTTGATTAACTGAAATATCTTTCTAATTAAAACCCCTAGAATTGTATTAACTCCATCTATGGACTCCTATATGAGGTTTGACCCTAATCTGGCAGATTTTCGTCATCCTATCTCTAGGGTTGCGATCAACTCCGCTTAACTATTCTAGATCTACTATTAAACAGGGAATATTCCTCCTCTTCCTAAGCACATCAATACTTGAATCAATATCCTAAAATATCAAAAAAAGAATTAAGAACACATAATTAAGAACAAATCAAGTATTTATCATATAGTTCAAAAAACAATAACAAGATCCGTCTTAGGTTTCATCCCCCTTAGGTATTTGAGGGGTTTAGTTCATAATTATAAAAGAATACATCTCAAAAGTAAATATTAAACAAAACATAAGAAAAACCCTAAAACCCCCTGAAGGAATTGAAGGAGAGATCCTCAGTCTTGAGTATGACTCTAGCTTCTAGAGATGAATCAACTGGCTTTCTTTGAGTGAATCCCACAATTCAGCTCATTGGCCTGCTGAATGCCCTCTTTAAGGTTGGCCTCTAGGGTGTTTATATAGGCTTTTGGAGTGTTTTTCTTTGCCTCTAAGTACCTAATCCGAATGGAACTCTTCTTTGCTGCGGCAAGCACACGTCCGTGTGGCACGGCAGTGTGATTCGGGGCCAGGCCGTGGTCTGATCTGCTAAGGAGGTACGATCGTGTGTTTCAGGCCCAGGCCGAGTGCAATTCGTACTTTGGCCCATTTTCTCCATTTTTGGCCTGTTTCTCATTCTTTTCATCCTTCGGTGCTCTCCTAAGTATAAAACATGAAATTAAAGGATTAAGAGCAGTAAATTCCACAATTCAGGGAATAAATCATCCAAAAGTATGCTAAATGTGGGATTAAAATATGAACATATTACAATTTGTCAGGTGATTTTGAATGAAGCTCATAGTAGTCGATTATCTGTTCATCCGGGAAGTACAAAAATGTATAATGATCTGAAACAACTTTACTGGTGGTTTGGAATGAAGCTTGATATCTCTGAATTTGTTTCGAAATGTTTAATCTGTTAGCAAGTCAAAGCTGAGCATCAGGTACCGTCTGGGTTACACAGCCGATTATGATTCCCGAGTGGAAATGGGACAAAATCACGATAGATTTTGTATCAGGTCTGCCCTATCTCCGAGTAAATAGGACGCAATATGGGCAGTTGTTGATTGACCAACTAAATCACCTCATATCATTCTGGTGAGTACGGATTATTCTCTTGATAAACTTGCTAAGTTGTACATTTCTAAGGTTTTAAGATTGCACAGACTACCTATTTCTATTGTTTCGGATAGAGATCCGAGGTTCACATCACGATTTTGGAAGAAACTGCAAGATGCATTAGGTACGAAACTACACTTCAGTACTGCTTTTCACCCACAAACGAATGGTCAATCCGAACGTATTATTCAAATACTCGAGGATAAGTTGAGATGTTGCATTCCTCAGTTTGAAGGAACGTGGGAACACTACTTGCCATCGACTGAATTTGCGTATAATAATAGCTTTCAATCGAGTATAAAAATGGCACCTTACAAAGCTTTGTATGGTCGTAAATGTAACAGTCCGGTTTTGACCCTAATCGGAACTGTGGTTTTGGAACCATGAGTTTGAGTCAGAAAATATTTAAAAATTATTTTTTTGTTTATTATGTGTGAATTTATATCCATGAATTTTTCGTGTTTTAATTTTTTTATTTGACTACCGATTTAATAAAAAGGGCTTAATCGCGTAAGAAGAAAAAGTTGATAGTTAAATATGTAAGGGCCGAATTGTTGTTGTCTTTAAAGCATGAGGTATTTATAATGCAATTAGACCATTTAATTTATGCATGGACACTTTTGGACATGAGTTAGTGGAAATGGAATAAAATTATAAAGATTAAAAATAGAAATGAATAATTATATGATAATTAAATAAAACAAAAGCATAAATTAAAGCCATTATCATCTTTTTAGGACAAATATATCAAAGAAAGAAAATCATCCATGGCTTTTTAGGTTTCGGATACTATCAAGCTTAATTTAAGGTTCGTTTTTGCTCAGTTTTTGATAATTTTTACGTTTTTGAGATCATTGCTATGAAATCTACAAAGCCCATGTTGTAATTTTTGAATATGATGAATATTTTGAGTTTTTCCATTGATGATTTAATGGTTTTGTGAGGTTAGTTGATGAATTATGAAAGATATGTTTTAGATTAATATGTTTTGTATTGGAATTTTTGATGAATTTGAGTAATTAGGGCTAAATTGTAAAAATAATAAATTGAGGTACTAAAATGTGAAATAAATGAAATGTATGGACTTGCATGAGCATGGGTAACATTCGGCCGAAGCATGATGTGTGCAAATTTTGCATGCTTTGTGTTTTGTGCAATTTGGACTAAATTGTAAAAAGTCCATTTATGTGTTTTTGGATTAAATTGAATGGAATTATGTTTGAATGAGTTTAATTTGAATATGTTTAGATCAAGAACTAAAGAAATTGGATTTGGATTGGGGGAAAACCAAAGTTATCGAATAATCGTCTCGTTCTGATTTTTATTGTCCGAGGTAAGTTTATAAGCAAATAAATCTCATTAATTTTGAAAATATATACGAATAGTAAATGTTAAATTGAAATTATGGATATATATATGTGGTAGCCGAATGTGTATAAACTTGAAGGAATCATTTATAAGTTTGACTTGATCGAGTTACGAAGTCCGAAAGCCCATACGAACCTTAGGAATAGTTAGGATACATATGTCATGACACAGGATTCCGTTATGTGTTATCATGTAAGTCCATGTCTAGGACGTTGGCATTGACTTGTGATTTACATGTAAGACCCTACTTGGGACAATGGCATCGATATGTGATTACATGTAAGACCACATCTGGGACGTTTGCATTGTACGAGATGTTTGACTATTCTAGTATCATTTTTAATTTTGAACAGTTCAAAGGGCAATGTTAAGAAAAGATCGAATGTGAAATCGAATTAAAAGGTTCAGGTATGTGTTAGTTAATTGTTTATATGAAAAATAAGGTAAGTTGATTACTTGAAATGAGATATAAATTATGTATGATGCAAATGGAAATATATATGTATATATGACTGATCATGTTCGGCCATATGGTATATGTATGTGAGATTAAAATGTGACCTTAGTAGTAAATGATAACTTTGTATTTGAAAATATGTGTATTCGGCCTTATTAACATAATGTTAATATGCAATGGCTGATATATATATTTGCTTATGACATACTAAGCTGTGAAAGCTTACTGTGTGTATGTTTGCTCTCTATTTTATAGATTTTGGAAGCTAGTTACGAGCTCGGGGATCGTCAGAGAAGTCTATCACACTATTGACTATTTCGATACTTTTATAAAGTTGAACTTAATCCTATTCCATGTATAGGCTAGTTTGTGTTATGTTTGATTTTGGGTATTATATATTTAAGCCATGCGAAAATGGCTAAGAATGATATTCAAGCTTTAGCTAATTTCAGTTATGTGTTATATACTTGTGATCAGCTTGTTATAAAATGTAAATTATGGATTGATATATTTTGGTTCAGTACTATGCAATATTATATGCGTGTGATGTGATTTAGTAAAATGAAAATAGACATTTACTAAAACATATGAATTTAGTATGTTCATATTCAACCCTTTGTATTTGGGTTTTGATCATTTGAATAGTAACTTGTGTTATAATAAAACAAGAAGGATATATGTGTATTAAGTAAATTGGTTTTGTTATTTGGGCTTTAATGAGTAAGCGGATATAGAATTATAATGATACTTATATTAAATTCGATCAAGTTTAGGTAAATTGAATGAAAATGCATGATGTGGCGATTATGATAAGGTTAGAATGATATATGATTTTGATTTATTTGATATTTTTGCTTATGATTTATGTGACTACATATATGTCCGTTATATAATATAAAATGATTCGTAAAGAGTTTATGTTAGCTTTATAATTTAAAATTTGATTGATTTAAGAGACTCATTCATGTGTACATATATAGTTATTCTGATGTTGTGCTTTGTTTAGTAATGCCTCGTAACCCCATTTCGGTGATGGATATGGGTTAGGGGTGTTACATTTGATTGGTATCATAGCTACGGTTTAGTCGATTCTAGGACTAACATAGCATGTGTGAGTCTAGCTATACATTCCATATTATATATTGCGATAGTGTGATGATTTCTGACATTTGAAAATGTGCTTTTGTATAGTAAATGTAACATCCTAAAATCTAGGGGTCTGTAAAATTTGGGAAATTGCATATGTTATGCTTGATATGTTGTTGTGTAGGCATGATTAGGGGTCCTAGTGAGGCCTAGGGTCGTGTTGGAGCTTTGGTAAAATTTTGCTTTTTGGGCACTTAAAAGGGGAGAGATAGTGGAAGTAGGACTTAAGTATAATTGTTTGTGTTTTGATAACACAAGTGAGGTGGGTGGCGTGTTGGTTGTGGCATCAAGGTGGAAGCTGGGTGGAATGGGGTTCAAATCCCATATGCTGCATATTGGGTTTTATTTTTGAAATCTGGAAGAAAGAGGGAAGATGGGTCAAACCATTTGAATGGACGGAGGAGAGGAGATTGGGGAGTTTGAATTGGTCAAGGTGGTTGGGTGATTTCAAATGGGTGATGGAGAGTGGATTGTGGAGGAAATGGGGGAGAGAATCATGGGAGTTGGTGAGTGAAGGTGTTTGGAAGAAAGTGGGGAGGGGCTTGAGGAGCATAATCAATTTTGGTTAGTGGGTGTGTGTGCCAAATTCTCTTTAACTTCCTAGGCAATTTTAGCTCATTTGGTCATAAGTGTGTAGGGAGAGTGTCATTTTCTCTAAGTGTTCATTTGAGAGTTTGTGTTCTTTTGTTTTTTGGCTAAAAACATTTTGATTACTTCCATTCTCATTGCTGAACCTCATTTTTCTATTTTCCTTTTTCTTTTCTCATCTTTCTCTCTTGTGCACATTAAAGCCGAAACTCCTCTATACCTCTCTTTCCAGCTACTTACCATTTGTTCTCTCTTGTGTCACCATAGTTGAATTTCTTTCACACTCCATCTTCTGTCTTTACGCGATTTACCACCTCCTCTCTTTGCCGAACCTGGTGAGTCTAGGTGCTTTTTCATTCTTCTATTTTCTCTTTTCCATAGCCGAATGCTTAACCCTCTTCTTATTTTTGGTTGTGTTCTTTTCTTCACTAACTAAAACTCCAATCCCTTCTTTGTAGTTTCTTAAGCAGGGTTAGTTGAATATCTAGAAGCAAGAGGTTCAATTCTCTTCAGTCTGCCAAAATTCATTCGGCTCAATCTTGTCATTAAGGTAATGGTATTCTTGCTTTTCTTTCTTTTATCTTTTATCTTATGTTACACATAGCCGAAGTGGTTATTTCTCTCGACTAATCCCCTCTCTTCTTCTTTCAACATGCCATAGCCGAATCTGTCTTTGCTCAGTTCTCCGTTGATCAAGGTAGGGAATTTTCTCGCTAATTTTTGTACGTTTACTCTCTTTTCATTCTCTCTTCTTTAATCGAACCTGCATCTCTACCTAGGCCCATTGTGTTTAGGATCAAGAAACTCTCTTCTCTGTTAGTTAAATATTCAGATTTCATGAAGTCGTGGTAAGAGCCGAAACCTCTTGTTAAACAATCGTCATTTTTACTATGGTACCTTACTGATCAAGTTTTCTTCATGGAGGCAAGTGATAACCGATCTAAGGGGGTGTCGATTAGGGAGTCTAAGGGGAGTGGACTCGTAGCCCTTGCTCCCATGTTCAAATGGTGAAGGGTGTCAACTATTCGAGATTTCCAATCGGGTTGTGGAAGGGAGTCGACATTGGTTTCGGATAGGCAGATCATGGTGGTTCGCACTAGTGAGGGTAAGTTTTAGTAAATCATTTGGGTAGATGTGGATTAGAGATATCTCTTTTGTTAGTTACGAGCAGGAGTGTTTAATTCTTCATGTAATCAGGTGTGTAACTCACACCTTTATTTGTTTCATAATGTATTATTCAGTGTAATAGTTAAAAGTCGAAATACCCTTAATGGGTAAGTTCACGAGATATACCTAACGGGTAAGTTTGGAAATAGCCAGGTGAGTGAATTTACAGTTATACCCTTTCGATTAGATTTGGCATGACTATGTAAACTGCTTAACTTCTATATCGGCATGTTCATGCATGCATTAAATATTATTCCATAGTATGTTGTATGGGATTAAAATGATTTTGATAATTGGGGAAGTGTATTTTGGTGGCTCTGCCACATATTTCGGTGACTCTGTCACATTTTGGTTCGGTGGATATGCCACATATATTTTGATAGTCTGGTGGCTCTACCACAATTTTGACGATCAGCAGCATGACTGCCATCGAGGTGTGTAGCGGACGGAGGGTTGATTGTAGAAATCCATTCAAGTGTGTTAGGCTAGATACGAGTGGTGTCTAGCGGATGAAACATTAGGCTGGGTTGGGTTGCATTACATGTATTATCTATGTTATCTCACTAATAGAGCTAAGGCCCAGTTTGTTTCTATATGGGCTTTGAGCCATTGTACTTCCGTATGGGCTAAGGCCCAATTTGCTTCTATTGGCTTGGGTCTAGTTTTGTCCGAATGGGGAATTATACACTGAGTTCTCGTAACTCACCCCTCTACTTTAATTTTGTAGGTAATCCCTAGCATTGAGGATTTGGAGTCGAGGAGGACTTTGTGGTGGCCATACATCGTTTCTTTAGTAATTCCTGTTTTCTTTTACCTTAAATATTATTTTAAATTGGGTTTATGTTTTGTAACAAGGCCTTTGGTATTTTATTTGGTTTTAACTTTTAATTTGGTTTTTGCATCTTATTAAATGCCTGATACGGGATTTTCCTAAAACTTTAATACCTTTTGGTTTTATCAAAATGCTAACAAATGATTTTCCAAATTTTAATTGAATGAACACCGGGTTCTCTTGAACGTCAAAAATATTTTTAAAACATCACATGTTCAAAATTCACTGAAGATGATTTCTGTTAATAACAAGATTTTACCAACAATTCAAACTTGATTCTCCTAATAAAAGCAGGTTTCAAACTAATCACAACTTTTCAAAAATGGACATTGAGCTAAACGGGCTTTTAATAACAAACATCTAAACTCGAAGTTTTAAAGAATGCGAACATTTTACTGACACGCAACTTTCTTAACAACCCTTCCATGTGACATGCTAGATCTAGCCATGACATCTAGGCCGGGTTTGGGGTGTTACAGTAAATGGATCCCGATAGAGCCGTAGCTGATGATGTCGAGAATATAGCGCCTACTCCAGCTTAAGGGATAGCGCCGGTTGATTCTCGACCAACTTCGAGTAATCAAGAAGAAGAGGCTAAACAAGCCTTTTACCAAATGATGAGCGATTAGTTTACTCAGTATATCCAAACGAATCTGGCTGTTCCACAACCTCCTACCCCACCAATTCCCCCTCAAATACCTATAATGCCGCAAGTTACTAATCCGGTGTGATTGAATAAGCCGCTGGTTGATAAAATTCAAAAATACGAGGTTGAAAAATTTAGAGCCACTGATGATGATGTTGCTGAGCGAGCTGAATTCTAGCTCAATAATACTATCTGTGTGTTTGATGAGCTATCTTGTGACCTTGACGAGTGCTTAAAATGTGCTATATCTTTGTTATGGGCCACTGCATATCACTGGTGGAATACACTAGTATCAGTTGTTCCAAAAGAACGGGTCACCTGGGAGTTCTTTCAGACAGAATTCCGAGAGAAATATATCAGTCAGATATTCATAGATGAAAAACGCAAAGAATTTCTTGAGTTAAAACAGGGTCACATGACTATGACAGAATATGAACGGAAATTTGTGAGATTCAGTAGATATGCCTGAGAATGTGTGTCGACAGAAACTATAGTGTGTAAAAGATTCGAAGACGGGTTAAATGAAGACACTAAACTGCTAGTTGGCATTCTTGAAATAAAAGAGTTTTTTGTACTTGTTGAGTGAGCATGTAAAGTCGAAGCGCTCGGGAAAAAGAAAAGAAAAGCTAATTTTGAAGTCAGAGATTCTCGTAAGAGATCATCAAGTAAGACATTTCAGCCAGCATCAAAGAAATCCAGAGATGATTTTAGCCATTCAAAAGCTATTGTGGGTTATTCTAGACGTGATCGGGATAGACCACATGTGAGTTCGAAAGCTACCTCGGTAGCTAGTGTTGGTAATGTTAGACTGAATCAGCCTGAGTGCAAACACTGCGGTAAATGACATCCCAGCAGCTGTAGATTGATTGATCGGGCCTATTTTAAATGTGGATCGATGGATCATTTTATTCGTGAGTGCCCAGAGTTAGCGGAGCAAAATACCATATAGAGTGCGAGACCGAGTAACATGTCAGCACGCGATAGACCACCCAAAAACACGGGTAATGTAATCAGCGGTCAGAAAGGAACTAAAGACACAGTGGTTAGATCTGAGGCTCGTGCACCTGCCAGAGCTTATACTATTTGTGCTAGGAAAGAGGCTTCATCCCTAGACGTTATTACTGGTACTTTCACTCTCTATGATACTAGTGTTCTTGCATTGATTGATCATGGTTCGACTCATTCTTATGTATGTGAGGGTTGACTTTTCTTGTAGAGTCTACTGAGTTTGTGATTAAAGTATTGAACCCCTTAGGCCGGTGTGTTTTGGTTGATAAAGTGTACAAGAATTATCCATTGATGATTCGAGATTCATGTTTTTTTGGCTAATTTGATGTTGTTACCATTCAATGAGTTTGATATAATTCTTGGTATGGATTGGTTAACTCTACATGATGCTATTGTGAATTTCAAACGGAAGACTATTGATTTACGATGTCAGAATGATGAGATTATTCATATTGAATCTAATGATCTGAATGGTTTACTGGTAGTGATATCTTCGATGTTAGCTCAGAAATATGTTAGAAAGGGTTGTGAAGCTTACTTTGCTTATGTGCTTGACTCTAAAGTGATCGAAAAGAAGATTGAATCAGTACCAATTGTGTGCGAGTATCCGAATGTGTTTCCTGAAGAATTACCAGGTTTGCCACCGATCCGAGAAGTAGAGTTTGGTATTGAGTTAGTGTCGGGACGACTCCGAATTTGATAGCTCAGTATAGAATGGCACCGACTGAATTAAAAGAGTTGAAGACTTAGTTGCAAGAATTGACTGATAGAGGCTTTCCACGACTGAGTTTCTCTCCCTGGGGTGCACCTGTTTTATTTGTGAAAAAGAAATATGGAACTATGAGAATGTGCATTGATTATTGGCAGCTCAACAAAGTGACTATAAAGAATAAATATCCTTTGTCGCGGATTGACGATTTGTTTGATTAGTTGAAAGGGACTACTGTGTTTTCTAAGATAGACTTGAGAGCAAGTTACTATCAGTTGCGAGTTAAAGACTCTGATGTGACGAAAACTACTTTTCGGACGAGGTATAGACACTATGAGTTTTTGGTTATGCCTTTCAGACTTACTAATGCACCTGCTATTTTTATGGATTTAATGAATCAGATCTTTAGACAGTATTTGGATCAATTTGTGGTTGTATTAATATATGACATATTGATCTATTCCCTTGACGAATTTGAGCATGCTGAACATCTGAGATTAGTGCTACAGACTTTACGTGATAAGCAGTTGTATACGAAATTCAGTAAATGTGAGTTATGGTTACGAGAAGTCAGTTTTCTGTGTCATGTAGTATCAACATCAGGTATTCGGGTTGATCCAAATAAGGTTCTGACAATACTAGATTGGAAGCCTCCTAAAAATGTATCCGAGGTTCAAAGCTTTTTAAGACTAGCTAGTTACTAAAGATGGTTCGTAAAAGGTTTCTCTATGATTGCAACTCTGATGACGTGACTACTTTAGAAAGATGTTAAGTTCGAGTGGTCAGAAAGGTTTTGATCAGTCGAAAACTTTGTTGACCAAAGCTCCAATGCTAGTTCAGCCAGAATCAGGTAAAGAATTTGTCATTTATAGTGATGTATCTTTGAATGGTTTGGGTTGTGGTTTAATGTAGGAAGGCAAATCCATAGCTTATGCCTCGAGACAATTAAAGCCACACGAAAAGAACTATCTGACACACGATATGGAATTGGCAGCTATTGTATTTGTATTGAAGATATGGCCCCACTATCTGTTCGATGAGAAATGTCACATTTATTCTGATCACAAAAGCTAGAAAAATTTGATGACTCAGAAAGATCTGAATCTATGACAGCAAAGACGGTTAGAGTTACTAAAAGATTACGAGCTTGTAATTGACTACATTCCGAGGAAATCCAAAGTTGTTGCTGATACTTTGAGTCAAAAGTCATTTTTTGCTCTACGTCCCATGAATACTCAATTGGCTCAATAATATGACAGTTCACTTGTAGCTGAGTTGAAAGTGAAACCGTTATTTATTCAGCAGATTTGTGAGCTCAAAAAGTTGATAATGAATTGATAGCAAAACAGGCTCAATGTGATGCGAATATTGATTTAGAGTTTTGAGTTAATACTGAAAGTTGTTTGAGGTTTAAAGACCGAATGTGTGTACCGAGAAATTCAGATTTGATTCAGATGATTTTGAATAAAGCTTATAGCAGTCGATTATTTGTTCATCCTGGTAGTACGAAAATGTATAATGATTTGAAATAACTTTGCTGGTGGCCTGGTATGAAACGAGACATCTCTGAATTTGTTTCAAGATGTTTGATCTGGCAACAAGTCAAAGCCGAGATCAAATACCTTCTAGGTTACTTCAGCTAATTATGATGCCCGAGTGGAAATGGGACAGAGTTACGATGGATTTTGTATCGGATCTACCCTTGTCACCGAGTAAGAAAGATGCAATCTGGGTTATTGTGGATAGATTGACTAAATTGGCTCATTTTGTTCCGATTCGCATAGAATACTCGCTTGATAAACTTGCTGAGTTGTTTCGGATAGAGATATGAGGTTCACATCACGGTTTTGGAAGAAACTATAAGATGCATTAGGTACGAAATTATATTTTAGCACTGCTTTCCATCCACAGATAGATGGACAGTCCGAATGACTTATTCAGATACTCAAAGTTTGAAGGTAACTGGGAATGATACTTGCCACTGATTGAATTTGCATATAATAATAGCTTTCAATTGAGTATCAAAATGGCACCTTACGAGGCTGTGTACGGTCGTAAATGTCAAACACCTTTGTATTGGACTGAACTCAGTAAAAGTAAGATACACAAGGTTAATTTGATCAAAGAGACTGAACAGAAAGTGAAAGTCATTCGCGATAGTCTAAAAGCTGCATCAGATCGTCAAAAGTCATACGCAGATTTAAAATGTAAAGATATTGAGTTTCAGATCAAGGATAAAGAGTTTTTGAAAGTCCCACCTTGGAAGAAAATACTCAAATTTGGTCGTAAAGGCAAGTTGAGTCCGAGATATATTGGGCCATATGAGATTATAGAGTGTATAGGGCCAGTTGCTTACAGGTTGTTGTTGCCATCTGAGTTAGAAAAGATCCATAATGTATTCCATGTTTCTATGCTTCGACGTACTGATCCGACCCATCACATATGATTTCTCCAACTGAGGTTGAAATTTGATCCAATATGACCTACGAGGAAGAACCGATCTAGATTTTAGATCACGAGGTTAAGGAATTAAGAAATAAGAAAATCTCTTGAAGAAGTTATGGCATCGGGAGCCCGACGATGCTATGAGAGAACGTTACCCAAACCTATTCATCGATAAGATTTTTGGGGACGAAAATCTCTAAAGGGTGAGAATTGTAATAGTCTGGTTTTGACCTTAATCGAAACGATGGATTCAGACCATTAATCAAGTCAGAAAAATATTTTAAAATTATTTTTTGTGTTTATTATGTGTGAATTTATATCCATGAAATTTTTGTGTTTTACTTTTGTTGTTTGAGTGCCGATTTAATAAAATAGGCCTTAATTGCATAAGATGAAAAAGTTGATAGTTAAATATGTAAGGGCCACATTGTTGTTGTCTTTAAAGCATGAGGTATTTATGATGCAATTATACCATTTAATTTATGCATGGACACTTTTGGACATGAGTTAGTGGAAATGGAATAAAATTATAAAGGTTAAAAATGGAAATGAATAATTATATGATAATTAAATAAAACAAAATCATAAATTAAAGCCATTATCATCTTTATTGGCCGAATATATCAAAGAAAGAAAATTATCCATGGCTTTTTAGGTTTCGACTACTATCAAGCTTAATTCAAGATTTGTTTTTGCTCGATTTTGATAATTTTTACGTTTTTGAGATCGTTGCTATGAAATCTACAAAGCCCATGTTGTAATTTTTAAATTGGATAGATATTTTGAGTTTTTCCATTGACGAGTTTATGGTTTTGTGATGTTTGTTGATGAATTCTGAAAGATATGTTTTGTATTGGAATTTTTTGATAATTTGAGTAATTAGGGCTAAATTGTAAAAATAATAAATTGAGGGAATAAAATGTGAAATAAATGAAATGTATGGACTTGTATGAGCATGGGTAACATTGCAAATTTTTCATGTTTTGTGTTTTGTGCAATTTGGACTAAATTGTAAAAAGTGTTAAATGTCAGGGGAAAAATGGTAATTTGCCCATTTATGTTTTGTTGGATTAAATTGAATGGAATTATGTTTGAATGATTTTAATTTGAATATGTTTAGATCAAGAACTAAAGAAATTGGATTTGGATCGGGGGAAAACCAAAGTTGTCGAATAATCGTCCCGTTCTGATTTTCATTGTCCGAGGTATGTTTATAAGCAAATAAATGTCATTAATATTGAAAATATATATTAATAGTAAATGTTGAATTGAATTTATGGATATATATATATGTTGTAGTCGAATGTGTATAAACTTGAAGGAATCATTTACAAGTTCGATTCGATATAGTTACGACATCTGAAAGCCCGTACGAACCTTAGGAATAGTTAGGATACATATGTCATGACATAGGATTCCGATTTGTGTTATCATGTAAGACCACGTATGGGATGTTGGCATCGACTTGTGATTTACGTGTAAGACCCTGTTCTAGGATAGTGGCATCGATATGTGATTACATGTAAGACCAAGTCTGGGACGTTGGCATTGTACGAGATGTTCGACTATCCGAGTATCCTTTTTAATTCTAAACGGTTCAACGGGCAATGTTAAGTAAAGACCGAATTTGAAATCGAATTAAAAGGTTTAGGTATGTGTTTGTTAATTGTTTATATGAAAAATAAGGTAATTTGATTACTTGAAATGAGTTATAAATTATGTATGATGCAAATGGAAATATATATGTGCATATGATTGTTCATGTTCGACCATATGGTATATGTATGTGAGATTAAAATGTGACCTTAGTAGTGAATGATAACTTTGTATTTGAAAATATGTGTATTCGGCCTTATTAACATAATGTTAATATGCAATCATTGATATATATATTTGCTTATGACTTACTAAGTTGTGAAAGCTTTTATAAAGTTGAACTTAATCTAGTTTGTGTTACGTGATTTTGGGTGTAACATGATTAATGTTAGAAAATGAAAGGAAATGTAAGGAAATGTAAGGAAATGTAGGAAATGTAAGGAAAAGTAAGGAAAATGTAAGGAAATGAAAGGAAATGAAAGGAAATGAAAGGAAATGTAAGGAAATGAAAGGAAATGTAAGGAAATGTATGGAAATGTATGGAAATGTATGGAAATATATGGAAATGTGAGAAATGTATGGAAATGTATGGAAATATATGGAAATGTAAGGAAATGTATGGAAATGTATGGAAATGTGTGGAAATGTAAGGAGATGTATGGAAATGTAAGGAAATGCTATCTATTTTATAGATTTTGGAAGCTACATAAGAAGCAAATAAAATAAGTTTTATTTTGCTTCTATTCCCAAGGCTTGCAAAAGAGGAGTTTCACTCTCTTTAAAACTCGAGCTCGAGGATCATCCTTCTAAGCCTATTATTCCTCTCTTCTTTCATCTTTGAGAAATCTATCACACTATCGACTATTTCGGATACTTTTATAAAGTTGAACTTAATCCTATGGCATGTATAGGCTAGTTTTTGTATGGTGTGTTGGAGGTTGACTTAGTAGTTGATTTTGGGTATGTATATATTTAAGCCATGCAAAATTTGTTGAATGGCTAGGAATGATATTCAAGCTTAGTTAATTTATGTTATATGCTATATATATACTTGCTTTACTATTAAGAGCTTGTTATAAAATGTGAATTATGGATTGATATATTTTGGTTTGGTACTATGCAATATTATATTAGTTAATTTACGTGTGATGTGATTTAGTAAAATGAAAATAGACATTTACTAAAACATATGAATTTTTATGTTCATATTCGGCCCTTGTATTTGGGTTTTGATCATTTGAAAAGTAACTTGTGTTATAATAAAACAAGAAGGATATATGTGTATTAAGTAAATTGGTTTTGTTATTTGGGCTTTAATGATTAAGTAGTATATAGAAGAATAATGATACTTATATTAAATACGATCAAGTTAGGTAAATTGAATGAAAATGCATGATGTGCCAATTATGATAAGGTCAAAATGATATATGATTTTGATTTATTTGAGATTTTTGCTTATGATTTATGTGACTACATATATGTCCACTATATAATATAAAATGATTCGTAAAGAGTTTATGTTAGCTTTATAATTTAAAATTTGATTGATTTAAGAGACTCATTCATGTGTACATATATAATTGTTTTGATGTTGTGCTTTGTTTATTAAAGCCTCGTAACCTCATTTCGACAACGGATACGGAGTTAAAGGGTGTTACAGTAAATGCCAAACACCTTTGTACTGGACTGAACTTAGGGAGAATAAGATTCATGGGGTCTATTTGATTAAATAGATTGAACAGAAAGTGTAAATGATTTTTTATAGTCTGAAAGTAGCGCTAGATCGTCAAAAATCATACACAGACTTCAAACAAAAAGATATTGAGTTTCAGATTGGGGATCTAGTATTTTTGAAAGTATCTCCGTGGAAGAAAATACTTAGATTTGGTAGAAAAGGCAAGTTAAGTCCGAGATAAATCGGCCGTATGAAATTATCGAGCGTATTTGTAACATCCTGATAATTAGGGGTTATGCATCTTTACTTAATTGAATGATGTTGCATGCTTAAATATGATTGAGTGTATTTTGGAAGTTATTTTTGATCTTCATTAATTAAGTGAATGCTTAGTGAAACTTTTAATTTCTAATAATTAAGATGGAGCTAAGCATGTTAGGCTTTAAGAAATAATGACAAGAGGTTTTAAGCATAAGATGAGTAATTGGCAAGGTGGTTAGGATGCATGGATGAGTGCTTGAGGGGAAAGGTTCGAATCCCCTAGCTAGCAAATGGGAGGATTTTATTTTTTTCTTTCCTTCCTATAGTGTCGGCCAAGACTCTTCTAGAATGGATGAGCATCTTTTTAATTTTGGTTATTTGACCATGTGAAAAAGGTAAGCTAAAACTTATGGTATGAAATCATGAAAGGATGATAAGATGAGGGGGACAAAAGGCTTGAAGTAAGGGCTTTGTCTTGGAAACTTTCTCATGGTCATTTGACCATGAATCTAGTCGGTTTTAGGGGCTAAAGGGGATAGTTAATTGTGATAGCAAATTAAGGGTTGATGGGGAAGAAACAAGGAGGAAAAAGGGGGATAATGTTGGCATAGGTTGGCCAAAATTTTGCTTAGCCATTAGGGGGAAAGTTGGCCAAAACGTCTTGCATTTTTGTGCATCTTTTCTCACTTCTCCAAAAGTTTTTCTCCTAGCCGATTTTTGTTATTGATTTTAGGTAAAAATTTCTCTTTGTTTTGGTTCTCATTTTGACCATTTTGGCTAAAGTTCCTTTTCTCTCAAATTTTTGTTCTCTTTAGTCTAAAGCATCAAAAGATTGGAAAACATTTTCTTCTTTTCTTTTTCTCTCATTGCCAAAAGTACCATAGTGCAAAGAACTATTTTCTTCTTCAATTTCTTCCTCTTGGCCGAATGTGCATAGGTCCTTAAACCTATCTCTTTTCTTTTGAAATCACCTTTATCATCATCTTTCTTCTTCTTCTATTTCTCTCTTCTTTCAATTTCATTTTCTTTCTTCCTCACTCTCAACCGAAAATATTTTCTACCAGCATCAAAATCAACATACTTTCCTTCTCTTTTGTCAAACCAAATCACCTTTCTTTTTCATCTAAATCTTTCTTTTCTTTTATTGAAAACCAAAACCATTTTAGCCATAAATCACTATCTTTTTCTCTTTTCTTTTTTGTGCAAGCCGAATCATCATTTTATTCTCTTCTTTTTGTTCAAGGCCGAATATTCAAAGTGATCAAGTAAGGTTTTGTCAATTGTTTTCTTTATTTCTTTTTACTATAGTTGATTTAGAAAACATAAATCCTCTTATTTTTCTCTTAGGCCGAATCCATGGAAAGGATTTTTAAGGATCTTTGTTGAAGCCAACTTTTAAGAAGTGATCTTCAAATCATCCAAGGTAAGGATTATTAATTTCGATCGTATCAATCCTTTTAGAATGGATCACTAATCAACTTTATTTTTAGGGTGATTTAAGACTAACAAAATAGGTAAGAAAAGAGCGACGGAGTGTTTGGAAGAGAGGATGCATTGTTTTACCATCGAACTTCAAACGAAGGGTCAGACGGCGATAAGAGATTTTCCACCGAGTTGTGGACCCTCTGCTAACGAAGATCGGTTATTTGAAGTAGTGCGTACCACCGAACCACTTTTCGTTGGTGGGATATCAGTGGGTTTTGATCCATCTAGCAGAGAAAAACAACAAATAACGGTCGTTCGAGAATCCGAGGGTAAGGATTTAGATCTCTCGTCAATAAGTATAATTTTATTAGTAATAGTATATTCTAACCAAGTGTGATAATTAACTAGGTGTTGACGAGTGAGAAGGTATCGTTCTAACAGTCATAAGGTGTGTAACCATACAATAAAATCTCATAAGATCTATAATAAACGTGATTATATGACAATATGTGTTTGATAATGATTTTGGATACCATTCAGTGGTATACGATATTCAGGTATGTTTACCCCAAATATTTTGTTAATTTTGCTATATGCATAAAATGTGAAATAAGTATGATTATATTATGATTTTGGGGTAAATGGCATGAAAACTAAATAATATGTATGTGCATGGGCATATGGGTATTATTGATGAAGGGGAAGTATTCGGTGGTTTTACCACAATATTGATGACTTCACCACATATTTGAAATCCGGTGACTTGGTCATATATGTGAATCTGGTGACTTGGTCACATATTTGAAATCCGATGACTTCGGTCACAATTTTGTCTGGTGGCCTTGCCACAAAATTATAAGGGCGATGTGCATGTTGACTGCAGAGAACGCCTTCGATGGTGTGTCGTGGATGGAGGGTCGATTTAGTAATCCCCACAATGTGTTGGTTGGTACGGGTGGTGTGTAGCGGATGGATATTTAGGTGGGCCGGGTTTGCATTTCATTATATGTTATATCCATGTGATTTGATTTTAAATGATTATTATTTAATCTGCTATGAAAATGGACTTTTGGGCTAAAAATGACTTAAATGGGCCTATGGCTATATGTGTAATTATTGGGCTTTAAGGCATATGATCAAATGGGCTTTTTAATGTATGTGTTACACATTGAGTTTATAACTCACCCATTTTTGTGGGATAACTTTTCAAATGATCCGTAGTGCGATGGATCGGGTCAGCAAGGACTCCGTGGTGGCCAATGCTCATATCAAGTATTTTGAAGATTTTCCAATTTAAACTTATTAAATTTTATTACTTAGACTTTATTATGGGTTTGCTATTTTTGTAATAAGGCCACTATAAACTATTTTTAATTTTGTGTTTGGACTTTTATTTTGCCATGAACAAATATCTATTAAATAACTAAATGGTTTTCGATAAATAATTTAAAAATGTTTTTGTCACTAATATATATATGTTTTAAAGTAATTTCCTTAAATTTGGTTTTCTTTTAATTTATTAATTCCTTCTAAAATAATATTTTAAAAGACATAAATTTACTTTACAATTTGATTTCAACCTAAAATATTAAGTTAATCTGTTTTCTACAAAATTATCAAGTTTTTCTTAAATAAAACGAGAATTTGCTAAAGTTAGATTCGAGGAACATATCAAATCCGGTTAGGCTTTTTGGGCCGGGTTTGGGGTGTTTCAGGATTGGGCCGATTGCTTATAGATTGTCGTTGCCACATGAGTTAGAAAAGATTCATAATGTATTTCACGTATCGATGCTTTGACGATACAGATCAGATCCCTCGCATGTAATTTCCCCCTTTAAGATTGAGACTCAATCCGATATGACGTACAACGAAGAACCAATTAGAATTTTAGATCGCAAGGTTAAATAATTGAGAAAAAAGAAAATTTCATTAGTGAAAGTCTTATGGCATCGACACGGGATCAAAGAAGCTACGTGAGAGCTTAAGGATGCTATGAGAGAGCAATATCCAAACCTATTCTCTGGTAATATTTTTGGGGACGAAAATCTCTAAAGGGGAAGAGTAGTAACAACCTGATTTTAGTTAAACTAGAACAGTGGTTTTAGAACCACAAATTTGAGGTCATAAAATTATTTTAATATTATTTTTGATATTTACAGCATGTTAATTAATGTGTGAAAATTTTGTTATTTAATTTTACCGTTTGTGTGCTTAATTTAATAAAGGGACTTAATCACGTAAAATGTAAAAGTGGCATGCTCTATGTAAAAGTGCTTAATTGTTTTAATTAATTAAAGGTAAGGTATTTATGTTCTAATTTGACCATTAAAATTATGAGTGGACGGTTTTGGACTTATAATATATGGTTTTCAAATTAAATAATAAAGGTTAATTATGTAAATTAGTAATAAAAGTTAATAAAATAAAACATAAGTAAAAGAAACATGCATTATCATCTTTTGATGGCCGAATGTGAGAAGAAAGAAGCCATTGTTGAAGCTTTTAAATTTTGGCACCTAGGAAGCTTGATTTAGGTATGTTCTTTGCTCGGTTTTTGATTATTTTAACATTTTTGAGATCGTTGCTTTGCATACTAGCTAGCCCATGCTTTAATTTTCAGATTTGATGATGATTTTGTGATTTTACATTGTTGAAAACTTGATTTTTTGTTGTTTGATGATGAAAAATAAATAAATGTTGGTAGATTATCATAGTTAATTAAGTGATTTTGATTAACAAATGCATATTAAGGACTAAATTGTGAAATTTGTAAATTGAGGGGTCAAAATGTGAAACTAATAAAATTAATGGCCGCTAGGGACCTATGGAAGATTCGGCCAAGCATGGGTTTAAGGAAATTTTGTGTATTTTGTGTTGTTTTGAAATAGGGACTAAATTGAGAAAATATGAAATATTAAGGGCTAAAGTGCAAAATGCTCATTTATGTGTTTTTGGATGAAATTGAATAAACTTGTAATTAAATAAGTTAAATTTAAATTAATTTAAATCAATAAAGGAAGAAATCGGATTTGGATCAGGGGAAGTCAAAAGTTGTTGAATAGTCGTTCTGATCCGTTCGATTCCATACGAGGTAAGTTCATATGCGAATAAACGTTTTTAAATTTAAATCTATATATTACCAAATTGAATTGTGTATAAATACATATATTGCTGAATTGAATTGTGTATGGGAGGAATTATTTCGAGCTTGAATTTATTGAATTACGAAGACGAAAGCCCCGTATGAGCCTTAAGAATAGTATAGGATACTGATGTCATGACATTAGGATTTCTGAGGTGCGATGTAACATCCCGAATTAGTGGGCTTATGCGTTTAGTGTGTAGACATGTTTAATGTGTTAATTTGAGAATTTGAGGTGTAAATGGGGCTTAGGTTTGGGCTGAGGCCTTGATTAAATATTCTATTTAGACACTCTAGGGCTTAAAATAAAGTCTTGGTAGTTTGTTTGACAAACTAGGCTTGTGGCCCAGCAACAAGGGGCGCGGTAAAGGGGAGTTATAGATGGCGTCAATAGGCAAATGGATAGGCCCAATTTGTGGCCGTTTGGAGCCCATAAAGTTAGGCCAATTTTGGCACTAAAGGGAGCTAGGAGGGGACGACAATATGGCTATTAGCTTAGGGGATTTTATGTTTTAAACGCAGATAAAGGGGAAGTAGTGGTATGGTGTAGGTCTCTGTTGGATGAGTGTTCTATTAAGGGTAAGGGATAGAATGATAAGAGTGATCTCTTGGTTGCAGAGTTGGTCGAAAATCAAACACAGGAGAGGGGGGAAATCAGTTTAGTATAGGCAAGGGGATGTGCCGAAAATTTGAGGGCCATCTCATTTGTTTTCTTTTCTCATATTCTCTCTTCTAAAAGCCAAAAATCACCATCTCCCTCACCCTTTCTTTTTCTTTGAAATTCCCTTTTAGCCGAATCTTCTGATCCCCATTGTTATTTTTCTCCCATTCACTAAAAGTCGAAACTACGTTCTTGTAGCCGAGATCTCTAAAGTCTCAGCATCATTCCATTTGGTTCTTTTTTTCGAAGTATTCACCATAATCGAGCCCCTATACCATATTTCGGTAAGTTCTCTATTATTCCCTGTCTTCTTTTCTTTTCTCCTTCTGGCCGAATAGTCTCTTAAACTTTGTTAAGTGGTTTATTTTTCTTCTCTTAAAAGCCGAAATCCCTAGATCTCATCTCATATGATTGCCGAATTCCTTTTGTGGTGTCTGCTTGTGACGAATCTTGAAGAAAACTAAAGGTAAGTGTTGATTCACGAGATTTCAATCTTTTTCCGACTTTTAGAGATCTTAGCCGAATGGCTATATGGTTAACTAATCGGGTGTTTTCTTCAATTTGCGGCATTCTGAGATTTGAAGAGGATTCAATCGCTTAGATTTCTAAGCCAGAGTTCAGTACCACTCAGACCGTATTACTTTCGGGATTTCAAGGTAAGGAGATCTATTAATTTAAATGTATAATTCGGGTAAAACACTAAACCTTGGCCGAATATAGGAGAGGCCTTATCTTCGTGTTCTTCCGGCTTTTGAGCAGAGTTGTAGATAAAGGGCAATAGATCCGATTAGCGAAGGTATCGACATAGAGGGTAGTCCTATGTATTTATCAGGTGTGTAACTTTTCACACCATTTAGATTGTTTGTTAGTACATGTATATAAATCTGCTATATTCTATTAAATACCAAAATCCAGGTATACCGGTTGAAACCCGAGGAGGGTAAAGACGAATCACCAGGTTAGTGATTTCTGTCATTCATAAGTGAATGTTTCTGTTGAGATGATATATTTTATATGTATGCCGATTTCTGTGATTGCACGGGGTTGGGTGATTGATGAAAGGGGAAGTTTTCTGTTGTAGTGGCTTTTGCCATGATCTATTGTAGTGGCTTTTTCCATGACCTGTTTTAGTGGCTTTTGCCATGATCTGTTGTAGTGGCTATTGCCATGATCTGACGATGAGCAGCTAACTGCAGCATGACTGCCATCGATGGTGTGTAGCAGTGTGGGTTGATTGTAGAAATCCCAATGGTGTGATTGGTAGGTAAGGGTGGTGTGTAGCGGATGGAAACCTAGGATTGGGTTGGGCTTTGCATATTTTCTGATATATTATGCTCTGTTATCTGCTCGGTGGGGCTAGGGCCCAATCTGATGGTGCACGAGGGTTGCACACTGAGTCTCGCGACTCACCCTATTATTTAATATCTTTCAGGTAGCACCTAGTGCATCGGACCGGGCTGGAGAGGATATTTTGATTCAGCAAAAGACTTTACTTAGTTTATTTATTTTTATTATTTTTAATTAGCGGGTTTTAAATTTCAATGTAATAAGGCCATGGGCCACTAGCCTTATACTTTGGGCTTTCTTTTGGGTTTACTATTATTGGAAACCTAATTTCGGCGAAAAATATAAACTAAGGCATGTACTAAATTTCGATTTTTAATTCATAAAGGCATCATATAAAATTTATATCTTTTATGAATTATCAAATCATTAAGTTTTCCAGAATATATGTTTAAACTCGACAAATGTTTTCCAAAAATGCGACATGTTTTACTAATCTCCTTAGTGACATGCCAGATCCGGTCGTGTTGTTTGGGCGGGTTTGGGGTGTTACATGTGATTTTGTGTAAGAGCATGTCTGGGACATTGGCATTGTATATGATTCATGTAAGACCCTGTCTGGGACAGAGGCATCAATATGTGATAACATGTAAGACCATATCTGGGATATGGCATTGTAATTGATATATGTGTTTCCGAGTATCCTTAACGATTCTAAATAGTTCAACAGGCAATGTCAAATGAATTCAAGTGTGAATATGTGCTAAATAATTCAGGTACGTATAAGGTTTATATGTTCATTGAAAAATAAGGTAAGTGAAGATACTAATGTGGTATTATGGATTTTATAAGAAAAGTGAATGTATATATATATATATATATGAGATTAGTTAAATTTGGCCTATTCAATTTGAATTATTCATGTTATTGTGATGATTTATTTGCTTATGACTTACTAAGCTTTCAAAGCTTACTTTGTGCATTTCTTTCTGATAACCGTAATATATACATATTTTAAACTCGCATTTAGCATACTTTTGGATGATTTATCCTTTTAATTGTGGAATTTGATGCTCCTAATCTTTTGTTTTCATGTTTTACACTTAGGAAAGCATAGGAGGATGAAAAGAACGAGAAACGGGCCAAAAACGGAGAAAATGGGCCAAATTAGGGAATCAACACAGCCTGGAGATCATCACACGGTCATACCTCTTTAGCAGGTTTTAACATCGGCCTCGAATCACACAGGCGTGTCCCTGTCGTGACCTGTTTTAATTCTACTCAAAAAAGGATACTTAGAGGCAAAGAAAGACATTCCGAAATCCTATAAAAACACCTTAAGTGTATCCTAAAAGGAGAGAGCCTGAGGCAGCCAGAGAGGGCTAAATATAGGGAATTACTAAAAGAAAGCCAGTTGATTCATCTCAGAAGCGGAATCACACTCAAGACTGAGGATTTCTCCTTCAATTCCTTCAGGGGTTTTAGGGTTTTCTGTATGTTTTGTTATTTTTCTTTTGAGATGTACTCTGTTATAAACATGAACTAAACCCCTTAAATACTTGAGGGGGATGAAACCTAAGACGAATCTTTTTATTGTTTTCTAAACTATATGATAAATATTTGATTTGTTCTTGATTATGTGTTCTTTATTCTTGCTTTACTTTTGGTTCCTTTGAGTTCGACATTCCTGTCTTGCCACTAAGCTATACTACTGTTTGATAGGTGCGCTTGCCTCAATCATCGTGATAGTTAGTTTCTAGGCTCGATCATTCATATATAAATATTAAGACTTATCACGATCACGATCAAGTTTTTGGCGCCGTTATCGGGGAACTAAAATATTATGAACACTAAATTTCTATTATTTTAGCCATAATTCTTTTATTTTTATTTTTTACAATTTACATTTATTCTTATTTTAAATTTGCTAATTTTTCTTTTATTTGTTCCGGGCAGGTACCTCTAGTTTATGACTAGAAGGAACCCAACAGGACCATTAATCTACGAAAGTGATATTGAAGGTATTGTTCGCAGAAATCGTAGAGAAATAAAGTGAAGCTTAAATTACGTAGAAGAAGAGCAAGAAGACGAAACCAATGCTATCAAAGAGATGGCTGATAACGATCCGCTACCTCCTGTAGTTGCTGCAAACCCGATGAATCAAAATCCTACTCCTAATACTATGTATGAGTATGCTAAACCTAGTTTAACAGAAGTTGAATCGAGTATTGTTAGGCCTACTATTGCTGCTAATAATTTTGAACTGAAACCTAACACTATTTAAATGATTCAACAATTTGTTCAATTCGATGGTTTTCAGGACGAAGACCCAAAAACTCATTTAGCAAATTTTCTAGAATTATGTGATACCTTCAAAATAAATAGTGTTTCTGATGATGCCATCCGTGCTTCGGTTGTTTCCCTTTTTTTTTGAGGAATAAAGATAAACAGTGTTTGAATTCTCTTCCACGAGGATCAATCACTACATGGGATCAAATAACCGAACATTTTTTGTTAAAATATTTTCCAATGGCCAAAACGACCAAGTTGAGGAATGAAATCTCTTCTTTTGTGTAGATGGATCTTGAAACACTATATGATGCATGGGAGAGATACAAGGATTTGTTGAGAAGGTACCCTCACCATGGATTACCTTTGTGGCTTCAGGTTCAAACCTTTTATAACGGTGTGAACCCCTCGACTAGGCAATTAATCGATTCAGCCACTGGTAGAACCCTGAATAACAAAACTCCTGAGGAGGCCTATGAGTTTATAGAGGATATGTCACTAAACAACTATCAGTGGCAAGTTACAAGGACAAGGCCGACAAAAGCAGCCGGAGTTTTCAACCTCGACGCAGTCACCATGCTATCAAATTAGGTAGAGATGTTAAATAAAAAGATTGATGGTTTGTGTGGTTCTTCACATGTACACCCAGTAATGCATTATGATTCAAACCTAGGAGGTGTGGCAAATCCTAAGTACCCACCCTACGGACATGGCATGGAAAATGAGCACATAAATTATATGGGTAATAATCCTTAACCTCAAAATAACCCTTATAGTAACACTTACAATGCAGGTTGGAGGAACCATCCAAATTTTCCGTGGGGTGACCAAGGAAATAAGAGACAACAACCCCTCCCAGGCTTTCAACAGCAACCCTACCTACAAGAAAAGAAGTCGAACCTTGAGGAGATGCTAACAAAATTCACTGCGGTGTCAAAACTCGTTTCCAAAACATCGAAACAACACTTAAAAATCAGCAAGCATCAATCCAAGGAATCGAGATCCAATTGGGATATATTGCTAAACTCATCTCCGACCGCAAGGTAGCTTGGCAAGCAACACTGAAACAAACCCAAAGGAACAACTTCATATCATTATCGCTCAAAATAATGAAGGGTTCATAGAATCTAAACCAAACCCGAGCCAAGAACATGTGGTAAGTGAAAGTAGGGTTGAGGTAAGCCAAGAAAAAAAAAATCGATAATTAAAGAGTACGAACCTCCAATACAATACCCTAATGCGATGAAGAAAGGCAACACAGATGAACAATTCAGTAAGTTTCTTAAACTTCTGATGAAATAACATATTAACTTGCCATTTCTTGAAGCTCTTTCACAAATGCCAGATTGAAGGAAATGTTTAAAAGAACTTTTGACCAATAAACGGTGGTTAGACGAATCATCACATGTGGAGATGAACGCAGTGTGCTCAACAATTTTGCAAAATAAACTACCACGAAAATTAAAAGACCCAGGGAGTTTTACAATTCCATGTTTAATTGGTAGTTTAACTGTTAATAATGCTTTAGCTGATTTAAGGGCAAGCATAAATGTTATGCCCTATAAAATGTTTAAACAGCTAGGTATAGGGAAACCGAAACAAACTAGGATGAGAATTCAATTAGCTGATAAAACTATTAGAATTCCTAGGGGTATAATTGAAGATGTACTAGTGAAAGTTGACAAATTCATATTCCTAGTAGACTTGTTCATTTTAGACATGGATGAGGACAATACAGTCCCTTTAATTTTAGGAAGACCCTTCTTAGCAACTACCAAAGCTAAAATTGATGTTGGTACAGGTGAACTCACACTTCGTGTAGGTGACGAAACGATCACTCTTCAAGCCCTTGACTCGACTAGGAGATCGAGTGATAAAGGTGAGAACGTAAATTCTATTGATAATTATTTGGTTCAACCTTCTTTATAGGAAGCACCACGAAATCGCATAATTGAGCTAGATCTTAGACCTCATATCGATAAAGAAGTAATTCAGAAGGAACAAAGTCTTCAGGTTGACAAACTAGACGAGTGGAAAGCACATTTCAAGGAGAAATCAAGAACACACAAAGTGAAACCGAAGGAACCCCCAGACGAGATCATAGGAATAGCAAATCACTTCAAAATTAGAGATCAGGTACTGTTAGATAAAACAGACCTTCGAATCGCCACTTCAGACCTTAAGACAAACGAAAAAATCACTTTTAAGGTACTTAATGTCTTCCCATATGGAATAGTGTGGTAAGCAATCCCAATTCGACACTTTCAAGGTAAATGCCACTCAAATTAAACTATGTAATAATAGCATGAGAAAGGATTTTTAACTCCTCAAACCACCATGATCATGCGAATGGGAGGTAAGTCTAGCTTAAGACTTTAAACGAGTGCTTCTCAGGAGGCAACGCGAACACTAACCCTATTAATTTTCATATTTTTATTTTCATTCCTACTTTTAAGCACCTAACTACAAACTAACCAAGTTAATGAAGCGTAGGTTTCTATACCCACACAGTCTTATACACGGTCGTGGCCATGGTCGTGTGGGCACCACAGGTAGGTAAATGGACGTGGTTGTAGACGTGTAGCAATAGGACAATATTTTTCCAACACACAGGCTGGGATAAATAGCCACGGCCATGTGACGCGGCCGTGGCCGACACTGAGAAAGCCACACAGGCATAGAAACCTTAACACAGTGTGGGAGAAGCGAACGAAGCACAACATGACCGTGCGATACGACCTCTTAACCTAACACGCCCATGGTACATGGGCGTGGGGAAGTACCAGATATTAGATTTCTATTTAAACCCCCTCTCCTCACTTACTCCCCAATCTCCTCTTCTTTCATACCCTTTAAGCTTTCCTCCTTTTCATTTTTCTCCTTTTTCCATCTTTACCATCACCACCATGTTGAAGAAACGGAAGGATCCTAGCCCAGTCTACCTGTGCGAGACCGATCTACATAAGTTCATGCCAGCCGCTTCATTAACTCAACAAGAAAAGGACCCTTGAGTCCATTTATTTTTTTTTTTTCTCTTTTCCTTTATTTTACTTCTCTTTATCTCTCTTATGCTAAATCTTTATTATTATAGTTTAATTTTGTTTATTTAGGTTTTCCAGGCTGCTTGGGAATCACACCATCACGACCCTAGTAACTACTAGCACTACCACTTCCTCCTCCAAGTCGGCCTGAATTTCCCCTATTTCTTTTCTTTGACTCCATCCAAAAATTTAAGAAGTTTCACTTCTCTCCCTACCTTTTGATTTTCTTACTGTATGATTATTATCCATCTTTGTACATTGAGGGCAATGTACATCTTAAGTGTGGAGGGATGAAGTTTATTTAGAAAATTTCCTAACTTTTTGCATTATTCTCAAATCCCTGAATTAGTTCTTGTTTTTTAAGTGTGGAGAGGTGTCAACAATACTCTCCCTGAATGATATCTTGCCTTAAGTAATTTTCTCATATCTCTAATTAGAATGAAACTTTTGTTAATTTATGATTTTTATTTATATGTTTTGTATTAAGTCATAGTTAATTTTGCATTGATAATTTAGACTTTAAGATACTAGAGAATCAAGCATGATAAATCTATTTTCAAAATTAAAAATTTGCTAGGCTGTTAACCAAAATTTAAATATTACCTTGACGTTTGAAATTTACAAGGTTGTCATCAAAAACCATAATTTTCGTGAGATTTTGAGCCTTTAGAGCATATATTTTTCTTGATCACTTTATTGATTATGAGTGTGTCAATATTGATTTATTATTCCAGAATTTGGTTCGATTATATAGGTCGAGACCACACCTTTGTTATACTGAGATGATAAAGGCACCTAGGTTTTAACCCACTTACTCCACCAAAAAGCTTACCTTTATAATTAACCCCTAGTGAACCCCTTTGATCTTAACAAACCGTTTAAATTAACCTAAAACCCATCTTGTATTTGTTATCACCATTTCTCTTGACTACCCTTATATCGAGAGTTGATTTGATCAGTTTCCTAACTACATTCTTTATTTCAATTGTTAAATTCTATTTATTTGATTTGTTCTTAAAAAAATGTTAGAAAATTTATTCATCATTAGTTCTATTTTCTATGACCTTAAATAGTTAAATTCACATCTTTTGAAGAACCTCGTGTTAATGATGTAATTATTCATTATCAGTTTATTGTTTCTAGTTAGGTAATTTGTCAATTCAATCTCGATTTTAACCTTCTAATTCAGCCTATATCCACACCTTTAACCCAAGCCCCATTACAACCCTTTAAAGACCTTTTGATTTGTGTATCATCACATTTTATAGTGGTGGAAATTTGATTTTCATGCAAGCCTATGGTAATAACTTTTCATGTTTGACTGATGAGTGCTTTATTTTGAACCTTAAACACCTTGAGTGATTTGAGTGAATCTTTAGTGAGGATGTCATCAAAGGTAATAATTCGGATAAGGGGAAACACCTATGTTTTCGTGCTACAAACTTATGACTTTGATTGTTTGAATCTTTAGGACTCTTCGAGTTAAATTATCCATGTATAAATTACCTATGAATTATGATGAGGAATTGTTGATGAGAATTATGAATCGAGGGAAGTTAATTCTAATTGTGAGTTGAGACTTTTTCTTGAGGACAAGAAAAAGCTTAAGTGTGGGGGTATTTGATAAATCGTAATATATACATATTTTAAACTCGCATTTAGCATACTTTTGGATGATTTATCCCATTAATTGTGGAATTTGGTGCTCCTAATCCTTTGTTTTCATGTTTTACACTTAGGAGAGCATAGACGGATAAAAAATGAGAAATGGGCCAAAAACGGAGAAAATGGGCCAAATTAAGGAATCAACATGGCATGGAGATCATCACACGGCCGTGCCTCTTTAGCAGGTTCGAACATGGGCCTAGCCTCGAATCAGACGGGCGTGTTACACGGCTTGTCCCTACCGTGACCTGTTTTAATTCTACACAGAAAAGGATACTTAGAGGAAAAGAAAGACATTCAAAGCCTATATAAACACCCTAAGTGTATCATAAAAGGAGAGAGCCTGAGGTAGCCAGAGAGAGCTGAATACATGGAATTACTCAATGAAAGCCAGTTGATCCATCTCAGAAGCTGGAATCACACTCAAGACTGAGGATTTCTCCTTCAATTCCTTCAGGGGGTTTTAGGGTTTTCCTTATGTTTTGTTATTTTTCTTCTGAGATGTACTCTGTTATAAATATGAACTAAACCTCTTAAATACTTGAGGGGGATGAAACCTAAGACGAATCTTGTTATTGTTTTTGAACTATATGATAAATAATTGATTTGTTCTTGATTATGTGTTCTTTATTCTTGCTTTGATATTCCAGGATATTGATTCATGTATTGATGTCCTTAGGCAGTCAAGCAAAAGTCCTTGTTTAAGAGTAGATCTAGCATAGTTAAGTGGAGTTGATAGCACTCCTCGAAATAGGACGATGAAAATCTGCCGGATTAGGGTCAAACCTAATATGGGAGTCCATAGATCGAGTTAATGCAATCTTAGGGGTTTTAATTAGAAAGAAATTTCAATTAATCAACCTAGGGTTAGACGTTAGCAGCCTTGAAAGAGGTATTAATATAAATTAGGGAATCCTACGGATAAAGTCAAGTGAATAAATTGTGTGGTTCAGAGTTAAATAACAAGTGAAGTCTAGGTGGATTCTTCCTCGGGTATTGTTTTGATCAATTGATTTTTCCCAAAAGTATTTTCCTTATTCATTCTCTGTGTCTTGGCATCCTTAGCTTAGTAATTAGTTAAATAAACATTTATTCTCTTTTATTTTAGGCTAGATAATAAAAAGAGAGTCAGTACTAGTACTTTTGGTTCCTTTGGGTTCGACATTCCGGTCTTGCCACTAAGTTATACTACTGTTCGATAAGTGCACTTGCCTCAATCATGGTGATAGTTAGTTTCTAAGCTCAATCATTCATATATAAATATTAAGACTTATCACGATCATGATCACTTTAATTGTTTTATATATATATATAATTAGCTCGAGCTTGGGGATCGTCAAGGATCATCATCACACTATCGATCGCTATTTTGATACTTTGATAGTTTGCACTTTTGGTATATGGCATGTATAGTCTAGTTCAATATGGTTTGTTTTGAATTGTATATAAATAGCCATGCGAATATGGATTGTTAATGATGTTAATGTTTGAGAATGATTGACCTTGTTAATGTAACACCCCTTACCTGTGTCCGACGCCGGGACAGGATACGAAGCATTACCAGACTTAAACAAAAACATTTATACAAAATCGGGCTATAAAATTTCATTCGATTTAAAATTTCTTATTCACATGGAAATCGCCCCTTATATGGGCCCCCAAGGCCCAAACATAATTGGGAACTGTTCAGGACTAAACCGAGAACTTAGGAAACTTTAAGAAGACTTAGAAAATTTTTTCATCAAAACAGGGTTGCACACCCATATGGCTTGGGACAGGCCCATGTGGGTAGGTCGTGTGGTCACACACGCCCATGTCCTTAGCCCATGTAACTCTGTTTATGACATCATCAACAAAATAGGAACACACGGTCAAGTCACAAACCCGTGTACTTAGGCCGTGTGGCGAATTAAATTCTAAAAAGTAGATGGAGACTTGGAAGGAAGAGGAGTAAGATACAATACTTAGTAAGTTTGTATGCAAATAATAAGCAACTAATTAACATGTTTTTCACCAATTCTCACAATATGTTCTTTAGGTAATACAATCATAATTGCATAAAATTTCACAATTCATTTATGTTCATCTTAAGCTGTCTACTCGAGTTACAATCACTAAATTATTTTTATCCAGAGCTACGAAACTCTAAATTAAGATCTGCTAAGTTTTCTTGAAACTAGACTCACATATCTTCTTACCATAAAATTTACAAAATTTTTGGTTTACCCAATCAGTACAGTTTATTCTTTAATGTCTCCCCTATTTCGCCATTCGATAGTTCTAACCCCTCATCACTAAAAATTTATTTTCTCATTGAAAAGAAATCAAAAGACGTTCATGTTTGTTTATGTTGAAAATATACTCATTAAGAAATTAAAGAATATAAAATTTATCCCTTGATTATTTTTGTACAATTTTTAATGAATTTTCAAAGTCAGAATAGGGGATTCCGAAATCATTTTGACCCTGTCTTATAAAATTTCAAATATCTCATAATCTGAATTTTTTTTGCTTACACCGTCTCTTTTATGAAAAACTTTAATTTAATATCTTATTCAACTTCTAATTCAATTTCCACCAGTTTTGGTGAATTTTCAAAGTGATTCAACTGTTGCTGTCCAAACTGTTTTATTGCTAATTTTACTCTATCATGTTTTCTTTGTTTAGTTCTCATTTACACACTTATATCACTAAAGAATACCCATTGTTAGGCATGTCAATAGGTAGTCATCATCAAATATTTACAAGCCATTCATTTACCAATTTAACTTATACATCAACAAAAAAAACTTGAACATTTTATTTCTCAATTCAATTTGGCTTGAAAGCCTCACACATGATCACAATTCACATTTCCCACATATTATTACATTATAAGGATGGACTTAGCTCTTTGTCATTGATGCATAAACTTAGCTCTTTTTTATCTTTACATGCTTAGCTCTTTTTCCTGTTGAACTATTCAGAATATTAGAGGATACTCAATCTCATCATACATGTATCACAATGCCAATGCCATATCCCAGATATGGTCTTACATAGGATCACCTCTTGATGCCGATGCCATATCCTAGATATGGTATTACACAAGATTTCTTAGCTCGATGTCAATGCCATATTCTAGACATGGTCTTATACGAGATCGCATATAAATGTCGATGACATGTCCCAGACATGGTCTTACAAGAGATCTTCCTTTGGTGCCGAAGCCATGTCCCAGACATGGTCTTATAGGGGACCTTTCTTATTCGGTGTCGACATGGTCTTATACGAGATCTACATTCGGTGCCGATGCCATGTCCCAGACATGGTCTTACATGGGACCTGCATTTAGTGTCGATGCTATGTCCCAGACATAGTATTATACTGGACCTTCCTTATCTCATGTGGTGACATAGGTATCCTCGTTATTCTGAATCTTCAACCGAGACTTCAACTAGACATATTCTCATTATTTTCTCTTTGAGGCATCCTTAGTTGATTTTCACAGGAATGATATTCATCATCATGATATTAAGAAATTTAAAATATAAAAACATAATGAAGCTTTAATTTCATACAAACTTACCTCGGTACCAAAATGGCAAAAAGGGACCTAACCGTCAGTTACTCGTTTTTCCCCCGTTCTAAGTTTGAACCTCATTTTCTTTGATCTGTAACATCACATTTAGCTTACTTATTAGTCACATTATTCATTGTGACCCAAAAATCATACTATGGAAAAATTACGTTTTTGCCCCTAAACTTTATCATATTTCCACTTTTCTCCTAGGCTCGTAAAATGATTTTTACTCAATTTCCATGTATTTTAGTCCTAGCCAAACCATTTTCATAACTATAGCAGTCCACAATTTGCATTCACTTATACATTTTCATACATTTTTTTAACTTTTTACAAATTAGTCCTTTTATGCGATTTCATTGAAAATCACTTAGTAAATGTCGTTTACTACCCACCGAGCATTCATATTTTACCATTAGACATCAAAGCACATGCATGTCACCCATGGGTAAATTTTTAAACACAAACCCTAGCTCAAAATAATGGTAGAAATAGCTAAACCGAGTTATGGGGATCTCAAAAATGTAAAGAACATTAAAAATGAGGCTTGGATGCACTTACTATTGAGCTTGAAAGCTTTAAAACCCTAGCCACGGCTTCCCCCATGATAAATTTGGCCAAGGAAGAAGATGGACAAAGTTTTTTGGCTTTTATTTTGTGTTTTAGTCCATTTAATTACCAAATTACCAAAATGCCCCTAACTTAAAAATATCCTATTTCACTTATCTAATGTCCATTTTTGTCCAAAAATTTAACCAATGGTCTAATTTCCATTTAAGGACCTCCAATTTGAAGTTTCATAGAAATTAGACACTTCTAACATGTGGAACTCAACTTTTGCATTTTTATAATTTTGTCCTTTTGACTAAATTGAGTGCCCAAACGTTGAAATTTTCGAACGAAATTTTCATAGAATCTTTCTGTGAAATCATAGAACATAAAAATAAAATAAAAAATAAGATTTTTCTCGTCGAATTTGTGGCCCTAAATTCACTTTTTTGGTTAGGCCCAAAATCGACTGTTACAATTCTCCCTCTCTTTCGGGATTTTCGTCCCTGAAAATATTACTAGAAGAAGTTTCTTTCAACTCTCCTGAAACACTTTCACTAATCTTCTCATAATTACAAATCGATTTAATCTCATATATCTCTTTCCAATATCCTTTAAACTTCAGCACACAGTGCGGGAGTACATTGTCAAAATCTGAACTACTCTTTTAGACTTATCATGGATATAAAAACAAATTACTGTGCCAAAATTCAACTGCATATTAAGAGTTTCCAATGGCTTATCCCATAATTTGTGATGTAACCTCCGAATCTCTATCCAACATAATGGAACTGACACTCTGTGTAATTGAATAACCTTAGAAACATATTACTCGGCTAATCTATCAAATAAGAAATCTGTACATAATGAAATGATCATACAGATCTTTCTTTGTCCAATGATCAACCATAAACCAATTAACATCTTTCTTTTCGGGGATAATGAAAATCCCGATATGAAACTATGGTAACTCTATCTCATTATCACTCTCGCACTATCACATACTATATTAGTCCTAAATACATTTGATTTTTGACTTTTATTTGTTAACATATCATCATCTGAATATGGATCCAACATATCATGTAACATACACATTCATTTGTATATCTACTTTATATGACTGCATAGTTTATTACTTTTGTATGAGCCGATGAGCTACTACTGAGTCTCGTACAAAACTTCTGTACAAACTCTAAATTACCCAATACGCAAATTCTATCTCAGAACAATAATATTAACAAGAATCAAGCCCAACTTGAAATTCAGAGTAGAAAGTCATTTCACACTGTACTCGTTTAATTCACCACTCTCTATCACATTTCTGATCTTCTCAACTCACAAAGAAAACATCGTTTAAGCTTTTAACTTACCTAGAACTAGTCCATCATCAAATAAGATCAATCAAGTAACCAATTCTCACAAAAATAAATAAAGATTTTCCATTCAAGCATTTGTAACCATACTTGTTTTCCAAAATTTAAGTCGATAATTATTCACAGTCTTTTAACATCTCAAAACATTCTCGTTGTCTTAATTTCAGATCTGCGACAATAGATACTTTAACCCATTAGGATCAGGAAGCATGTAACACCCCTAACCCGTATCCATCCTAAATTAGGGTTAAAGGCGTTACCAGACAGATAGGAAACTTTTACAGACATTTCATATTACAATTCATCAATCACAATGAAAGTGTCCCTTTTATAGGTCAACGAGACCTTAATCATTCTTTAGAATAGGGTTGGGACTAAACCGAACACATATAGAATTTCTCATAAATTTAAAAACTTTTCTAAGTTATAGAGATTACATGCCCGTGTGGGCAGGCCCTGTGCCTTCCACGGCTACTAGACACACCCATGTGTCCTGGCCGTGCCAAAATAGAGCATGTATACTGACTTATTCACATGGCCTCCAAACATGCCCGTGCTCCATGGTCGTGTAAAATTAGGCTAGCTACTGACTTGTTCACACGGCCACCAGGCACGCTCGTGTGCCACAGCCGTGTATGTAAAATAGGCTATTTGCAAGGCCAAAATGCCACCCACACTAGGGTCAACCCTATAAGCAACATACCAATTCATTTCATAAACATTTAACAACCAAAAACATGTCAAATAATCAACAAATATCCATATTCAATTTCATTTCCAATCATGCCAATTTGTACAACTACAACACTTATAGATTCAAACATGATTCATATCTATCATATAATCATTTCTTTCGTCAAACATGCATACACAAATTTCATCCATCTACTTACCAAAAACTTGACCATTTCATAGTCATGGGATCATACCAAAACAAACATTATATACCATATCCACAAATGCATAATACCAACACATAACTAGCCACATCACATAGCTATTTATACATATTACAAACATAATCCAAAGTGACTAGTCTATACATGCCATATTTAGCTATATAAACATTTCAAAGTACCAAATTGATTTTGAGTAGTGTGATGAAAATCCTTAACGGTCCCCGAGCCTTCATTAGCTTTGACGATCTATAAAATAGAGCAAACACACACAAAGTAAGCTTTCAAAAGCTTAGTAAGCCATATACAAATAAATTTAGCATAAAATGCACATAACGATATTGATACAATTATATTAATGTTACTCATTACAAATTTCATCACATATTCTTTGGCTCATTCACTTAGCCATAACTTGCCACATTCTTCAACTCAAATATCACATATACACATAGCTCATTCATGCATGTATTCATATATTATCTCATCAGTTCAATACACATATTCACCTTGGTAAGTTCATATAGGAACTTATCTTTCATACACACATAGTTTACTTTTCAAACGTACCTGAAACGAATATACAGTTCAAATAGTCGTTCATTTCTTGGACTTGCCCGTTGAACCATTTGGAACTAAATAGGATATTCAAAGAGCTCAGAATAGTCGTACAATGCCAACGTCGCAGACGAGGTCTTACATGTACTCAAATATCGATGCCACTGTCCCAAACAGGGTCTTGCACGAATAAATACAATGCCAATGTCCCAGACATGGGCTTACACGTAAATCTCACATCGATGCCAACGTCCTAGACTTGGTCATACACAAAATCTCGTATCAATGCCAACGTCTTAGATGTGGTCTTACATGATATCACATATCGGGCACCTATGTCATGAAATATACTATCATATCTATTCTCAGGTTCAAATGGGACTTCTCGGACATTATCAACTTGTTGATTTATTCATAACTCGTATTTCACATACATTCCATCACAATGGATGTTCATATCAATTCAATTTCCATATATATACACAAATAGTTCAATGCAAATACATTTATTTGTATATCAACTTACCTCGAGTTCGGTTTAACAGAAACGTGCAGCTATTCAAATATTTTCGACTTTCCCCAATCTAAATCCATTTTCTTCGGTCCTTAATCTATACATATACAGATTTAACCGATTCATTCATCAAGTCATTCAATTCTATCCAAAACACATATTTAGGGTAATTTACAAATTAACCCTCACATTATTACATTTGGACAATTTAGTCCTTATTTCACAAAATCACAAAATTCACCAAATTTTCTTTTACCAATGCTTGGCCGAATACACACTATGCTCATATCAATCCATACATTTCACTTATTTCACAAATTAGTCCTTCAAATTTTTATTTTCACAATTTAGCCCTAATTAGCTAAATTCACTAAAAATTCAAGAACAAAACATGTCCATTAAACAAATATCTTTCATTTAACACCAACATTCATCACAAAGCTCACCATTTCATCAATGACACATCTCATAAACATAAAAATATCAAAAACCAAAGTCAAAACATACCTTAATTTGGATCAAACCTAGTCGAAACCTTGAAAGTTCTTATACGTTCTTTTCTTTTGTATATTCGACTAACAAGGATGAACATATGACTTTTCATGTAATTTTTATTATAACATTACTATTAATTCATTTGTTATATTAACCTTATATAATAAAATTATAAAACATAGTTTTCAAAGTTATTATTGACCATAAACATCCACTATCCATATTAATAGGCTAATTGCCTTTAAAGGGCTTCAAATTATAAAGACATCAACAATTTGATACTTTCACAATTAACCATCAAACTTTCATTTTATGCGATTAAGCCCTTTTTTAAAATTAAGCACTCAGACGGATAAACTAACTTACAAAACTTTAACACATGCTTAACCACATATCAAAGGCACATAAAATAATATTAAAATATTTTATTGACTCAGATTCGTGGTCCTGAAACCATTGTTTCGAGTAGGGCCTATATTAGACTGACTAATTTTTCCCCTTAGGGATTTTCGTCCCTGAAAATCTTACTGTTAAACAGATTTAGATATTGCTATCTCATTGAATCTTTAGGCTCCCACGTAGCCTATTCTATTCCATGTCAATACCACAACACTTTCACTAACGAAATTTTCTTGTTTCTCAACTCTTTCACTTCACGAGCTAGGATACGGATTGGTTCTTCTTCATAAGTCATATCATATTGGATTTCAATTTCAGACAGAGAGATCACATGTGACGGATAGGATCAATATCATCTAAGTATCGATACGTGAAATACATTATGAATCTTTGCTAGCTCAGGTGCTAATCATTTTTTTTGTCGAGTTTTAAAATTTATAAAGAGAATGATCGAACCTAGAAACTAACTCTGACAACGACTTAAGGCAAGTGTACCTATCGAACAGTATTATAGCTTAGGGAAGACCGGATTGTCGAACCCAAAGGAGCTAAAAGTACTAATACTAACTTTCTTTTTATTATTTAGCCTAAAATAAGTGAAGTTACTTTAATCAGAATTAACGATTACTAAACTAAAGATGCAATGATAAAAAGAATGAATTGGGAAATAACTTGAAGAGATACTCAGTTGATCACGACGATACCCTCAGGAAGAATCCACCTAGACTTCACTTGTTATTTAACACTAAACCATACAATTTATTCACTTAGTTTGATTCGTAAGACTCCCTAACTTATATTAAACCCTCTCTCAAGCTGAATAACGTCTAACCCTAGGTTCATTAACGAAAATCTCTTTCTCAAATAATAACCCCTAGAATAGTAGTAAATCGATCTATGGACTCCCATATTAGGTTTCACCCTAATCCGGCAAAATGTTGTCACCCTATCTCTAAGCGTGCGATCAACTCCGCTTAATTATGCCAGATCTACTCTTAAATAGGGTCTATTCCTCCTACAACTAAGCACATCAGATTGAATTAAGCATGCATAATTAAGAACAAACTAAGTATTTATCATATAATTTAGGAAACAATAACAAGATTCATCTAGGTTTCATCCCTTTCAGGTATTTGAAGGGTTTAGTTCACAACAAATAAAGAAAACATCTCAAGAGAAAAGATAAAACAAAACATAAGAAATCCCTAAAACCTCCTGAAGGAATTCAAGAAGAAATTCGTCGTCTTGAGTAGAATTCTGGCTCCTTGAGATGGATCAACTGGCTATCTTCGAGTAATTCCCACAAATCTGACCTTCTGGCTCGGCTCCTTGGCCTAGCTAACCTCCCTCTTTTTTAGGTTACACTTAGGGTGTTTATATAGACTTTTGGAATGCTTTACTTGGCCTCTAAGTGTCCCAATTCAAGTATACTTCCTACTCGGTGTTTGAATATGTAACATCCTAAAAAGGGCCTATGCATTTTGGCCAAATTGTATGAAAAGACATGTTTTATATGTTTTGAATAAATTTGGAATAATTTTGGAAACCTGAGAATGTATGGAAATGTTACGTTGAAAATATGAAAATGACCATTTTTGGAAACCTAAGCAAATTAGGAAAGTGAATATTTTTGGAAACCTAAGCAAATTAGGAAAGTGAACATTTTGGAAACTAAGCTAAAAGAGGAAAGTAAACATTTTTGGAAACTAAGCCAAAAGAGGAAAGTAAACATTTTGGAAACTATGCTAAAAGAGGAAACTAAACATTTTGGAAACCTAGGAAATGTCAAGTTACAGAGCCACGCGAAAATTTTAAGAAACTTAAAAATGACCCCGAAATGTCAAATTTTAAAGTTCAATGGGGAACTTAGGGCCAGGTGACCCTAAAATATAAAGTACGTGAAATTTGACCCATTAACTAACTTGGAAAAGTGGCTCAAGATGCCATCTAAGGCCTCGTGAAATGGCCCACATGCAAGGGTGTTGGGCACGAGTTCGAAGTCACATGGGAAGCAAATAAAATAAGTTTTATTTTTGCTTCTAGAAGCCCAAGAGGTGGATGGCACAAGGCTTGCAAAAGTGGAGTTTCACTCTCTTTTAAATTTGGCTAATTAGAAGATAATAAGGATTATACTTTATTTGTTTTAAAATTAAAGAGATAAAGTTATCACATAAGGAAGAGTAGTGGCCAAGCAAAGGATTCTTGGCCTAATTTTGGCTATAAAAGGATGAGACTAGGGCTATTCATTATTCATTCTCCCTCTCTTTTCTTTTGCCAAATATTCTTTTTTTCCTCTCCCTCTGCCGAAATTCTTCTTGAGCATCCATTCTTTTTCCTCTTCTCTTTTAGCATCCTAGCCGATTCCTTCTAAGCCTATTATTCCTCTCTTCTTTCATCTTTGAAACCGAATACATAAGGGGATCATAGCCGATTGTTCATCAAGTCTCTAAGCCGAATCTCTAAAGTAGTGCCAGGAGGGATCTGTCGATTTCAATATAGAGGGTAAGGATCTATAGTTATAATTGTATTCCTTTCTTTTAAGCCGAAAGTTAGTCTAATCGCTCCTATATCTTATTGATCGAAATATGGAAGGTGAATTTTAAGATTTTAGATCTAAGGTATTTCGGCATCTCCATTAATCAAGAAGAGAGTTTTGGGATTTAAAAGATTTAAGGAATTTTGACATCCTTAAAGAAAGCAAGAGATCAATTTCGGGATTTGAATAATAGGGAAATCGGCAACAAGGGATTAAGGATCTAAACATTAGATCTAGCTTTTCAGAATCTCAAGGAATTGCTAAGCGAATCAGGTGTGTACCCTACACTAAATCTTGATAGATTTACGGCTTTAATTCATTATATGTGTTAATATGAAAGTGTAAGAATATGGCTAAGGTACCGTGTGTACCCCACACTAATATTAATAGATTTATGGCTTAAATATGATATATATGTTAATATGAAAGTGTAAGAATGTGGCTAAAGTACCATATTATGGTACAAAGTACTGTGCACGTTTTCCTACCCCTACTAGGATTTCAAAATATGTTATATTTAACATGTGAAAAGTGATGTGAAAGTGAAATTAAATATGATATGCATGATATGTATAATTTGGGGCATTGGGTTATTTGAAAAAGGGAAGTGAACGTGATGACTTCGGTCTCACTAAGTGAAACGTGATGTAACATCCTAAAAAGGCCTATGCATTTTGGCCTAAATTGTACTGAAGAGACATGTTTTATGTGTTTTGGAATAAATTTGGAATGATTTTGGAAACCCGAGAATGTATGGAAAGGTTACGTTGAAAGTAGGAAAATGACCATTTCGAAACCTAAGCAAATTAGGAAAGTGAACATTTTGGAAACTATGCTAAAAGAGGAAACTAAACATTTTGGAAACCTAGGAAATGTCAAGTTTACAGAGTCATACGAAAATTTTTGGAAACGTAAAATGACCTCAAATGTCGAATTTTAAAGTTCAAAGGGAACTTAGGGCGGTGACCCTAAAATATAAAGTATGTGAAATTTGACCCATTAACGGACTTGGAAAAGTGGCCTAAAGATGCCACTTAAGGCCTCGTGAAATGGCCCACATGCAAGGGTGTTGGGCTTGAGTTCGAAGTCACATAAAAGCAAATAAAATAAGTTTTATTTTGCTTCTAAAAGCCCAAGAGGTGGACAGACAAGGCTTGCAAAAGAGGAGTTTCACTCTCTTTAAAATTCGGCTAAATAGGTGGATAAATGAAGAATTATTCTTTAATTAGGAAAATAAGGAAGAGTGGTGGCCAAGTTAAGGATTCTTGGCCTAGTAATTTTGGCTATAAAAGGATGAGACTAGGGCCATTCATTATTCATTCTCCCTCTCTCTTTTCCTCTGCCGAATATTCTTCTTGAGCCTCTATTCTTTTTCTTCTTTTCTTTTAGCCTCCTAGCCGATTTGTTCTAATCCTATTATTCCTCTCTTCTTTCATCTTTGAAACCGAATACATAAGGGAATCATAGCCATTGTTCATCAAGTCTCTAAGTCAATCTCGAAGGTTGAAGTGAAGGTGCAATCGATTCCTTCAAATAAGGGTAAGATCCATGTTTGGTTTCCATTCTTTTATATTTTAGACTTGTCGAACTCTAGGGCTAATCCCATTAATGTTCATGGTTGCCGAAACTTTGAAGAGATCTTTCGGGATTTACTAAGTGTAGGCTACAAGGAAGGAGAAGTTCTTTTCCCGAAGGTACGTCATAGGCCTCGTGTTCCCTAGTTATTCGGTGAGTTTCGGGATTTAAAATCCACAAGGTAAGTGTCTATAGCTTTCGGCTAAGGCCTATTTTGATAATTAGATCTAATTCTTGTTTGTTTAAAAAGCAAAACTAACCCCCGATGAGATTTAGTGCTTGGCGAATACAAGGAGGAGCATAGCATAGATCTCAGGATTTGATTAGTATTGAAATCGACAACAAGGAATTGAGATCTAAAGCAATAGATCGGGTTTTCGGGATTTCAAGGAATTGATAAGCAAATCAGGTGTGTACCCTACACTAAATCTTAATAGATTTACGGCTTTAATTCATTATATGTGTTAATAAGAAAGTGTAAGAATATGACTAAGGTACCGTGTGTACCCCACACTAATCTTAATAGATTTATGGCTTAAATATGATATATATGTTAATGTGAAAGTGAAAGAATGTGGCTAAAGTACCATATTATGGTACAAAGTACTCAAGTACGTTTTCCTACTCCTACTAGGATTTCGTAATATGTTATATTTAACATGTGAAAAGTGATGTGAAAGTGAAATTAAATATGATATGCATGATATGTATAATTTAGGGCATTCAAGTTAATTGAGAAAGGGAAGTGAATGTGATGACTTGGTCTCACTAAGTGAATGTGATGACTTGGTCTCACTAAGTGAAACGTGATGACTTGGTCTCACTAAGTGAAACGTGATGACTTGGTCTCACTAAGAATATGTGACGACTTGGTCTCACTAAGTGAATGTGGTGACTTCGATCACATTAAGTGAATGTGGTAACTTCGGTTACATTATCTGAAAGTGGTGGCTATGCCACAATATTATAAGTGGGCGATGAGCACGTCAACTGCAGCGACTGCCTTTGATGGTGTGTAGCGGATGGAGGGTTAACTTAGTAGTCCCCACGGTGTGCAGGTTGGTACGGGTGGAGTGTAGTGGATGGCATATAGGTTTGGGTTCGAGTTTGCATCATTATCTTGAATTTTTATATGAATATGATATGTATGGTGTGCCTATTTCTATTATGTTTTGGTGTTGGTTACACATTGAGTCTATCGACTCACCCCGTTGTGGGAACATGTTTCAGGTGATGAGTAGTAATGGACCGGGACGGCAGAACTTGTGGTGACCATGTTCAGCTTGAAGTTTAATTTGATTTGAATCTTTATTTTATTTTAAGTACTGTACAATTTTATTTTGGGTTTTGTTTTATGTAATAAGGCCATCGTGATGGTTTTTATTTCTGCTTTAATTACTATGTTATGAATTTAGGGCTTTATAAAGAATAAGCCCATTTAATTGAAATTAAGTTAAAACATTTTGTCACCTGAAATAAATGGGTTTTTGATATAAAATAAATTTGTTTTCAACTCGAGCCTAACCACAACAAACTATCTTCCAAAACACACAGTTTCCAAAGTAATCAAATGAATTTGAACAAGGTTACTTGAGAAACATACCGCACCGGTCCATTCTCGTGGTAGGTGTGGGTGTTTGAATAGGCTTTGGAATGTGTTTCTTTGCCTCAAAGTATCCAAATCTGAGTACAATTCCTCTTTTCCATGATAGGGGCATGGCCATGGTACATGCCCGTCTAAATCATTTTCAGCCCGTGTCTTGATTCTGTCGATTGAGGCACAGCCGTGTGAATCGTGGTTTAGGTCGTGTGAAGTAAATTGACAAGGCACGGCCGTGTGACTTGAAGTCTAGGCTGTGTCGATTTCCTCTTTGGCCCAAATTGGCCCGTTTTAAGCCTGTTTCTTGTTCTTTTTGTCCTCGGTGCTTTTCTGAGTATAAAACAAGAAAATAAAGGATTAAGAGCACCTTTTTACATAAATCAAGGGCTAAATCATCCAAAAGCATACTAAATGTGGGCCAAAAATATGTTACTTTTACGGTTTATCAAATACCCCCACAGTTAAGCTTTTGCTTATCCTCAAGCAAAATTCTCAACTTATAATTAAAACGAACTTATCACAATTCCTATCAACAATGCCTCATCATAATTCACAGGTAATTTATACATGGATAATTTAACTCAAAGACTCTAAAAGGCTCAAATAATTCTAAGTCATAAATTTGTAGCATAAAAACATAGGTGTCTCCCCTTATCTAAATAATTACCTTTAATTCAAAACCGACAAGGATTGACATCCTCACTAAAGATTCACTCAAAGCACTCGAAGTGTTTAAGGTTCAAGAAAAAGAACTCATAAGTCAAACCTAAAAAGTAAATCCCATAGGCTTGCCTGAAAATCAAATCTCCAACATTGTAATATGAGATGATACACAAATCAAAAGGTCTTTGGCAGGGTTGCAACGGGGCTTAGGTTTTAAGGTGTGGATAAAGGCTGAATTAGAAGGGTTAAAATGGAGATTGACCTGACAAATTTACCTAACTAAGAACAATGAACTAGAAAATAAATGATTACATCAATTGAAACTTTGAAACTAATAATAATACGAGCTTTTTCTTTGATAATTGAAATTTAAATGTACAAGCTCACTTTTTAAACTACTAATGCTGAATATACTTCGATTTTTTTTTTTTTAATATTAAATAGAAACATAATAAAGAAAACTTTATCAACTGAAATAAACTAATTCAGTAACTGATCAAATTAATTCTCGATAGAAGGGTAGTCAAAAGAATGGTGATAACAAATACAAATGGTTTTGGGTTAATATTAGCGGGTAAATCAATAAAAAGGGTTGTTACGATCAAATGGGTTCACTAAGGGTTAATTTGTGAAGGTAGACTTTTTAGTGGAGTGAATGGGTTAAAACCTAGGTGCCTTTATCATCTCAGTATATCAAATCATTAATGTGGTCTCGATATGTATAATCAAGGCAAGTTCTAGAATAACAATTCAGTGTTGACATACTCATAATCAATAAAGTGAGCATGAAAAAGAATATATGCTCTCTAAGGCTCAAATCTCACAAAAATTATGGGTATTTGACATCAAACCTGTAAATTTCAAACTTCAAGGTAATATTCAAATTCAATTCAACAACCTAAAAAATTTTTTATTCTTGAAAAATAGACTTATAATGCTTGATTATCTAGTATTCTTCAAGTATTAATCATCAATGCACAATTACTTAGGAACAAGACTAAAATTCAGGATTTTGGAATAATGCAAAAAGTTAGGTACTTTTACCCCCCACACTTAAGATGTACATTGCCCTCAATGTACAAAGATAGATAAACAATTATGTAATAATAAAATCAAAAGAGAAGGGGAGAAGTAACACTTCCTGAATTTTGGATGACTCTGGGAGTTGGCAGAGGTCGTGGTGGAAGATGACTTATGTAGTAGTGAAGTACTCCTAGTGATTTGTTCGTGTATTTGGAGTGTGTGATTGAAACTATAAAGTCATCAATTAGATATTTCGGCAGTGTAAATAAATATATGTTTGGCATACTCGAAGATTAGATAACCAATGATAAACATAATAAAAGTTTGCAATGAAGAAAAGTTTCATATTACGACAAATAAAGAAAATTAAAATAAAGGAAAAATAAAAAAATAGAATAGAACTAAAAATGAGAAAATAAAATTTAGATAATCAAAAGGACTCAGAGGTCATCATCATCTGCCAGGTCCTGTGGTGGTGTTGGTGATGATATATGGAAGTGATGGCATATTTGCTGGAGTGTGGCCTCGATCCCATCAAAATGTCGAGTGGTATCAGTGAACTCTCGAGTGCAGGTCGCTTTGAGGCGTTCAGGAGATATCTTCGATCGAGGTCTGGATGGGATGGTCGTTCTGGAGATATCTTCCATCGGGCACCTCTTCATCTATAGCTAGTCGGTACTAAGGGGGTCGGTCCCACGACGATATTTGATCATCCTCATGTGTAGCATTGTTTGGATGCCCTAAGGCACCATCTGGTCGATCATTGTCAATGAGGAGATTGAGGCTGAAAAAAATTTTTAGGGTTGATTTTGGGGAGATAAACAGTTTAAGTTTCTTAAATAGGGGTGAGAGCACGGAAGGGGCCACGCCCGTGCTCAATTTTTATGTGCTCGGGCTTTTTTGATTTTAAATTTTGGGCACATTCAGGTATTAGGCTACGGCCGTGGGTATTTTTGGCACGCCCGTGTTTTATTCACACGGTCCTATAGAACGGCGTGTTTCGCCCGTGTTCGATAAGTCAGTATGTTGGAACGGTGAGGTAACACGGACTTGTGTAGCCTATGTATGGCAAGTCAGTATCTTCACACAGTCGTCAGGCACGGGCGTGTCTCACCTGTGCTCGACAAGTCAGTGCAGGTTGTGTTTGGGAAAACAAATTCTTCTTTATCGTGCAAGGCTATTAGCCCGCTCGTGGTTTGTCTCTTGGCTTCCACATGGCCACGGGCACGCCCGTGTATAAGGCCGTGTGGTCTAAAACCTACACTTTATTAGATTAGTTAGATGCTAAACAGTTAAAAGTATAATGTTAGGGAAGTTAGTGCTCAGGTTGCCTCTCGAGAAGCGCTTGTTTATAGTCTTAAGCTAGACTTTCCCTGTTTTCAGTTCTAAAAGAAGGTTCATAGAGCAGATGCTCCTCTATCATAACTCTGAAATCTACACCATTATAAATTTCGAGTCGATGACCATTTACCTTAAATGTGCCATTAGTGGGGTGAGTTACCTCGATTGTGCCATATGGAAAATTTTTTTTGTAACACCATGCACCCAAGACCAATACTAGGTCTGGATACGAGACATTACTATGCTTGAACTCACTGAAACATGTACTTATAGGCTATAAAATTTCATTCCAACTTAAAAACTTCACTTTCTTAGTCAACACATATAACAAGGGCCTACGAGGCCTTAAACTCATGCCAAAAACTTTCGAATTAAATCAAATAACTCATTTTTAAAGCAGGGTTCACACGCCCGTGTGTCTTGGAACACGCCCGTGTACCCTTAAGCACGCCCATGCCCTCAAACCGTGGAGAGCTACTAACTATTTCCACATGGCTTAGACACGCCCATGTCTTCCAACCATTGGAGGTTACTGACTAATTTCACACGGCCATGACACGCCCGTAGGCTTAGACCGTGTGCTAATCCTTGATATACTGACTAAATTAACACGGTCTGGGTACACTCTCATGTCCAAATCGTGTGTCTTACACGGCATACACACACGGCCGTGGGATTTGCCCATGGCTTATTCTGATTAATAATACTAAGGTGTAGTGTTAACACGGCCTTGACACACGCCCATGTGTCCGATCGTGCCGGCACTTAAAGGCTATTTACCAAGCCATTTGCCACCCTGAAAAGAAGATCATACACAAACTCAAATCGACAATGCAATAACAAACCATCTTTCATGAATAATACGACATGCTTCATTGATCTCAATAAACATACATACTTAGTCAAATACAAAAGAATAATGAACTTGATGGCCTATACAATGGCCTTTCCTAAAGCATATACACAAAATGAATGCTTCCTATACATGCCATACTTAGTAAAGTAACTTGGCTATACCAAAATAAGAGTTGATAGTGTGCTGCGAGCTCCGACTTTAATGATCCACTAGTTAGCTTGGTGGGAATGCATAGTAAGAAAGAATCATAACGTAAGCATATAGCTTAGTAAGTTTGTATGTACGACACATATCAACATACTTGCTTAACATAAACCATTAGCTTACAATGGTATCATAATTTCAGCTATAAAGCTTACTTACTCAAACTTAATTCTTACATGTCTTATGATACTTAATATTCTCATACTTGTAAGGTAAACATTGTACCTTTATCACTTGATCACATTAATCAGTATACTTTAATAATAATAATAATCAAAATATTTACTTTCTCATTCATAACATGAATAATACTCAATTTCATCTTGATACTAACTTTGCTTTATTAGCTTTCTTGATATCTTCTTTTTGACTTACTCGTTTGCCTATGAATTTTTGTAAATAACTAAGGATACTAAATATCAAACTTGATACCAAAGCCATATCTTCGGTACGGTCTTACATGGAATATCTCATCTTGATTTCAAGGCCATGTCTTGACATGGACTTATATGAAGTCTTGCTCTTGATAACATCCTCAATACCAAGCTTGCCTTGGACTTATATGAAGTCTTGCTCTTGATAACATCCTCAATACCAAGCTTGCCTTGGACTTAGATAATAACTTGCTTGCTAACTTGGTCAATGCCAAGCTTACCTTGGACTTACATTATATCTTGATCAATGTCAAGCTTGCCTTGGGCTTACATGATAACTTTCTTGCTAACATGGTCAATGCCAAGCTTGTCTTGGACTTGCATGATAACTTGCTTGCTAACTTGATTAATGCCAAGCTTGCCTTTGACTTACATGATATCTTGATCAATGCCAAGCTTGCCTTGGACTTACATGATATCTTGATCACTGCCAAGCTTGCCTTGGACTTACATGATATCTTGTGTGGTAGATCGAGTATCCTGGGAAATTCAACTTCAATCGGGACTTACTCGTAGTTATTATCGTGATTTCTTGCTTGAACATAAAATGATCAGTGCATACAATTATTGTACATTATAATAAGCAAATTAATGATATAAATCATAAACTTTAGAAATCATACAAACTTACCTCAATATACAAAATGTATGTAGATATTCAATTTAGTCCACAACTTTGTTCTTGGCTCGGTTTCGATCCGGGCTTCATTTTTCTCGATCTAGAATCATAAATAGATCATTTAATAAACATACTGACTAAATTAACACATAACCCATATTCTGGCAAAATTACTATTTTGCCCTTATACTATCTAATATTTGCACTTTTGCCCCAATTCTCCTAAACTGATTTTCATGCAACTTTCTTAAACTTCATGCTTAGTTTAATCATATTTTCTTCTATAACAATCATCAATTCTCTCTATTTCTAGTAGGTATGACCAATTTTATAACTATTACAAAATAGTCCTTACTACCATTTTTCATGAAACTCATTAAGGAAAAGATGTTTATCTAACATCAAACTCTCTTAAACTTACATAAAACATCATTTAACAAGCATATCATTCAAGGTAAATTTTTGGACATGCATCTTAGCTCATTTTATAGCTAAAATTAGCTAATTCATAATACAAGAACTTCAAAAAATATGAAGAATATTAAAAACGGGGCTAAGATGAACTTACTATGAGCTTGAAAAAAAAATGAAGAACCCTAGCTATGGTGTCTTCAAATTTTTGGTAGCACAAGGAAGAGGATGAGTGAATTTTTCTCATCTTTTTCCCATTTAAAACACTTAATAGGCAAATAACCAAAATGCCCTTCCTCAAAAAAATTCTATTTAACACCATCTTAAGGTCAATTTTGTCCAAAATTTTATTTTTGGGAAATTTCTATTTAAGGGATCATAATTATTATTCTAAAGATATTTCATGCAAAAAGCTTCTAGAAACTCATATATTGTAACTTTTGCAATTTAGTCTTTTTTCGTCCAATTGACCTCAACTTAATAAAATTGCTTTACAAAACTTTCATACTAACGTGCAAACATGACATAAAATTGAAAAACTCATAAATTCACCTCGGTTTTGTGGCCTCACACCACTATCCCTACTAGGCCCTAAATCGGGATGTTACAATTCTCCCCCTATTAGGGATTTGCATCCTCGAAAATCTTACCAGTGAAAAGGTTTGGATACTGGTTTCTTATACTCTCCTCTGGTTCCCATGTAGATTCCTCGATTTCATGTCTTTGCCACAATACTTTTACTAAGGCAATACTCTTATTCCTCATTTGCTTAACTTCCCGAGCCAAAATCTTGACTGGTTCTTCACCATAAGTCATCTCGGTGAATCTCTATTTCTAAAGGGGTAATTACATGCGAAGGGTCTGATCTGTAGCGTCACAATATTGACACGTGAAACACATCATGTATCTTTTCTAATTCTGAGGGAAAAGCCAAACGGTAAGCTATCGGTCCAACTCTCTCAGTAATCTCGTAGGGTCCAATGAAACGTGGACTTAATTTGCCTTTTCGGCCAAATCTGAGGACTTTTCCCCATGGTGACACTTTCAAGAAAACTTTATCCCCAACTTGATACTCTGTCTCTTTTCTCTTTAGATTCAAATAGGATTTTTGTCTGTCTGATGCAGCCTTTAAACATTCTCGAATCACTTTCACTTTCTCTTCAGCTTCTTTAACCAAATCAACCCCGTGAATTTGGTTCTCTTTAAGTTTAGTCCAAAAGAAAGGAGTTCTACACTTACGCCCATATGGGGCCTCATAAGGCGCCATCTTTAAGCTTGACTAAAAGCTATTATTATAAGTGAATTCTACCAATGGAAGAAACTTTTCCCAACTGCCTTGGAAATCCAAAACAAAACATCTTAGCATGTCCTCGAGTACTTGAATTAACCTTTCTGACTGACCGTCAGTTTGAGGGTGAAAATCTGTACTAAAACTCAATTTTGTACCCAAAGCTTCTTGCAGCTTCTTCCAGAATCTGGATGTAAATCTCGGATCTCTATCCGATATGATCGATAAGGGAACTCCGTGAAGTCTTACTATTTATGAAACATACAAGTTTGCCAACTTGTCTAGTGAGTAATCCACTCGTACAGGTATAAAGTGGGCTGACTTCGTGAGTCTATCAACCACTACCCAAACAGCATCTTTCTTGCTCAGAGACAACGTTAAACCCATTACTAAATCCATGGTGATACGGTCCCATTTCCACTAGGGGACCAAGATAGGCTGAAGCAAACCCGAAGGTTATTGGTGCTCAACTTTTACTTGCTGACAAATCATGCACTTGGAAACAAATTCTAAAATGTCTTTCTTCATTTTCGGCCACCAATACTGTTGCTTTTAATCATTATACATCTTGGTGCCACCCGGATGTACAGATAAACATCCGTTATGTGCCACGTGCAAAATTTTCTGAATAAGCTCCTCTTTTCTTGGCACACAAACTCTATCTCTAAACATTAAATATCCATCAAAATTAATCCAAAAGTCAGATTCAGCACCTGACTCACACTGAGCTCTCTTAACTTGCAATTCACTATCTTCTTTCTGAGCCACATAGATCTCTTGAAGGAACATTGGTCTAGCTCTCAACTCATCTAAAATAGAACCATCATCGAATAAAGATATTTTTGAATTCAATGCTCTCAAGGCAAATAGGGATTTTCTGCTTAAAGCATCATCGACCACATTCGCCTTTCCAGGATGGTAATCAATGACCAACTCATAGTACTTTTATCAAATCTAACCATCTTCATTGTCTTAAGTTCAACTCTTTCTGCGTCATCAAGTACTTCAAACTTTTATGATTGCTAAAAATTCGACATCGTTCACCATATAAATGGTGTCTCCAAATCTTCAGAGCAAAGACTATGGCAGCCAATTCAAGATCATGTGTCGGATAATTTTTCTCATGAGGTTTCAACTGTCTGGAGGCATAAGCAATTACCTTGCCTTCTTACATGAGTACACAGCCTAATCCATTTAAGGATGCATCGATATAAATTATGAACTCTTTCCCTGCCTCGGGTTGTACTAAAATTGGAGCTTCTGCCAGTATTGCTTTCAACTTGTCAAAACTTTGTTGGCATTTTTTCGACCACTCAAACTTCACATTCTTCTGTAACAATTTAGTCATCGGGGTTGAAATCATAGAAAACCCCTTAAAAAATCGTCTGTAGTAGCTAGCTAGGCCCAAAAAACTTTTAATCTCTGTAATGTTCTTGGTGGTTTCCAATCTATTATAGTTGAGATCTTATTTGGATCTAATCGGACTCCATCTCTCGAGACAATATGTCCCAAGAATCCTACTTCCTTGAGCCAAAACTCACTTTTACTGAATTTGGCATACGACTAATTTTCTCGAAGAGTCTGTAAAACTATCCGTAGATGATTAGCATGTTCCTTCTCATCTCGGGATTAAATCAGTATGTCGTATATAAAAACGACAACAAATTTGTTAAGGTATGGTCTTAAAATGCGGTTCATTAAGTCCATGAATATCGCAGGAGCATTGGTCAGCCCAAAGGGCATGACTAAAAATTCATAATGCCCATACCTCATTCGAAAGGCGATCTTGGATACATCTGAATCTTTCACTCTCAGCTGGTAGTACCCTAATCTCAAGTCTATTTTGGAGAATATAGTCGCTTCTTTCAATTGATCAAAAAATCGTCGATCCTAGGTAATGGGTACTTGTTCTTTACTTTCACTTTATTAAGCTGACGATAATCAGTGCACAACCTCATGGTGCCATCTTTCTTTTTCACAAACAAAACAGGAGTGCCCCATGGTGAACAACTTGATCTTGCAATGCCTTTGTCTGTCAACTCTTGCAACTGTAACTTCAACTCTTTCAACTCTGTTGGAGCCATTCTATAAGGAGTAATGGATATTAGTACAGTACCGGGAGTTAGCTCAATGCTAAACTCAACTTCTCTAACTGGTGGTAATCCTGGTAATTCCTCAGGAAAAACATCCACATACTCACATACGATCAGCACTGATTCAATCTTTAACTCTGTCTCTTTATCATTCATTACAAAGGCTAAAAATGCCTCATACCCTTTTCTTAGATATCTCTACGCCATCATAAGAGAAATTATTACCGACGATCTACCTTGCTCATCTGATTCTACATGAAGAGTATCCCCATTCTCACATCTCATCTCAATGTATTTCTTCCCACAATTTACAATTACATTATGAGTAGTCAACCAGTCCATACCAAGAATGAGGTCGAATTAATCAAATGGTAACAACATAAGATTTGCTTTAAAGCAATGATCTCTAATCATTAATGGACAATCTTTACAAACTTTATCAACTAACATACTCTTGCCTAAAGGATTAGACACCTTAATAAAAAACTCTTTGTTATCTATAGGCATACCCAAATTGGGTAATAATTTCATGCAAATGTAAGAGTGTGTGGATCCGGATCTATTAAAGCAATAACTTTGGTATTATAAAGTTAAAAGGTACCCGTAATAACATCAGGGGAACATGCCTCTTCGTGAGTGCGAATGGCATAAGTTCTTGCAGGCGCTCTACCCTCGAGTCTCACAGCCTGCTCTTTGGGGTTACGTCTTCCTCTTGTCCTACTTCTCGAGTTCCTCTGCAGTCCCCCTCTGACCATACTCCCGATCTCGGGTTCTGAGTTCTCTCTTCTTTAGTCATCTCTGGACAATATTTTATGAAATGGTCTTGGGAACCACACCTAAAACATACATTTTCATGTGCTTGGCATTCTCCCAAATGGTGTCTACCACATTGTGGACATTCTGGTCTGTCAGGTCTAAAATTCCCAACCCTTGCAACTGAAGTTGTCTGTGCTTTATTTCCCAAATGCTATTTACTCTTGTCTTTTCTGGAAAATCCAGTGGAAGTAGCTATTCGAGTAGTGAAATCTCTTGACTTCTTGGATGACGATTGGAACGACTTGTTTCATTGTCTCTTTCTAGAATCGCGAGACTCCATTCCAAATTTCTTCTTCTCTTTTACTTGTTCTTCGACTTTACAAGCCCTTTCCACTAGCACAACAAATTCTTTTAATTTGAGGAAAGCAACAATAAGCTTAATGTCCTCGTTTAAACCATCTTCAAACCTTTTACTCATAATGGCCTCAGTGGACACACATTTGCTAGCGTACTTTCTGAGTCGTACAAACCCTAGCTCATAATCAGTTACTGACATTTTGCCTTGCTTCAGCTCTAAAAATTCTTTCCTCTTCTGGTCTACAAATCTCTGGCTGATATATTTTTTCTTAAACTCTTCTTGAAAGAATTCCCATGAAATCATTTCCCTTGGTACCACCGACAAAAGGCTATTCCACCATTAGTAAGCAGAATCTCTTACGAGAGAGACTACACACTTCATGCATTCATCAGGGGTGCAGGACAGCTCGTTAAATACCCCGCTGGTATTTTCTAACCAGAACTCATCTCTTTCTGGATCATCATCTTTTTTAGCTCAAAATTCTTCTGCCCCATGCTTCGTGATCCTATCAATTAGAGGTTTAGCTCCTCTCACCACCTCTACTACTTGAGGGGCTACTAGAGTAGGTGTGGAACAGGCGGGGGTGGAGGGGGTTGTGCATTCAAGTTCGCTCGAATGAACTCCGTGTACCAGATATCCATCATATGGAGGAAGGCTTCTCTAGCCTCTTCTCCTCCTCCTCCTTGACTCACCGTAGTGGGTCTATTCTCATTCTCATACGGCACCGTCCCTTCTGCGAGAGTTGGTGCGTTACTTTCTACATCATTCACATCAGCTCTTTCGGGATCCATTTACTATATGTATAAACATAATTTAAGTCGTCAGGAGTCATCACGCTACCATTATAAAAACATTATTACGTATGGCATGTATAGTTAGACTCATGCTCGTGCTACGTTAGTCCTAGAACTGACTAAACTGTAGCTCTTATACCACTAAATGTAACACTCCACACCCAAAACCAATACTGGGTATGGATACAAGACATTACTATGCTTGAACTCACTGAAACAGGTACTTATGGGCTATAAAATTTCGTTCCAACTTAAAAACATCACTTTCTTAGTCAACACATATAACAAGGGCCTACGAGGCCTTAAAATCATGTCAGAAAAATTTTAGAATTAAATCAAATAACTCATTTTTGAAGCAGGGTTCACATGCCCGTGTGACTTGGAACACGCCCGTGTACCCTTAAGCACGCCCATGCCCTCAAACCGTGGAGAGCTACTGACTATTTCCACACGGCTTAGACACACCCATGTCTTCCAACCGTGGGAGGTTACTGACTAATTTCACACGGCCATGACACGCCTGTGGGCTTAGACCGTGTGCTAATCCTTGATATACTGGCTAAATTAACATGGTCTGGGCACACACCCATGTCCAAACCGTGTGTCTTACGGCATACACACATGGCCGTGGGATTTGACCGTGGCTTATTATGATTAATAATACTAAGGCACAACGTTAACACGGCCTTGACACACGCTCGTGTGTCCAACTATGCCGGCACTTAAAGGCTATTTACCAAGCCATTTGCCACCTTGAAAAGAAGATCATACACAAACTCAAATCGACAATGCAATAACAACCCATCTTTCATGAATAATACGACATGCTTCATTGATCTCAATAAACATACATACTTAGTCAAATACAAAAGAATAATGAACTTGATGGCCTATACAATGGCCTTTCCTAAAGCATATACACAAAATGAATGCTTCCTATACATGTCATACTTAGTATAGTAACTTGGCTATACCAAAATAAGAGTTGATAGTGTGTTGCGAGCTCCTAATTTAATGATCCACTAGTTAGCTTGGCGGGACTACATAGTAAGAAAGAATCATAACGTAAACATATAGCTAAGTAAGTTTGTATGTACGACACATATCAATATACTTGCTTAACATAAACCATTAGCTTACAATGGTATCATAATTTCAGCTATAAAGCTTACTTACTCATACTTGATTCTTACATGTCTTATGATACTTAACATTCTCATACTTGTAAGGTAAACATGGTACCTATATCACTTGATCACATTCTCAGTATACTTTAATAATAATAATCAAAATCTTTACTTCCTCATTCATAACATGAATAATACTCAATTTCATCTTGATACTAACTTTGCTTTCTTAGATTTCTTGATATCTTCTTTTTGACTTACTCGTTTGCCAATGAATTTCTGCAGATAATCGAGGATACTAAATCTCGATCCACATAACTTGATACCAAAGCCATATCTTCGGTATGGTCTTACATGGAATATCTCATCTTGATTTCAAGGCCATGTCTTGACATGGACTTATATGAAGTCTTGCTCTTGATAACATCCTCAATACCAATCTTGCCTTGGACTTACATAATAACTTGCGTGCTAACTTGATCAACGCCAAGCTTGCCTTGGACTTACATGATATCTTGATCAATGCCAAGCTTGCCTTAGTCTTACATGATAACTTTCTTGCGAACTTGGTCAATGCCAAGCTTGTCTTGGACTTACATGATAACTTGCTTGCTAACTTGATCAATGCCAATCTTGCCTTGGACTTACATGATATCTTGTGTGGTAGATCGAGTATCCCCAGAAATTTAACTTCAACCGGGACTTGCTCGTACTTATTATCGTGATTTCTTGCTTGAACATAACATGATCATTTCATACAATTATTGTACATTATAATAAGCAAATTAATGATAGAAATCATAAAGCTTAGAAATCCTACAAACTTACCACAATATACAAATGTATGTAGATATGCAATTTAGTCCACAACTTTGTTCTTGCCTCGGTTTCGGTCCAGGCTTCATTTTTCTTGATCTATAATTATAAATAGATCACTTAATAATCATATTGACTAAATTAACACATAACTCATATTCTGGCAAAATTACTATTTTGCCCTCATACTATCTAATATTTGCACTTTTGCCCCAATTCTCGTAAACTGATTTTCATGCAACTTTCTTAAACTTCATGCTTAGCTAAATCATTTTCTCTTCTATAACAATCATCAATTCTCACTATTTCTAATAGGCATGACCAATTTTATAACTATTATAAAATGGTCCCTACTACCATTTTTCATGAAACTCATTAAGGAAAAGATGTTTATCTAACAATAAACTCTCTTAAACTTCCATAAAACATCATTTAACAAGCATATCATTCAAGGGTAAATTTTTGAACATGCATCTTAGCTTATTTTATAGCTAAAATTAGCTAATTCATAATACAAGAACTTTAAAAATACAAAGAATATTAAAAACGGGGCTAAGATGAACTTACTATTAGCTTTAAAAAAAATGAAGAACCCTAACTATGGTGTCTTCAAATTTTCGACAGCACAAGGAAAAAGATGAGTGAATTTTTCTCATCTTTTTCCCATTTAAAACACTTAATAGGCAAATGACCAAAATGACCTTTCTCATAAAAATTCTATTTAACACCATCTTAAGGTCAATTTTGTCCAAAATTTTATTTTTGGGAAAATTGCTATTTAAGGTCTCATAATTATTATTCTAAAGCTATTTCATGCAAAAATCTTCTAGAAACTCATATATTGCAACTTTTGCAATTTAGTCCTTTTTGAACCAATTGACCTCAACTTAATAAAATTGCTTTACAAAACTTTCATACTAACGTGCAAACATGGCATAAACTTGAAAAACTCATAAATTCACCTTGGTTTCATGGCCTCGCACCACTATCCCTACTAGGCCCTAAATCGGGCTGTTACATGTTTTGATCATGAATGGGCTTGACCATCTTGATTTTAGCTTCCCAAGGAATAATTTGATCCTTGAGTTGTATAGTAGGGCCAAGTCCCCTACTTCGAATTGTTTCGACTTCTTTAGATGAAAATCGTGGCGTCGCTTTGTTGCCTCTTTGTATAGTTTCGAGTTCTCGTAGGCCTCAGCTCTCCATTCATCTAGCTCGTTCATCTGCATTATTCTTTTCTTTCCTGTAGTTCTAAGATCAAAATTTAAAAACTTTATGGCCCAAAAAGCTTTGTGTTCTAACTCGAATAGTAGATGACAGCTTTTTCTGTATACAAGTTTGTATAGGGATATCCCTAGAGGTGCTGTAAATGCTGTTCTATAGGCCCATAAGGCATCATCTACTTTTAATGCCCAATCTTTTCTATTCGATTCAACCATTTTTTCTAGGATGCGCTTAAGTTCTCGGTTTGCTACTTCAATTTGCCCACTGGTTTGAGGGGGATATGGGGTAACTATCCTGTGGTGTACTCCATATTTCTTTAGAACTTTTTCAAATTGAGTATTACAAAAATGAGTACCCCTATCACTAATGATAGCTCTAGATGTCCCAAATCGAGAAAAAAGTTTCTTGAGAACTTTAACTACTACCCTAGCATCATTTGTAACACCCCACACCGAAGAACGATACTAGGTCTGGATACGAGACATTACTATGCTTGAACTCACTGAAACATGTACTTACGGGCTATAAAATTTTGTTCCAACTTAAAAACTTCACTTTCTTAGTCAACACATATAACAAGGGCCTACGAGGCCTTTAACTCATGTCAGAAAAATTTCAGAATTAAAATCAAATAACTAATTTTTGAAGCAGGGTTCACACGCCTGTGTAACTTGGGAACACGCCCGTGTACCCTTAAGCATGCCTATGCCCTGAAACCGTGGGGAGCTACTGACTATTTCCACACGGCCATGACACGCCCGTGGGCTTAAACCGTGTACTAATCCTTGATATACTGACTAAATCAACACGATCTGGGAACACGCCCATGTCCAAACTGTGGGATTTGCTCGTGGCCTATTAAGATTAATAATACTAAGGTGCAGGGTTAACACAGTCTTGACACACGCCCGTGTGTCCAACCGTGTGGGCATTTACAGGCTATTTACCAAGCCGTTAGCCACCCTGAAATAAAGATCATATCCATACACAATTCAACGATGCAATAACAACCCAATTTTATGAATAATACTACATGCTTCATTGACTCAATAAACATACATGCTTAGTCAAATTTGGCCAATCACTTAGCCATATACAAAAGAATAAGAAACTTGATAGCCTTTACAAAGGCCCTTATTAAAACATGTCCATAAAATGAATATTTTCTATACATGCCATTCTTAGTAAAGTAACTTGGCTATACCAAAATAAGAGTTGATAGTGTGTTGCGAGCTTCGACTTTAATGATCCAAGAAATAGCTTGGCGGGACTGCATAGAAAGAAAGAATCATAACGTAAGCATATAGCTTAGTAAGTTTGCATGTAACAACTCATAGCATCATCATTGCTTAATATAAACCATTTCACATAAACAATGGTATTATGAATTTAAACTAAAGAGCTTGCTTACTTATATAGATTCTTACATGTCTCATGACACTTACTATTATCATACTTGTAAGGTAACCATGATACATATATCACTTGATCACATTGATCAGTATACTATAATAACAACAATCATGATATCTACTTTCTCATTCACAACATGAATAATGCTCAACTTCATCTAACTTCATCTTGATACTAACTATACTTTCTTAACTTACTTGCTATCTTCTTTTAGCTTACTCATTTGCCCGATGAATTTCTGTGAATAACTGAGGATACTAAATCTCTTCCCACATAATATGATGCTAAAGCCATATCCTAGACATGGTCTTACATGGGTTATCTCATCTTGGTCTCAAGGCCATATCTTGACATGGACTTATGTGAAGTCTTGCTCTTGATATCATACTCAATGCCAAGCTTGAGTCCTTGGACTTACATGATAACTTGCTTGCCAACTTGATAAATGCCAAGCTTTGTAACAGTCCGGTTTATACCCTAGTCAGAACAGTGGTTTTGGAACCACAAATCTGACTTCGTATAATATTTTAATATTTTATTCTGTGCCATTGATATGTGAATTAGCATGTGGTAAATTTTCGTAAGCGAATTTGTCTGTTTGCGTGTTTAATTTGACAAAAGGACTGGAATGCATTGAATGTGAAAGTTTTATGATAATTGTTAAGTATTAAGACGTTATGGCTTTTAAAAGAGAAGGCCTTATGAGGCAATAAGACCATTATTTAGATAGTGGATGGATAATGGTCAAATGTGCCCTTGTTATATATGTTTTCTTATATTAAGTGAAAGGGGTATTTTAGTAATAGAATAATAATATAAGTATAATAAAAGAAACAAAGGAAAGATGATAGTTATCATCTTTTATGAGTGCCGAAATATTGAAGAAAAGAAAAAGAAGAAGTTGAGCTAGGTTTCGACAATTGTAAGCTTAAATTTGAGGTTAGTTTTTGATTCGTTTTTGATAATTTCTATGTTTTCGTAATCGTTGCTTTGAATGCTTCTAACCCATGCTTTAATTTTGAAGATTGATGATGTTTGTGAAATGAGACTTTGATGAACTCATGTGATTTGTAATGTTTAATAGTGAAATATAAAAGATATGTGTTTGATGAACATGTTTTGTTCTTGAAGTTTTGATGAATTTAGCTAAATAGGGCTAAATTATGAAAATGGTAAATTGAAGGACTAAATAGCAAATTTGATGAAATATTTGGGCTTATATAGTCCCTAGAGAGGTTCGGCCAAGCATGGGTGTGTGTGGGTTTTGTGAAATTGATGTTTTGAGAAAAATGGGCTAAATTGATAAAGTGTGCAAATATGAGGGTTAATTTGTAAATAGCCCAAAATATATGTGTATGGTGTGAATTGAATGAAATAATGAATAAAAAGGGTTAATTCTGAATATGTTTAGATCAAGAATTGAGGAAAACAGACTTAGATCCCGAAAAAGCAAAAATAACCGAGTAGCTGTTTCCATTCGATAAACCAAATCAAACACCCCAAACCCTACCACGAGCCTTGACTAGATCTCGTATGTTCCCAGTGTAAACTGCTTCAAATTCTTTTGTTACTTAGGAAAAACTTGTGTGTTTTGAAAGAAAGATTGTTTTGGGTTGGGCTTGAGTTGAAAACAAGTTAATTTTCATTACTAAAGTCCTTTACTTTAGGTGACAAAGCATTTAGGATTTATTTTAAATGAAATAAACTTAGTCGTTAATTTAAGAAAAGTTCAGATCATAATAAAATAATTTATCGTGCATGCATAAAATAAAATTCATACTATGGCCTTATTACATTAAAACAACCCAAAATAAATTAAAGTACTTAAATAAAAAAAAATTAAAATGGCTAAATAAATAATTTCCTTGCTGTGCATGGCCACCTTTAAGCTCCTGCCGACCCGATCCATTACTGATCGTCACCTGAAAAAGGTTCCCACAACGAGGTGAGTTAACAGACTCAATGTGTAACCACAACACTAAGTCATAACAAATTCAGACATTTCAGAGGATATATATTCTTATATCATTAAAATGATGCAACCCGAACCCAAACCCAGATAGCCATCCGCTACACGTCCCCCGTACCAACCTGCACACCGTGGGGACTACTAAGTCAACCCTCCATCCGCTACACACCATCAAAGGTAGTCGCTGCAATCGACGTGCTCATCGCCCTTATAAAATTCGTGGTCTTAGGTCACCACGTTCGATATCGTGGTCTTAGGTCACCACATTCGATATCGTGGTCTTAGGTCACCACATTCGCTTATCGTGGTCTTAGGTCACCACATTCGGATATCGTGGTCTTAGGTCACCACATTCACTTCCCTTTTCATATAACCCATATGCCCCATATCATACATATCATGCATTAACATGCCAAATTCTTATTTCACATTCTTATAATGTCATATGTGTGTCGTAATGATATTTAACATAATCCTAGTAGGAGTAGTAAACGTACATGAGTACTTTGTACCATAACATGGTACCTTAGCCATGTTCACATTCTTATACACATACTTATATTAAACATTGCCATAAAACTTATTAAGAAATAGTGTGGGGTACACACCTGATTAACTTAGCAAATTCATTGAAATCCCGAAGAATCCCGATCTCCTGCTCTAGATCTTGCTTCCTATATTCAGCCAACATTTAATATTTAAACAAAAGCCTATTTGACTATACTACTAAATCCTGAAGGATTAACACACTTAAATCCTTACCTTGCTTGTCGAATTGACTATCAGCAAATCTCGAAACTTTATGTTATTCCTTCCTTCAATCGGCTAAGCACTTGTGATCTAAATCCCGGAATCCTTGTATATTATTGTCGACTGGCCCTTGTGATTCGTAAATCTCGAATGGGATCCTTACTTCTTTAGTGATGGCGAAATTCCTATATACTCATGTTAGATCTAATCTAACATTAAATCATAATAATATAGCTTATGGTAGAATGGTATTCATAGCTTACCTTAGATCTTAGAAGTCCCGAAAGTTTCTTCTTTGTAGTCGACACAGACCTAATTCCTAAACTTCCTTCAAGTAGTCGACAATAGACATTAATAGAGTTAGAGTCCTAATTTCAGCCTAAGAAAAGAAATAAGATGATGACTTATAGATCCTTACCCCTTTATACACAAGTCGACAACCTCCCTTGCTTGAAGCCCTAAAGAAATCAGCTAGGAAGACTGAATAGTTGTCATAGATTTCAGCTTTTGGACTTATTAGAGTAATCAACAAGGGGCTATGGGTATATTCGGCTTTCAAAGAAATAGAGAGAGATTTGTGGTTGAAAGGAAAAAATAAGAAGAATAGGGTTCGGCAATAAGAAAATAAATGGAAAAAGAATTGCCAAATGATGAGCACACCTATTTATACTACCCAATTTCGGCAATTAATCCCCAATTAATATTTTAAAAATAATCCATCCTTTATCCTGTCTCAATCTCTTATATTATCTGTTAATCACACATTCAAAATATATAAAATAAATATATAATTATCTTCTATTTATCAACTTAAAATAAATCCACCTTTATCATCTTAATAAAATAATACTAAAAATAATCCCTTAACTATTTCCTATCAAATCCCTTAATCATCTTCTCATCTATCACCTTAATAAAATAATTAATTATCCATCACATTTATCTCTCATCTTCCCATAAATAAAATAAACAAACTAAATCCACATATATCCTACTCTTAGCTGAATTTTAAAAGGATAAATATGCTTAATCCTCATCCAATTAGAAGTCCAATTGCCATCCAACTTTTCCCCCATTCTTGATGTTAAAAGCCAAAAAAAAATAAAACCCCACTCCTTACTGCCCATGTGAATCGAACATGAGACCTGCCAGTGTCACCACACACTACCAGCCACTTTGCTGCTAGCTCCTTTGCGTCATAAACCCCCAACAATTCTTTTTAAGGCCTTCTTCTCCCTTAGCGCCAACTTGGAAAAATAAAAACACGCTTATGCTGCCCACAAGACTCGAACTTGAGCCCTCATGAAGCTCCCTTTGTCGCAAGCGTCCAAGCCACTTTGTTGCTGGTTCTTTTGTGTCATCAACTCCCCATAATTTCTTTTAAAACCTCCTTGGCCAAGCTCCTTATTGACACAAAAATAAATTCTCCTTCCTACTTCCTTCGCAACTCAAACCTGGGCCCTCTACCCATTGCTTGAGGAGTCACTTGCCCAAGCCTTAAGTGCCGCCTTGCAGCCACTTTACCAAGGCACTCTTTGTGTCCAAAAGTGCCTGTAACTTCCCTTAAGGCCTCCCTGGCCCAATTCCCTTTTTAACTCTAAAAAAAATAAAAGTCCCTAATGCTTCCTACGTCACTCGAACCTCTTCCCCTGGGCACTCCAAGTGACGCAACCACCCTTGCACCTTAGGTGGCATCCCTTGCCACTTTTCCACATCACTTCTTGTGTCCTAAACTCCCCAAAACTTTTCTTAAGGCTACCTTAGATCCGGACTAAATTGATAAAGTGTGCAAATATGAGGTTAATTTGTAAATAGCCCAAAATATATGTGTATGGTGAATTGAATGAAATAGTGAATAAAAGGGTTAATTTTGAATATGTTTAGATCAAGAACGAGGAAAACAGACTTAGATCCCTAAAAGCGAAAATAACCGAGTAGTCAAGTTTCCATTCGATAAACCAAATCAAACACCCCAAACCCTACTTACCAGCCTTGACCGATCTCGTATGTTCCCGGTGTAAACTGTTCAAATTCTTTTGTTACTTAGGAAAACTTGTGTGTTTTGAAAGAAAGATTGTTTTGGGTTGGGCTTGAGTTGAAAACAAGTTAATTTTCATTACTAAAATCCTTTACTTTAGGTGACAAAGCATTTAGGGTTTATTTTAAATGAAATAAACTTAGTCGTTAATTTAAGAAAAGTTCAGATTATAATAAAATAATTTATCATGCATGCATAAAATAAAATTCATACTATGGCCTTATTACATTAAAACAACCCAAAATAAATTAAAGTGCTTAAATAAAAAAATTAAAATGTCTAAATAAATAATTTCCTTGTGCATGGCCACCTTTAAGCTCCGCCGACCGATCCATTATCGATCACACACGAAAAAGGTTCCCACAACGAGGTGAGTCAATGACTCAATGTAAACCACAACACTAAGTCATAACAAATTCAGACATTTTAGAGGATACATATTCTTATATCATTAAAATGATGCAACCCGAACCCAAACCCAGGATAGCCATCCGCTACACGTCCCCGCATCAACTCGCACACCGTGGGGACTACTAAGTCAACCCTCCATCCGCTACACACCATCGAAGGTAGTCGCTGCAATGACGTGCTCATCGCCTCTATAAAATTCGTGGCCTTAGGTCACCACGTTCGATATCGTGGTCTTAGGTCACCACATTCGAGATATCGTGGTCTTAGGTCACCACATTCAGCTTATCGTGGTCTTAGGTCACCACATTCGATATCGTGGTCTTAGGTCACCACATTCACTTCCCCTTTTCATATAGCCCATATGCCCCATATCATACATATCCTGCATTAACATGCCAAATTCTTATTTTCCATTCTTCTAATGTCATATGTGTGTCGTAACAGATATTTAACATAATCCTAGTAGGAGTAGGAAACGTACATGAGTACTTTGTACCATAACATGGTACCTTAGCCATATTCACATTCTTATACACATACTTATATTAAACATTTCCATAAAACTTATTAAGAAATAGTGTGGGGTACACACCGATTAACTTAGCAAATTCATCGAATCTCAAGAATCCGATCTCCTCGCTTCAGATCTTGCTTCCTATATTCGCCAACATTTAATATTTAAACAAAAGCCTATTTGACTATACTACTAAATCCCGAAGGATTAACACACTTAAATCCTTACCTTGCTTGTCGAATTGACTATCAGCAAATCTTGAAACTTTGTGTTATTCCTTCCTTCAATCGGCTAAGCACTTGTGATCTAAATCCTAGAATCCTTGTATATTATTGTCGACTGGCCCTTGTGATTCGTAAATCTCGAATTGGATCCTTACTTCTTTAGTGATGGCGAAATTCCTATATACTCATGTTAGATCTAATCTAACATTAAATCATAATAATATAGCTTATGGCCGAATGGTATTCATAGCTTACCTTAGATCTTAGAAGTCCCGAAAGTTTCTTCTTTGTAGTCGACAGCACCTAATTCCTGAAACTTCCTTCAAGTAGTCGGCCATAGACATTAATAGAGTTAGAGTCCTAATTTCAGCCTAAGAAAAAGAAATAAGATGATGACTTATAGATCCTTACCCCTTTATACACAAGTCGACAACCTCCCTTGCTTGAAGCCCTAAAGAAATCAGCTAGAAAGACCGAATAGTTGTCATAGATCTCACTTTTGGACTTATTGGAGTAATCAACTAGGGGCTATGGGTATATTCGCTTTCAAAGAAATAGAGAGAGATTTGTGGTTGAAAGGAAAAATAAGAAGAATAGGTTCTGCAATAAGAAAATAAATGGAAAAAGAATTGCCAAAAGATGAGCACACCTATTTATACTACCTAATTTCGCAATTAATCCCCAATTAATATTTTAAAATAATCCATCCTTTATCCTGTCTCAATCTCCTATATTATCTCGTTAATCACACATTCAAGATATATAAAATAAATATATAATTATCTTCTATTTATCAACTTAAAATAAATCCACCTTTATCATCTTAATAAAATAATACTAAAATAATCCCTTAACTATTTCCTATCAAATCCCTTAATCATCTTCTCATCTATCACCTTAATAAAATAATTAATTATCCATCACATTTGTCTCTCATCTTCCCATAAATAAAATAAACAAACTAAATCCACATATATCCTACTCTTAGTCAATTTTAAAAGGATAAATATGCTTAATCCTCATCCAATTAGAAGTCCAATTGCCGTCCAACTTTTCCCCATTCTTGACGTTAAAAGCCAAAAAAATAAAACCCCACCTCATCGCCATGTGAATCGAACATGAGACCCGCCGGTGTCACCATACACTACCAACCATTTTGTCGCTAGCTCCTTTGCGCCATAAACCCCAACAATTCTTTTTAAGGCCTTCTTCTCCCTTAAGCCAACTTGAAAAAATAAAACACGCTTATGCTACCCACAAGACTCGAACTTGAGCCCTCATGAAGCTCTCTTTGCAAAGCATCCAAGCCACTTTGCTGCTGGTTCTTTTGTGTCATCAACTCCCCATAATTTCTTTTAAAATCTCCTTGGCCAAGCTCCTTATTGACACAAAAATAAATGCTCCTTCCTACTTCCTTCGCAACTCGAACCTAGGCCCTCTACCCATTGCTTGAGGCGTCACTTGCCCAAGCCTTAAGTGGCGCCTTGCAGCCACTTTACTAAGGCACTCTTTGTGTCCAAAAGCGCCTATAACTTCCCATAAGGCCTCCCTGGCCCAATTCCCTTTTTAACTCTAAAAAAAATAAAAGTCCCTAATGCTTCCTACGCCGAACCTCTTCCCTGGTACTCCAAGTGACGAACCACCCTTGCACCTTAGGTGGCGCCCTTGCCACTTTTCCACATCACTTCTTGTGTCCTAAACTCCCCAAAACTTTTCTTAAGGCTACCTTAGCCTAGCTTCCCCTTTTTAACTTAAAAACCAAAAATTGTCCAAAGCTTTCTCTTCCATCCTAGAATTTTAAAAACCCTTAATTCACTTCCAAACACCGCCAAAACCTACTACTCATGAATTATGCACTAACGATAACCCCTAATCTAGGATGTTACGCTTCTACCTCCTTAAAAATAATTTCGTCCTCGAAATTACTTACTATCGAATAATCGAACATCTTAACTCACCACGCTACGCTTATGCTCCGCACTCTGATCTTAATAGAGCCATCATACTTCCTAGGTACAATTTTTTTTTTAAGTTCACGTTCCCGAGAACTCATTTCTAACGTCGCGATTTTATCTGATTAAATAGTTTTGTAACATCCTGAATAGGGCCTATGCATTTCCAGTTTAATTGTATGAAATGACAAGTTTCAAGTACTATGAATAAATTTTGATACTTTTGGAAACCTAGAAATGCATGAAAATGGAAATGAAAATGGAAATGAAAATGGAAATGAAAATGGAAATGGAAATGGACATTTTTGGAAACTTAGACATTTTTGGAAACCTAATGGAATTAGGAAAGTGAACATTTTGAAAAACCAAACCAAAATAGGAAACTAAACATTTTGGAAACCAAACCAAAATAGGAAACTAAACATTTTGGAAACCAAGCCAAAATAGGAAACTAAACATTTTGGAAACTTGAAAATACAGAGTCAGCGCTAAAATTTTAGGAAACTTAAAATGACCCTTAATGTCGAATTTAAGAGCCCAAGGGGAGCTTAGGGCCAAGTGACCCTAAAAATATAAAGAACATAAACTTTGACCCAATAACGGACTTGGAAATGTGGCTGAAGATGCCACCTAAGGCTTTAGGAAATGGCCCAAATGCAAGAGGTTTTGGGCCTGAGTCTGAGTCATCAAGGAAACAAATAAAAGAAATAAAATTTTGTCTCCATGAGTGGAGAGTTGGACGGCACAAGGGAGAGGAATTTCTATCCAATAAAAACTCTTGGCTAATTAGGAGATTTGATGGAATTTCATATTGATAAAACTAAAACTTATCACTAGTGAAGAATTGGCTGAATTAGGGACTCTAAGGCTAATAGATTCGGCCAAAGAAAGAAAAGAAAAGAGCCATTCTCTTCTCTTCAACACCTTGCCGAAACCTCCTAGAGAAAGTAGCAACAATTTTTTCCTCCTCTCTTCAACTGAAATTCCCTTGTCAAAAACTCTTTCCATCTTTTTCTTTCTTTTTCCCCTCTTTTACTATTCATCCACAAAAGCCAAAGCTTTGAGATCCACAATAGTACCATAGCCGAATAGCATAAGGGATCTTCCGGGATTCGAAACTAAGGTAAGTACATCATTATACAATCGGCAAAAGATCCCTCCATGATTTAATAGTAGATCAAATCTAACAAGTGATTTTGCAGAATTTGAAATAAAGATCAACTTCGGATTTGAGGTAAGTGAGTCTATACATTCTACCAAGGCCAAATCATAGTCAATTAGATCAAAAAAAAACTAATCTATTCGAGATCTAGGAAGTTGCCGATTCCAAGGAAAAGGAGGTGAAGTTTCGGATTTAAAATCCCTAAGGTAAGCCCTAAAGGTAATCGGCCAAAGTTATGTGATTACCTAGATTAGATCCAAATTATTAAAAGCGAAAACTAATTTATGTTGAAGTTTCAAGGTTGGTAAATATCAAAGTGAAGGAAAACAAAGATTCCGGATTTGAATAAACATCAAATCGGCATCAAAGGTAAGCCTCTTTACAAATCCTACTAGGATTTGGATATTATAGCCCAAAATAGAATTTATGCTAAGTGATATTTGATAAACCAAATGTAGGAATTAGGACCTAAACACTAGATCTTGCTTTCGAAATCTCAAGGAATCGCTAAACAAATCAGGTGTGTATTCCACACTATTCTTAATAGTTTTATGGTTTAAATATGTTATATATGTTAATGTGAAAGTGAAAGAAAGTGGCTAAAGTGCCATATTATGGTACAAAGTATTCAGTATCGCTTCCTACTCCTACTAGGATTTCAAATAAATGTTATACAAGTGAAAAGTGATGTGAAAGTGAAATAAAAATATGTTATGCATGATATTTATAATTTGGGGCATTCTGGATTTATGTGAAAGGGGAAGAAGGTGTTGACTACGGTCTCACCAACGTTATAAGTGAAAGTGATAACTTCGGTCTCAAGAAGTGAATGTGATGACTTCGGTCTCACTAAATGAATGTGATGACTTCGGTCTCACTAAGTGGTAACTTCGTTACATTACAAGGGTGGCTATGCCACAATATTATCGATGGGCGATGAGCACGCCGACATTGCAATGAACGCCTTCGATGGAGTGTAGCGGAAGGAGGGTTGACTTAATAGTCCCCACTTGCACAAAGTGTTGGTACGGTGGAGTGTAGCGGATGGCATATAGGTTTGGGTTCGGGTTTGCATCATGATCTTGAAATTGTTATATGCATACGATTTTTATGGTGTGCCTATTTCTATTATGTTTAGTGTTGGTTACACACTTTGAGTCTATCGACTCACCCTTGTGGGAATATGTTTCGTGATGAGCAAGAATGGACCGGACTGTGGAACTTGTGGTGGCCATGATCGACTTGAAGTTCATTTTAATTTGAATATTTATTTCATTTTAAAAGTACTGTACAATTTATTATTTTGGGTTTCATTTTATGTAATAAGGCCACCGTGATTTAATTTCTATTTCTACTATAATTACTATGTTATGAATTTAGGGCTCTATAAAGAGTAAGCCCACTTAGTATGAGATAAGTTTAAATATTTTGTTACTTGAAGCAAATGGGTTTTGTTATAAAAATAAATTTGTTTGCAACTCAAGCCCAACCCACAACGAGCTATCTTCCAAAACTTACAGTTTTCAAAGTATTCGAATGAATTTGAACCGGGTTACTTCGAGGAGCATACTAGATCCAGTCCATTCTCGTGGGCCGGGTTTGGGGTGTTTCAATTTGGTATCAGAGCCCAGTTCAAACTCTCGGCCTGTGGCCTAAGGCCCAAAACGTTTTTTAAAATAAGGCCAAATGAGTTTTATGAAAGTATTTTTACAAATAGACAGGTACAAAGACATGGCCCCTAAGTCTCCAATTCATGATCCACCGTAAGTACCCCTAACTCTATGTGTGATTCATGATTTATATAAGGGTAGAAAAGGCATGGAACGAGAATAGCATGATAGGAACTTGAACCCCAGGACTAGACTACTCAAACACAAACACATAAGATTTAAGGCACTAAACCAACCTATAACTAAGTCAATTAAGCTAGGTGTGGCAACCATGGTACGCATGTCTAGGAGTGGATCCTCAAGAGCTTGGTATTTAAGCAGCCCTAGTGACTCACCTCCTCTTCTTGAATCCTACCCGTGCGTAGCTTCTGCTCACCCTAACCTAGAGGACTTAGTGGGTGTGGCAACCCCAGACGCATGTCTAGGAATGGTTTCAGTGGGAGCTTGGTATTTAAGCACCAGTGACTCACCTCCTCTCCACTCGAATCCGCACGTGCGTAGCTTTGGTTCACCCCGACCAAGAAGGCTCAATCATAAGCTAAACCCAATAACTAAAACCCAAAGTGAATTAGCTTTTTTAACACTTAATATTAAAATTCTTAAATCACTTTCTTTCTTTCATCCTTAATTCACGAAAACTATTTCTAGACACAATTATTTTCAAAAATTTTTGATCCATACAAATTACAAAATGCCCTTAGTGGTAAAATTACCAAAATGCCCTTGGTTTATAAAATGTTCAACTACTCAACAAATTTTACCAAAATTTCATTATTTTATAAACATTCAAAACCCTAATTCAGTGAAAATATCAAAATACCTTAATTTTGGAAAATTACAAATTGCCCCTAACTTACAAAATTACCAAAATGACCCTGATTTTCAAAATTTTTGCAACATTCCCATTTTGAAGGAACAATTTTCGAAAAGAACCCTCAGAGTTTTCCCACTTTTGAAAAACCAACGATTTATTAAATTTTACAAATTTACCCTGATTTATAAAAAATTACCAAAATACCCCGAGGTTAAAAACTACCAAATAACCCCAGATTTAAAACTTTTTCCAAATTACCATAGACTTTAAAATTTTCAAAATAATTTTGACAAAACACCAAGGAACGTGTTTCTTCTAAAAAATTTACTAAAATGCCTCAGAGGACAAAATTACGAAAACAACAACAACAACAAAACTACAACATTTCTCCGAATGAACGAAAGTTCATACTTGTTTGATGGATGAATGAATAAGACTGTGTTTGTATGAATAATAAAGAACCACTCTTAAAACACTTTCCATAAAACTCCTTCGCTAATAAACAAGTGGAACAAAGACTAATCCATAAAATTTCTTAATCGATCTCGACGCTAGAAAATGAGTTCTAGAGGACGCTGGCCAAAGACGCGTAGAGGAAGAATAACGTGTCGTAACCCGCTAGATCAGTCAAGGTTCGACAATGAGTTACCACCGCCACCACCACCCCACCGTTAATGTCGAGCAAAGAGTGCTCGACGGGGATGAGGCCGTGTCGCAGCCATGTTGTAGTATTGAAATGGTGGTGGCGGGTGGAAATTCGAGCTCAAATCAGCACTGAGCGACTCCGATCCAACGGGCCGAGGTGTTTCGTGGAGTGTCCGTGTGGCACCCAAGATCGCCGAGTATTGGTTGGAAGCAATCGAGCGTATTATGGATGAACTCGACCGACCCTCGAGGAGAAGTTGAAAGGGATGGTAGCCTCACGTGATGAAGCATACCAATGGTGGCTAACTATTCAGGATGGTGCCACGGCAGAGGATCTCGACGTGGAGTATGCTAAGGAGGCATATCGGAAGAAGTATGTCGGCACACTCAGATATTGATGAGCAATGAAAGCTTTCCTAGGGCTAGTTCAGGGAACAAGTCGATGGCATGCATATGAGGTGAATTTCGAGGTTGCCGATATGCTCGAGGAGTAGTCGCGATCGAACATGAACGCCGTGTCCGCTTTGAGGACGGTTTAAGGATGACCTAAGGTTATTGATAGCTCCACATCGAGAGGGAGTTCTCCACGTTGGTGGAAAAGGCTAAGGTAGTGAAGGAATTAAAGACTGACTAGGCGTAACTCCGATGTGAATAGACCCAAGAGAGGTTATGGATCGTCGGGAAATGTGCAGAAAAGGCCCAGAACTGAGGGGTCAAAAGGTCAGCAAGTTGATACCAGAGGGCAGTATCGTTCTTGTGAGTATTGTGGAAGGAAGCACTCAGGTGAGTGTTGGAAAAAGATAGGAGCATGTCTTAAATGTGGGTCCAAGGACCATATGCTCAAGGACTGTCCCAAAGATATCGATGATGATGACCAAAGAACACGTAATGTTAATCAGCCGGTAGGGGAGGACAGCAGCTTCAACGAGGTCGAGGTTTGAATAACAGAGGTAATAGTGCTGGCAGAGGACGTGGCAGAGGTGCCACCAATACTGAGGCAAGACAGCCGGGTTTGGTTTATGCAGTTCACCGAAGGGAGGATGAAGATGCGTCGGACGTCATAACCCAGACGTTCCTCATTCATGGTAAACCCCATTATGCTTTAATTGATGTGGGCTCGACCCATTCTTATGTTGCCCGTAGTGTAGTTGAGACACTAGGCCTAGACTCAACTTTCGATAAAGAGATGACGGTAGTAAGCCCATTAGGTCAAACTATAGTGGTAAATAAGATCTTTCTAATATACCCCTAGAAATTGTGGAGTGAGCTTTCGGTGACTTAATGGAATTATCTTCGGGAATTTGACCTTATACTTGGTATGGATTGGTTAGTAGAACATCGAGCCGTGTTGGATTGTGCGCTAAACGAATGGAACTAAAAACCCCGAGGATGAGGTGGTCATTATGATAGGAGAGAAGGAACTATTTGACTAATGTAGTTTGGTGCTTAAGGCGGAAAGGATGGTGCGTAAAGGGTACAAGGCGTTCTTAGCCTTTGTAAGTGCGTTGGATGGAAGTGAGGAAGGTGTCAAAGTAGTCGAAAAGAAGGGACTTTGAGGATGTGTTTCGGAGGAATTACCAGAATACCCCGGATAGAGAAGTTGAATTTGGAATAGACTTACTACCGTGAACTACTACCGTGTCAATTGCTCCATACCTAATAGCGCCAAAGGAATTAGTGGAGCTTAAGGCTCAAATCCAAGAATTATTGGATCGTGGGTTTATTCGCCCAAGGTGTCTCCGTGGGGAGCACCGGTCTTGTTTGTGAAGAAGAAGGACGGAACTATGCGATGTGCATAGACTATCGTCAACCTAATAAGTCGACCATCAAGAACAAGTACCCTTGCCAAGGATCGATGACTTGTTCGATCACCGGCGGAGCCGCAGTTGTTTTCAAGATCGATTTACTGGCCCGGATACCATCGATTGAAGGTGAAGGAGGTCGATATCCATGAGACCGCTTTTAGGACAAGATATGGTCACTTTGAGTTTGTAGTAATGCCGCTTGGGTTGACAAACGCCCACCGCGCTCATGGATATGATGAATCGAGTATTCCAACCTTACTTAGACAGTTTGTTGTGGTATTCATCGATGATATCTTGGTATATTCTAAGTCGGAAGAGGAGCATGATGAGCATCTCCAATTGTGTTACAAGTATTAAGGAGAAGAAGCTTTATGCCAAGTTCAAAGAAGTGTGAATTTTGGCTTAGAGAAGTTACTTTCTTAGGACACGTTGATCGAGCATGCAAAGCTAAAGCACTTGGCAAAGATAAAAGAAAAGTTGAAACTGAAGCGCGAGATATGAGAAAGAGATTTCAGAATAAATCAATTTAGTCTACTTCAAAGAGATACAGAGATGATCAAAGTTGTTCTTGAGAAAATACGGGACATTTGAGCAGAAATAGAGCTAGATCACAAATGAGTTCCAAAACTCTGGCAATCTCAATGGCCAGCATTGGTAATGTTCGATCCGAGAGACCCGAATGTAGACATTGTGGAAAAGACATCTGAGAAGCAGTAGATTAAATGACAGAGTTTGCTTCAGATGTAGATCGCTTGAGCATTTTATCCATGATTGCCCTGAGCCTGTCAAACTAGAGACTGTTTAGAATCCAAAATCTGATAATGCACCTACGAGAGGTCGAACATCAAAGAATGTAAAGAATGTTAGTGGTAGTTAGAGGTGCACGAGAGACACTAGGGTAAGATCTGAAGCTAGAGCGCCTGCCAGAGCATATGCTATCCGAGCTCGTGAGGAAGCTTCATCACCTGATGTTATAATGGGTACTTTACTCTTCATGATACTTCTGTGATTGCTTTGATAGACCCTAGTTCTGCGCATTCATATATATGCATGAATTTAGTATTCAGCAAGACTTTGCCTGTAGAGTCTACTGAGTTTACTATAAAAGTATCAAACCCCTTAGGTAAAAGTGTCCTTGTTGACAAAGTATGGAAGAACTATCTGTTAATGTTTTGAGATATCTGTTTTCCTGCTGATCTGATGCTTTTTCCATTTGATGAATTCGATCTTATTTTGGGAATGGATTGGTTGTTTATGCATGATGCTGTTGTGAACTGTAAAAGAAAATCTATTGATTTAAGAAGTCCAAATGATGAGATTGTACGGATTAAGTCTGATGATTTGAATGGATTGCCTGCTGTGATATCCGTTTTGAAAGCTCAGAGTTATGTGAAAAGGGGTATCAATCATATTTTGCTTATGTGATTGATTCAAAAGTATCTGAGAAGAAAGTTGAATTAGTACCCATTGTTTGTGATTTTTCTGATGTGTTCCCTGAAGAGTTACCGGGTTTACCTCTGATTCGTGAAGTTGAATTTGGTATTGAATTATTGCTTGGTACGACACCTATTTCGATAGCTCAGTATAGGATGGCACCAACAGAGTTGAAAGAGTTAAAGTCACAGTTACAAGAGTTGACTGATAGAGGGTTTGCTAGACTGAGTTTCTCGCCTTGGGGTGCACCTGTTCTGTTTGTGAAAAAAAAGATGGCACGATGAGAATGTGCATTGATTACCGTTAGTTGAATAAGGTGACCATAAAGAACAAATATCCGTTGCCTAGGATTGATGACTTATTCAATCGCTTAAAAGAGCTATCAGATTTTCAAAGATTGATCTGAGATCGGGATACTACCAGTTGAGTGTTAAAGATTCAGATATTTTGACAACTGCCTTCAAAACGAGGTATGGGCATTATGAGTTTTTAGTTATTCCATTTGGACTAACCAATACTCCTGCTATTTTTATGGATCTAATGAACAGAATTTTCAGACCGTACTTAGATCAATTTGTTGTAGTATTCATAGATGATATATTGATCTATTCACGGAATGAAAATGAGCATGCTGAACACTTGAGGATTGTGTTGCAAACTCATGAGAAAAGCAATTGTATACAAAATTCAGCAAATGTGAATTCTAGTTGCACGAGGTTAGCTTTCTGGGACACATTATGTCAGCTTCTGGAATCCGAGTAGACCCAAGCAAGATTTCCACTATTTTGAATTGGAAACCTCCGTAAAATGTATCTGAAGTCCGCAGTTTTCTGGGGTTAGCTAGTTATTACCGTAGATTTGTAAAGGGTTTTTTAACAATAGCTACTCCGTTGACAAGATTGCTTCAGAAAGATATTAGATTTGAATGGTCGGATAAATGTTAGAGAAGTTTTGATCGGTTAAAAACTCTGTTAATAGAAGCTCCAGTGCTAGTACAACCAGGATAGGGTAAGGAATTTATTATTTACAGTAATGCTTTGTTAAATAGACTGGAATGTGTTTTAATGCAAGAAGGCAAAGTTGTACCTTATGCTTCGAGACAATTAAAGCCTCATGAAAAGAATTATCCGATACACGACCTTGAGCTCACTGCGATTATTTTTGCACTTAAAATTTGGCGTCATTATTTGTTTGGTGAGAAATGTCATGTGTTTTCAGATCATAAAAGTCTGAAATATCTAATGACCCAGAAAGATTTGAACCTGCGTCAGAGATGATGGCTTGAATTGTTAAAAGATTATGAGCTTGTGATAGATTATCATCTGGGTAAACAAACATTGTTGCAGATGCATTGAGTAAAAAGTCGTTGTTTGCACTACATGCTTTGAATGCTCAGATAGATTTGCCGGATGATAGTTCTGTGATAGCTGAATTGAGAGCGAAACCATTATTTGTACAGCAAATATGTGATGCTCAGAAGGTTGATAATGAATTGTTGTTGAAATGAGATCAGTGTGAATTGAATTCTGAATCTGAATTTCGAGTTGTTGATGATTGTTTGAGATTTCGAGATCGAATCTGTATTCCAAGAAATCCAGAGTTGATTCAATTGATTTTGGGTGAAGCACATAACAGTCGCCTATCTATCCATCCGGGAAGTACAAAGGTGTATCATGATTTGAAGCAACACTATTGGTGGTTTGGCATGAAACGGGACATTTCTGACTTTGTATCAAAATGTTTAGTTTTTTAGCAAGTGAAAGCAGAACATGAAGTTCCGTATGGGTTGTTACAGCCGATTCTAATTCTTGAATGGAAATGGGATAGAGTAACTATGGACATTGTTTCTGGGTTGCCTCTGACTCTGAGAAAGAAAGATGCGATATGGGTCGTAGTTGACCGATTGGCGAAATCTGCCCATTTTATTTAGGTAAGATCTGACTATTCACTTGAGAGATTAACTGAGCTTTATATTTCAGAGATTGTGAGATTGCACAGGGTACCACTATCCATTGTGTCAGATAGAGACTCGAGATTCACATCGAGGTTTTGGAAGAAATTGCAAGAAGCTTTGGGCACGAAATTACATTTCAGTGCATCTTTTCATCCATAGACGTATTGTTAATCTGAGCGAGTCATTCAGATTGTAGATGTAACATCCTAAATAAGTGGGTCTGTGCATTTTATGTGTTGTAGGGTTAAAGTGTTACCTTGAGGTTTAGAAGTGTGAATTGGGCCTGTGTTTGAATGAGACACAGGTTAATTTTCTAATGAAGAGCGCTAGGACATAATTAAAATGGGTATCTGTGTTTAAATTGCAAGGTGGGCTTGTGGCCCAAAGTTTGGTGGTGCCGCAGGGAGCAAGTGGGCAGCGTCACTAAGGGAAGGGATTTGGGCCAAGTACTGGCCGCTTGGGGCCCAAGTTCTTGGGCTAAAATTTGGCACTCCAAGGGGGGAAGAGAGGACGACACAATAGCTAGAAAGTAGGAGTTTTAAGTCTTTTATTTTGTTGATAATATGAAGGATCAGTTGGTGTTAAGGAGGCCTCTTTTGAAGGGAGGATATAGATTAAGATAACGAGTGGGATAAGAGTTATCAGGTGACGGTAGAGTTGGCTAAAAATCCAACTCTAGGAGGGGGTGAAATTCGATTGATATTCTGAAATTAGTAGGCAATTGATCACCTTTTTCATCTTTTTCTTTCTTTTTCATCTTCTCTCTTCAAGTCGAAATTTTTTCTTTTCTCTTGTGGGTTGTCTTCCTTTGCCTCAACCTTTTAACTCTCTCTTCTCCACTCCAATATTTTCCTAAACGCTAAACCCTCTTTGCCCATACTTTCTTCTCCCACAGTTGAAACTTTCAAGTTTAGCCTCTTTTCCCGAATTTACACCATAGCCGAATCATCATCTCAAGATTGGTAAGTTCTCCGTGTTTTTCTTCCTTGCTATTTCTCTCTTTCTCATTTAGTTTCAAACCCGAATCACTTCCCTAAGATCTTGTTAGTTTTCACTCTTTATTCATAGAAGCTAAATCTTTCTTATTGTGATCTCTCGTACGAATCTGTTAGGAAAGCCGAAGGTATGTGTTGGTAATAGGTTCGGCCAAATGGCCACTCCCTTACCCTTTCTCTTTACCGATCTCATCAAGCGTAGGTGCAATAATCGTGTTAGTCTAATGTTGGATGCTTGGCCGAATGTAGGTAGGGTGCTGACGCTTTCTTGAGGATTTTTGGGATTTGACAATCTAGGTAAGGGTTTCATTTTAAGTATTATGATTATCTCTTAGATTTGATCTCATCGTTTAAATTCGGTTTAGTGACCAAGGGATTGTTATGGACTCAAATGTCAGCCAAGAGATAGAAGGGGTTGGATCTATAAACCTAGCCGCTAAGTACAAGAAGCGAGTAGTATCAGGAGTGAGAGATTGGCCACCGAGTTATGGGCCGACATTGGAGAAAGATCGTAGGCCGATAGTGGTAGTCTCAAGTGACGATAGTGTTCAAGCAGTGAGTGCAATAGTATGAGAATCAGGTGTGTAACTCTTACGCATTTCATATGTTGTTATGTTAAATGTTGTGTTTGTTAAAATTTAGAATAATAGTGGAAAACATTACGTTACTCTTACAGGTATAAGCAAGGACTCCGGGTAAGTCCATTATGGTGAATATCGTGCTTGATCTATGTGAAACCTGTGTGTGCCATGTTGTATTTTCCTATGTATTAAGCATGATTATATTGTACTGAGAAACATATACATAGCATATGGGTATGATGAGAGGAGGGGGAAGGCATGATTTATTAGACTGTCACTAGTGGTTAGGTACCACACGTGGGTTGGCCCCACATATCATAATTTTGTGACTAAGTCTCAGTGGTTTGGAACCACCATTGGTTAGGTACCACATGTGCTTATTTTGTGACTTGTCCAAGTGGTTAGGTACCACAGTGGGTTGGCCCCACATATCGATTTAAGGGATCGTCACCAGTGGTTAGGTACCACAAGTGGGTTGGCCCCACACGTGAATATTTGTAATTTCAGTTACCAGTGGTTAGGTACCACCAGTGGCTAGGTGCCACAAGGGGAAGATTTGGGAGACTTGGATGGATAATTAGGCAATAGGTTGCATGACATGCATAATATTATATGAATCTGTGTAAGAGCATAACATCTTTTGGGATGGGGATTTACACACTGAGTCTCGGTGACTCACCCATTCCTTTGCATTTTGCAGATAATGCTTAAGTTGTGGATCTGGAGCCGGGGTGGACTCGCAGTGGCAATGCTCAACATTTAATTTCAATATTTAATTTGAATTTAGTTCTTATTTACTTTAAGTTTGGGTTTCAGTTTGTAATAAGGCCACTTAAACTTTGCTTTGGATTTATTGTTATCTCTTCTGTTTTTCCTTAAACTATCATAAAATGAAAAAGGCGTGCCCAGTAATTTATGATATAAATGTTTTTATAAACTTAAGATAATTTTCTGAGTTTTTCTAAAGATATACATCGAATGAATACTAATCAACAATGTAATTCTATCACGCTAAACTAAGTTTCAAAATGTTTTAATAATTCGCCCAGTTCAGCCGCAATTTTCTTAACTACACCAAAAGTTTTCCTTTGAAATCAAGTCGATATAATGGTTTGTAAAATGTTTTCTTCCAAGTAACACGCTAAATTCAGTCGTAGCATTTAGACCGGGTTTGGGGTGTTATGTTTTTGGTATCAGAGCCCGGTTCAAAAGCTCAGATGTGGGTAAAAGGCCCAAAATGTTTTCAAAAGGGGTCTGAAAAATAATTTTTACAGAAATGCATACTTCAAAAAGCATGGCACCTGGGTCTCCGGCATTGATCCACCAGGTAAGTATCCTAACCTTTGCTATGATATATATATATATATGTATGACGGGTTTCACGAGTTTATAGGGACGTAGATAGTTATACTAGGGCTTTTGGACCTTAGGCTTAGCTCAACAAACTTTTAAATGTCATAAAACTTAACTTCCCTAAATAGACATGTCTGTGAGCAAGTCAGAAGGACTAGGGTGTGGTAACAGGCATACGCATGTCTAGGAGTGGATTCAGGAAGAGCCTGGTATTTAAGCAGTCCTAGTGACTCACCTACTCTTTTCTGGAATCCTACCTGGTGCGTAATGACTGTTCACCTTAACCTTGAGGACTTGTTAATGGGCCAAAGTTGTAATTAAAACCCGAACGGGACCAGTACCCTATCTTTGGAAAACTACTTAAATGACCCTAATTTTGCAAAATTATCCATAATACCCTAGGCTGAGGTAAATGACCAAAATACCCCTGGATTGCAAAATTACCAAAATACCCCCGAATTACAAAATTACCAACATACCCCTATTTTGAAAAATCACCAAGATTCCTTATTTTGGAAAATTATGAAAATACCCCTGTAGGTTGAAATTACAAAAATACCCCTAGGTAGTGAAATAACAAAAATGCCCTTAGGCAATGAATGTGGGTCCGTGAAGGTACTGGTGTGTTTGATGCATGTATGTGGTGTTCCGTTGGATGTTGATTGAATAGGAATTCTAGAATTAGGGAATCCCAACTTAAGAACCGAACTATGTAGGCATAGTTCAAATTCAAAAGAACAACTGTTAAAAACTTCCTTCCATAAGACTGTTCGTTGTTAATCATTGAATGAAAAAGTTATTAACCCATAAAATTTCTAAATCAGATTAAATCGCAAATGGTAGAATGAGCACTCGAGGTTGTGGGCGTATTGCACGTGATCGTGGTAGGGGTAGGACAACTGTGTCAGAATCGGTAGGGTCCAATTATGGGTCAAAAAATGAGGTACCGTCGCCACCAGCTTGTAGGCACCGAATATTAGGGTGATGAGGTGGTGATGATAGGTGAGAGAAGGAACTACCTATCTAGTGTGGTATCCGCTTTGAAGGCTGAGAAGATGGTGAGGAAAGGAGTAAGGCATTTGTGGTTTATGTTTGTGCCTTAGAGGTTAAGAAATTAGCTTTGGAGAGTGTTCGAAAGGTGAAAGAATTTACCGATGTCTTTTAGAAGAACTTCTGGGTTTGCCTCCAGATCGTGAAGTGGAGTTTGGTATAGACCTTCTACCAGGAACAGCGCCAGTGTCTATTGCCCCATATAGAATGGCGTCAAAGGAGTTAGTGGAGCTGAAAGCGCAGATTCAGGAATTACTGGATCGAGGTTTTATCCGTGAGTGTATCGCCTTGAGGAGCGCCTGTGCTTTTTGTTAAGAAGAAGGACGGATCAATGCGAATGTGCATTAATTACCGTCAACTGAATAAGTTGACAATTAAGAAAAAGTATCCGTTACCGAGGATAGATGACTTGTTCGATCAACTTAAGGGAGCCTCAGTCTTTTCCAAGATAGATTTGAGGTCGAGATATCACCAGCTTAAGGTCAGGGAGGTGGATATCCATAAAACGGCTTTTCGTACTCGTTACGGTCACTATGAATTTCTGGTGATGCCATTTGGGTTGACTAATGCCCCAGCAACGTTTATGGATATGATGAACCGTGTGTTTCAACCATATCTTGATCGGTTCGTTGTGGTGTTTATTGACGATATTCTGGTTTATTCCAAGTCTAAGGAGGAGCATGATGTGCATCTTCGTTTGGTGTTGCAAATTATGAGGGAGAAGCAATTGTTTGCTAAGTTTAGTAAGTGCGAGTTCTGGTTGAAGGAAGTTACCTTTTTGGTTCATGTGGTGTCAGCTGAGGGGATTAGGGTGGACCCTCGGAAGATTGAAGTTGTGTTGGACTGGAAACCACCGAAGTCTGTGGCAGAGATTCGAAGTTTTTTGGGTTTAGTAGGATATTACAGAAGGTTTGTGGAAGGATTTTCTTTGACAGCAACACCGTTAACCAAGTTGCTAAGGAAAGGGGTTTCGTTTGTGTGGTCAGACAAGCAACAAGAGAGTTTTGAGAAGCTAAAGAGGATTTTGACGGAAGCTCTGGTGTTGATTCAACCTGAAGTAAGGAAGAAGTTTACGGTTTATTGTGATGCATCGCACACAGGGTTAGGATGTGTGCTGATGAAAGAAGGGAAGGTAGTAGCGTATGCTTCTCGACAATTGAGACCTCACGAGGTGAATTACCTGACGCATGATCTGGAATTGGCTACAGTGGTTTTTGCCCTAAAAATTTGGAGACATTACTTGCATGGAGAGAAGTCTGTTGTGTACACAGACTGTAAGAGTTTGAAATACCTCCTCACTCAAAAAGAATTGAATTTAAGGCAGAGGAGGTGGATCGAGTTGTTGAAGGATTATGATTGCTCGATTGAGTACCATTCGGGAAAGGCTAATGTGGTAGCTGATGCCTTGAGCCGCAAGGTTGTGGTAGATCTAAGAGCTTTTTTTGCCCACCTTAGTCTATATGATGATGGAAGTCTGTTAGCGGAATTGCAAGTGAAGCCAACGTGGGTAAACTAGGCTAAGGAAAAACAAATGGTGGATGAAGTCTTAAACACTCGGTGTTTGCAAGTGCAGAATAGTGGATTAGAGGGGTATAGCCTGAGTAACGATGGAGTGCTATGTTTTCAGGGGAAGGTTTGCATGCCTAAAGATGTGGAGTTAAGGCAGAAGATTCTTCAGGAGGCTCATAGTAGTCCATATGCTATGCATCCTGGAGGTAGTAAGATGTACCGGGATTTGCGGGAGCAGTTCTGGTGGCTGGGCTTAAAGCGTGAAGTAACTTAATTTGTGAGTAGGTGTTTGACGTGTCAGCAGGTCAAAGCCAAACATCAGTTACCCTTAGGATTATTGCAAGCAGTAAAGATTCCGCAATGGAAATGGGAAAGGATCACGATGGATTTTGTTAGTGGGCTACCCCTCACGCCTACTAAGAAGGATTCGGTCTGGGTGATCATCGACTGTTTAACAAAGTTGGCTCATTTTATACCGATTCGGGTTGATTACTCTCTCCAGAGGTTAGCTAAGTTATATGTGGCAGAAATTGTGAGGTTACATGGGGTACCAGTGTTGATTATCTCAAACAGGGACCCTAGGTTCACGTTGAGCTTTTGGAAGGCATTGCACCAAGCCTTGGGAACAAAGTTGGATTTCAGTATGGCATTTCATCCCCAGTCGGATGTACAATCGGAGAGGGTAATTCAGGCCTTGGAGGATATGCTAAGGGGTTGTGTCTTGGATTTCAGAGATAGTTGGGAAGAATTTCTGCCGTTGGTAGAGTTCGCATACAACAATAGTTACCAGGAAAGTATTCAGATGGCACCATATGAAGCATTATATGGTCGAAAGTGTCGTACCCCTACATGTTGGATGGAGTTGGGAGAACGGCAGTTGTTGGGTCCAGAGTTGGTGGCTGTAACAGAAGAGAAGGTTAGGCTAATTCGAGATCGTCTGAAGGAAGCTTCAGACAGGCAAAAGTCCTATGCTGATATTAAACGGAAGGATATAGAATTTGCAAAGGGTGACATAGTTTTCTTGAAGGCGGCTTCATGGAAGAAAGTACTGAGATTTGGTCGGAAGGGCAAGCTGAGCCCTAGGTTTATCAGGCCTTATCGGGTGTTGAAGCAAGTGGGACTAGTAGCTTATCAGCTCGAGTTGCCACTAGAGTTGAATCAAATCCATAATGTGTTTCATGTTTCCATGCTTAGACGCTATCGCTCAGATCCGTCTCATGTTGTGCCGGTAGAAGAAATTGAGGTGAGCCCAGAATTATCTTTTGAGGAGGAACCGGTGCAGATCCTAGATCAAGATGTCAAAGTTTTACGTAGGAAATTAGTCCCTTTGGTAAAGGTATTATGGCGAAACCACAGTTCAGAAGAAGTGACATGGGAGCCGGAGGATGTTATGCGTCAGCAATACCCTCAACTTTTTTGATCAGGTAAATTTTAAGGCCGAAATTTATTTTAAGGTGGGTAGAACTGCAACATCCTGAATAAGTGGGTCTGTGCATTTTGTGTGTTGTAGGGTTAAAGTGTTAGCTTGAGGTTTAGAGGTGCGAATTGGGCCCAGGTTTGGGCTGAGACCTGGATTAATTTTCTAATGAAGAGCGCTAGGACATAATTAAAATGGGTATCTGTGTTTAAATTGCAATTTGGGCTTGTGGCCCAAAGTTTGGTGGTGTCACAAGGAGCAAGTCGGCGACATGACTAAGGGAAGGGATTTGGGCCAAGTACTGGCCGCTTGGGGCCCAATTTTTGGGCTAAAATTTGGCACTCCAAGGGAGAAAGAGAGGACGGCACAATAGCTAGAAAATACGAGTTTTAATTCTTTTATTTTGTTGATAATATAAAGGGAGGAGTTAGTGCTAAGGAGGCCTTTTTTGAAGGGAGGATATAGATTAAGATAACAAGTGGGATAAGAGTTACTAGATGACGGCAGAGTTGGTCGAAAATCCAACTCTGGGTGGGGGTGAAATTCTGTTGATATGCCGAAATTAGTAGGCAAGTGATCACCTTTTTCATCTTTTTCTTTCTTTCTCATCTTCTCTCTTCAAGCCGAAATTCTTTCTTTTCTCTTGTGGGTTCTCTTCCTTTACCGCAACCCTCTAACTCTCTCTTCTCCTCTCCAATATTTTCTTAAAAGCTGAACCCTCTTTGCCCATATTTTCTTCTCCCATAGCTGAAACCTTCAAGTTTAGCATCTTTTCTCGAAGTTGCACCATAGCCGAATCATCATCTCAAGATTGGTAAGTTCTCCGTGGTTTTCTTCCTTGCTATTTCTCTCTTTCTCCTTTAGTTTCTAACCTGAATTACTTCCCTAAGATCCTGTCAGTTTTCACTCTTTATTCATAGAAGCCGAATCATTTTTGCTGTGATCTCTCGTGCTGAACTGTTAGGAAAGCCGAAGGTATGTGTTGGTAATAGGTTCGGCCGAATGGCCACTCCCTAACCCTTTCTCTTTTACCAGATCTCATCAAGCGTAGGTGCGATAATCGTGTTGGTCTAATGTTGGATGCTTTGCCGAATGTAGGTAGGGTGGTGACGCTTTCTTGAGGATTTTCGTGATTTGACAATCTAGGTAAGGGTTTCATTTTAAGTATTATGATTATCTCTTAGATTTGATCTCATCGTTTAAATTAGATTTAGTGACCAAGGGATTGTTATAGACTCAAATGTTAGCCAAGCGATATAAACCCAGCCCCTAAGTATAAGGATCGAGCAGTAGTAGAAGTGCGAGATTGGCCACCGGGGTGTGGGCCGACATCGAAGAAAGATTGTAGGCCGATAGTGGTAGTCTCGAGTGACGATAGTGTGAAAGCAGTGAGTGCGATAGTATGAGAATTAGGTGTGTAACTCTTACGCACTTCATATATTGTTATGTTAAATGTTGTGTTTGTTAAAAGCCGAAATAATAGTGGGAAACATTACGTTACCCTTACAGGTATAAGCAAGGACTCCGGGTAAGTCCATTACGGTGAATATCGTGCTCGATCTATGTGAAACCTCTGTGTGCCATGTTGTATTTTCCTATGCATTAAGAATGATTATATTGTATTGAGAAACATATACATAGCATATGGGTATGATGAGAGGAGAGGGAAGGCATGATTTATCAGACTGTCACCAGTGGTTAGGTACCACACGTGGGTTGGCCCCACATATCATAATTTTGTGACTAAGTCTCATTGGTTTGGAACCACTAGTGGTTAGGTACCACATGTGCTTATTTTGTGACTTGTCCCAGTGGTTAGGTACCACAGTGGGTTGGCCCCACATATCGATTTAAGGGATCGTCACTAGTGGTTAGGTACCACAAGTGGGTTGGCCCCACACGTGAATATTTGTAACTTCAAGTACCAGTGGTTAGGTACCACCAGTGGCTAGGTGCCACAATGGGTAGATTTGGGAGACTCGGATGGATAATTAGGCAATGGGTTGCATGACATGCATACTATTATATGAATCTGTGTAAGAGCATAACATCTTTTGGGATGGGGATTTACACACTGAGTCTCGATGACTCACCCTTTCCGTTGCATTTTGCAGAAAATGCTTAAGTTGTGGATCCGAAGCTAGGGTGGACTCTCGGTGGCCATGCTCAACATTTAATTTCAATATTTAATTTGAATTTAGTTCTTATTTACTTTAAGTTTGGGTTTCAATTTGTAATAAGGCCACCTAAACTTTGCTTTGGGTTTATTGTTATCTGTTCTGTTTTTCCTTAAACTATCATAAAATGAAAAAGGCGTGCCAAGTAATTTATGATATGAACGTTTTTATAAACTTAAGATAATTTTCTAAGTTTTTCTAAAGATATACATCGAATGAATACTAATCAGCAAGGTAATTCTATCACGCTAAACTAAGTTTCAAAATGTTTTAATAATTCGCCCAGTTCAGCTGCAATTTTCTTAACTACACCAAAAGTTTTCCTTTCAAATCAAGTCGACATAATGGTTTGTAAAACATTTTCTTCCCAGTATCACACTAGATTCGGTCGTAGCATTTAGACCGAGTTTGGGGTGTTACAGTAGAAGATATGTTAAGATGCTGTGTACTTGAGTTTAATGGTTCGTGGGAACAATACCTGCCGTTGGTCGAATTTGTGTATAACAATAGTTTTCAGACGAGCATTAAAATGGCACCATATAAAGCTTTGTACGGACGTAAATGTCATACACCTCTGTATTGGACTTAACTCAGTGAGAATATGTTACATAGGGTAGATTTGATAAAAGATACCGAACAGAAAGTGAAACTGATTCGAGATTATTTGAAAGCAGCATCTGATCGTCAAAAGTCCTATGCAGACTTTAAACGAAAAGATATAGAATTTGAGATCGGTGACAAAGTATTTCTGAAAGTGTCTCTGTGGAAGAAAGTGCTTCGATTCGGACGTAAAGGCAAGTTAAGTCTGAGATTCATCGGACCGTATGAGATCATTGAACGTGTTGGGCCTGTTGCATATAGGTTGAAGTTACCCTCTGAATTAGAAATGATTCACAATGTATTTCACATTTCGATGCTCCATAGATATCAGTCTAATTCGTCACATGTGATTGCCCTATCTGATATTGAAATCTGATCTGTTATGACATACGAAGAGGAACCGATCCATATCTTAGCTCGTGAAGTGAAAAAGTTAAGAAACAAAAAAAATCCATTAGTGAAAGTATTGTGGAATCGACACGGATTGGAAGAGGCTACATGGGAGCCTGAAGATTCAATGAGACAGCAACATCTGAATCTGTTTAACGATAAGATTTTCAGGGACAAAAATCCCTAAGAGGGGAGAATTGTAACAGTCTGGTTTATACCCTAGTCAGAACAGTGGTTTTGGGACCACAAATTCGAGTTCGTATAATATTTTAATATTTTATTCTGTGCCGTTGATATGTGAATTAGCATGTGGTAAATTTCTGTAAGCGAATTTGTCTGTTTGCATGTTTAATTTGACAAAAGGACTAAAATGCATTGAATGTGAAAGCTGCATGATAATTGTTAAGTATTAAGACGTTATGGCTTTTAAAAGAGAAGGCCTTATGAGGCAATAAGACCACTATTTAGATAGTGGATGGATAAAGGTCAAATGTGCCCTTGTTATATATGTTTTCTTATATTAAGTGAAAGGGGTATTTTAGTAAATGGAATAATAATATATGTATAATAAAAGAAACAAAGGAAAGATGATAGTTATCATCTTTTATGAGTGCCGAAATATTGAAGAAAAGAAAAGGAAGAAGTTGAGCTAGGTTTCAGCAATTGTAAGCTTGAATTTGAGGTTAGTTTTTGATTTGTTTTTGATAATTTCTATGTTTTCGTAATCGTTGCTTCAAATGCTTCTAAACCCATGCTTCAATTTTGAATATTGATGATGTTTGTGAAATGAGACTTTGATGAGCTCATGTGATTTGTGATGTTTAATAGTGAAATATGAAAGATATGTGTTTGATGAACATGTTTTGTTCTTGAAGTTTTGATGAATTTAGCTAAATAGGGCTAAATTGTGAAAATGGTAAATTGAAGGCCTAAATAGCAAATTTGGTGAAATATTTGGTTTTATATAGTCCCTAGAGAGGTTCAGCCAAGCATGGGTGTGTGTGGATTTTGAGAATTTGATGTTTTGAGAAAAATGGACTAAATTGATAAAGTGTGCAAATATGAGGGTTAATTCGTAAATAGCCCAAAATATATGTGCATGGTGTGAATTGAATGAAATAGTGAATAAAAAGGGTTAACTCTGAATATGTTTAGATCAAGAACCGAGGAAAACAGACTTAGATAGCGGGAAAGCGAAAATAACCGAGTAGCCGTTTCCGTTTGATAAACCAAATCCGAGGTAAGTCACTATGCAAATAAACGTTTTTGTATGATATTATATTTGTTCTTATGACTATTATTGAATATGGATATTCATGATAAGATATGCAAATGAAATCTGGGATAAGTTCGATATAGTGACTAAGTCCGAGAAGTCCCGTACGAACCTAGGAATTGATAAGATTAGATATGTCATGACATAGGTATCTGTTCTGTTTTATCATGTAAGACCACATCCGGGACGTTGGCATTGATTTGAAATTATATGTAAAAAGACCTCGTCTGGGACGTAGGCATCGATATGAACTTTATGAGTAAGACCATGTCTGGGACATCGACATCATATTGACTCATGTAAGACCACGTCTAGGACGTTGGCATCGTTATGATCTGTACGTGTAAGACCCTGTCTGGGACAGTGGCATCGATATATGAGTGCATGTAAGACCTCGTTTGGGACATTAGCGTTGTACTACTATTTCGACCTTTCTGAGTATCCTACTAGGTTCCTAAGGGTTTGACGGGCAAGTCTGCAATATGAATGGTATATCCGAGCTATGATCCATTAAGTGAATGAATATCCGATTCAGGTACGTTGAATACGCATTAAGTATGCATGAAAGGCAAGTACCTATATGACTTTGATATGAAGAAGAGTATGATTGAGAATGAGAATATGAATCTCAAAATGTTGAATATGGCAAATGTGACGATAAGTTTATGAACCAAGTTATATATGTGATAGTTGCTAAGTGATCGATTTATATGTGCCAAGGTGTTTATTTGTATATGACTTACTAAGCTTTTGGAAAGCTTTCTCTATGTGTGTGTTTTCTTTGTTTATAGGTCATCGAAGCTACTGAAGGCTCGGGATTGTCACGGATCATCAGCACACTACAAAAACTTATTTTGGTACCCTTTTGAAAATGTATATGGCTAATTATGGCATGTATAGACTAGATAGGTGTTTATGTTTATGAAGTGAGTATGGCCATGTGTATTGGCAAGTTTTTGAGTTGATAAATGTTTGAATGAATAAGTTATGAAGCATATATTTAGTATGTTTTGATGCATATGGAATGGTTAAGTTTTGGTTAAGCAAATGGATGATACATGTTTGCTATGAGGTAGGATTTAGTTTGCAATTTGGTATGGATGGATTTGCTATTGGATGTATGAATGAAGTGAACCATTTGATATGTTTTGGCTGCCATATATGCATATTATGTTTTGGTACGTATTGCTTGTAGGTGAGACCCAAAATGGGTGGCATATTGGCCTTGTAAAATGGCCTATAATGTCGCATGGTTGAGGCACACGGGCGTGCCTAAGACCGTGGGTAAATTGGCAGAGTGTGCCTTATATTATACACGGCCTCGACACGGGTGTGCTTGGTGGCCGTGTGGGAAATGGTAGTATGTGAACTATTGTACACGGCCTTAGCACACGGGTGTGCTTGGTGACTGTGTTGGATTTGGCAATATACCACCACGGGGAGGACACATTGGAGTGTCCAGTAGCCGTGGGTGAGGCACGGCCTACCCCCACGGCCGTGTGTCCCCTATATTTTAAAAAAGTTTTAAATTTTCATGAAATCTAGTATGTGTTTTGGTTTAGTCCTGACTCGGCTTACAAGCATGTTTAAGGTCTCGATGACCTTCTTAAGGGACTTTATGCTTGAGATTGATAAATGACTATGTGATAAATCTGAAAATGTTTTCGATTTGTCCGGTAATGCCTTTAACCCTAATCTGGTGATCGGACATGGGATAGGGTTGTTACAAGCTTGCCTTGGACATACACGATAACTTGCTTACTAACTTGATCAATGCCAAGCTTGCCTTGGACTTACATGATAACTTGCTTACTAATTTGATCAATGCCAAGCTTGCCTTAGACTTACATGATATCTTGATCAATGCCAAGCTTGCCTTGGACTTACATGATATCTTGTGTGGTAGATCTAGTATCTTGGGAAATTCATCTTCAATCGGGACTTGCTTGTACTTATCATCATGATTTCTTGATTGAACGTAACATGATCATTTCATACGATTATTGTACATCATATTAAGCAATTTAATGATAATAATCATAAAGCTTAAAAATCATACAAACTTACCTCAATATACAAAATGTATGTAGATGTGCAATTTAGTTCTCGACTTTGTTCTTGCCTCGATTTCGATCCGAGATTCATTTTTCTTGATCTATAATCATAAATCGATCATTTAAGAAAACATATTGACTAAATTGACTCATAACTCATACTTTGGCAAAATTACTATTTTACCCCTATACTTTCTAATATTTGTACTTTTGCCCTTAGGCCCGTAATATGACTTTCATGCAACTTTCTTAAACTTCATGCTTACCTGAATCATTTTCTCTACTATAACAATCATCAATTATCACTATTTCTAGTAGGTATGACCAATTTTATAACTGTTACAAAATGGTCCCTACTACCATTTTTCATGAAATTCATTAAGGAAAAGATGTTTATCTAACATCAAACTCTCTTAAACTTCCATAAAGCATCATTTAACAAGCATGTCATTCAAGGGTAGAATTTTTGGACATGCATCTTAGCTCATTTAATAGCTAAAAATGGCTAATTCATAATACGAGAACTTTGAAAATATGAAGAATATCAAAAACCGAGCTTAGGAGCACTTCCTAGCAAGCTTGAAAAATTGAAGAACCCTAGCTATGGCTTCCTTAAAATTTTCAGCAATAGGGGAAGAAGATGAGTAGATTTTTCTCATCCTTTTCCTATTTAAATCATTTAATTCCTAAATGACCAAAATGCCTTTATCCTAAAAATTTCTATAACACCATCTCAAGGCCAATTTTTCTCCAAAAATAAAATTTTGGGTAAATTGCTATTTGAGGGCTCCTAATTATTATTCTAGAGCTATTTCATACAAAAAGCTTCTAGAAACTCATATTTTGTAACTTTTGCAATTTAGTCCTTTTTGGACCAATTGACCTCAACTTAATAAAATTGCTTTACAAAACTTTCATACTAGTATGCAAACATGGCATAAACCTGGAAAACTCATAATTTCACCTCGGGTTTGTGGCCTCGCACCACTATTCCGAATAGGTCCTAAATCGGGCTGTTACAATTCTCTCCCTTAGGGATTTTCGTCCTCAAAAATCTTACAAGCAAAAATGTTTGGATACTGATTTCTCATATTGTCTTCTGATTTTCATGTAGCTTCTTCAATTCCGTGCCTTTGCCACAATACCTTTACTAAGGCAATACTCTTATTTCTTAGTTGCTTAACTTCTCGAGCAAAAATCTTGACTGGTTTTTCACCATAAGTCATGTCGGGATGAATCTCTATTTCGAAGGGGTAATTACATGCGAAGGGTCTGATCTGTAGCATCGTAACATTGACACGTGAAACACATCATGTATCTTCTCTAATTCTGATGGCAAAGCCAAACGGTAAGCTACCAGCCTAATTCTCTCCGTAACCTCGTAAGGTCTAATGAAACATGGGCTTAACTTGCCTTTACGGCCAAATCTGAGAACTTTTCTCCATGGTGATACTTTCAAAAAGACTTTATCCCCAACTTGGTACTCGATCTCTTTTCTCCTTAAATTCGAATAGAATTTCTATCTGTTTGAGGCAGCTTTTAAATATTCTCGAATTACTTTCACTTTCTCTTCAGCTTCTTTAACCAAATCAACCTCGTGAATTTGGTTTTCCTTGAGTTCAGTCCAAAATAAGGGAGTTCTGCACTTACGCCCATATAGGGCCTCATAAGGCACCATCTTTAAGATCGACTGAAAGATATTATTATAGGCGAATTCTACCAGTGGGAGAAACTTTTCCCAACTGCCTTGGAATTCCAAAACACAACATCTGAGCATGTCCTCAAGCACTTGAATTAACCTTTCTGACTGACCGTCAGTCTAAGGGTGAAAAGTGGTGCTAATACTCAATTTTGTACCCAAAGCTTATTGCAGTTTCTTACAGCTTCTTCCAGAATCTGGATGTAAATCTCAAATCTCTATCCGATATGATCGATAAGGGAACTCCATGAAGTTTTACTATTTCTGAAAAATACAAGTTTGCCAACTTTTCTAAGGAGTAATCCACTCGTACATGTATAAATTGGGCTGACTTCGTGAGTCTATCAACTACTACCCAAACAACATCTTTCTTGCTCAGAGACAACAGTAAACCCGTTATGAAATCCATGGTGATACGGTCCCATTTCCACTCGGGAATCAAGATAGGTTGAAGTAAACTCGAAGGTACTTGGTGTTTAGCTTTTACTTGCTGATAAATCATGCACTTGGTAACAAATTCTGAAATGTCTTTCTTCATTGTCGGCCACCAATACTGTTGCTTTAGATCATTATACATCTTGGTGCTACCCGGATGTACAAATAAACATCCGTTATGTGCCTCGTGCAAAGCTTTCTAAATAAGCTCCTCTTTTCTCGAAACACAAACTCTATCTCTAAACATCAAGTATCCATCAGAATTAATCTGAAAGTCAAATACAGCATCTGACTCGCATTGAGCTCTCTTGACTTGCAACTCACTATCTTCTTTCTGAGCTTTAAAGATCTCTTAAAGGAACATTGGTCTAGCTCTCAACTCAGCTAAAATAGAACCATCATCAGATAAAGATATTTTTGAATTCAATGCTCTCAAGGCAAATAGGGATTTTTTGCTTAAAGCATCGGCGACCACATTCACCTTTCCAGGATGGTAATCAATGACCAACTCATAGTCCTTTATCAACTCTAACCATCTTCGTTGTCTTAAGTTCAACTCTTTCAGCGTCATCAAGTATTTCAAACTTTTGTGATCGGTAAAAATCCAACATCGTTCACCATATAAATGGTGTCTCCAAATCTTCAATGCGAAGACTATGACGGCCAATTCTAGGTCATGCATCGGATAATTCTTCTCATGAGGTTTTAACTGTCTTGAGGCATAAGCAATTACCTTGCATTCTTGCATGAGTACACAGCCCAATCCATTTAAGGATGCATCGCTATAAATTATGAATTCTTTCCCTGCCTCGGGTTATACTAAAACTGGAGCTTCTATTAGCATTGCTTTCAACTTCTCAAAACTTTCTTGGCATCTTTCCGACTAATCAAACTTTATGTTCTTCTGTAATAATTTAGTCATCGGGGTTGCAATCATAGAAAACCCTTTGACAAATCGTCTATAATAGCTGGCTAGGCCCAGAAAACTTCTAATCTCAATGATGTTCATCGCTGGTTTCACCTATTATAGTGAGATCTTACTTGGATCTACTTGGACTCCATCTCTCGAGACAATATGTCCCGTGAATCCCACTTCCTTGAGCCAAAATTCACTTTTCTTGAATTTGGCATACAACTGATTTTCTCGAAGAGTCGTAGAAACAATCCGTAGATGATCAGCATGTTCATCCTCGTCTCGGAAATAAATCAATATGTCGTCAATAAAAATGACTACAAACTTGTCAAGGTATGGTCTAAAAATGCGGTTCATTAAATCCATGAATACCGCAGGAGCATTGGTCAACCTAAAGGGCATGACTAAAAATTCATAATGCCCATATCTTGTTCGAAAGACAGTCTTGGATACATCTGAATCCTTCACTCTAAGCTGGTAGTACCCTGATCTTAAGTCTATTTTGGAGAACACAGTCACTCTTTTCAATTGATCAAACAAATCGTCGACCCTAGGTAATGGGTACTTGTTCTTCACTGTCACTTTATTAATCTGACGATAATCAATGCACAATCTCATGGTGCCATCTTTCTTTTTCACAAACAAAACCGGAGTGCCCCATGGTGAACAACTTGATCTTGCAAAGCTTTTGTCTGTCAACTCTTGCAACTGTAACTTCAACTCTTTCAACTCTGTTGGAGCCATTCTATAAGGAGTAATGCATATTGGTACAGTACCGGGAGTTAGCTCAATGCTGAACTCAACTTCTCTAACTAGTGGTAATCCTGGTAATTCCTCAGGAAAAAATCCACATACTCACATACTATCGGCACTGATTCAATCTTTAACACTGTCTCTTTATCATTCAATACAAAGGCTAAAAATACCTCATGCCCTTTTCTTAGATATCTTTGCGCCATCATATGAGAAATTATTACTGACGTTCTACCTTGCTCATCTGATTCTACATGAAGAGTATCCCCATTCTCACACCTCATCTCAATGTATTTCTTCCCACAATTTACAATTATATTATGAATAGTCAACCAGTCCATACCAAGAATGAGGTCGAATTCATCAAAAGGTAACAACATAAGATTTGCTTTAAAGTAATGACCTCTAATCATTAATGGACAATCTTTACAAACTTTATCAACTAACATATTCTTGCCTAAAGGATTAGACACCTTAATCACAAATTCTGTGGTATCTATAGGCACACCCAAATCGGATACTAATTTCATGCAAATGTAAGAGTGTGTGGATCTAGGGTCTATTAAAGTAACAACTTTTGTATTGTAAAGAGAAAAGGTACCCGTAATAACATCAGGGGAAGATGCCTCTTCGCGAGTGCGGATGGCATAAGTCCTTGTAGGTGCTCTACCCTTGGATCTCACGGTCTGCTCTCTGGGGTTACCTCTTCCACTTACCCTTCTTCCCGGGTTCCTCTGCGGTCTCCCTCTGACCATACTCCCGGATCCTGGGTTCTGAGTTCTCTCTTCTTTAGTCATCTCTAGACAATTCTTTATGAAATGGTCTTGGGAACCACATCTAAAACAAGCATTTTCATGTGCTTGGCATTCTCCCAAATGGCGTCTGGCACATTGTAGACATTTTGGTCTGTCAGGTCTAAAATTCCCAACACTTGCAACTAAAGTCATCTGTGCTTTATTTTCCAAATACTGCTTACTCTTGTCCTTTCTTGAAAATCTAGTGGAAGTAGCTGATCGAGCTGAAAAATCTCTTGACTTCTTGGATGACGATTGGAACGACTTGTTCCACTGTCTCTTTCTAGAATTGCGAGACTCCATTTCAAATTTCTTCTTCTCTTTTACTAGTTCTTCAGCTTTGCAAGCCCTTTCTACTAGCACAACGAATTCTTTTAATTCGAGGACAGCAACAACCAACTTAATGTCCTCATTTAAACCATCTTCAAACCATTTACTCATAATGGCCTCAGTGGACACACATCCACGAGCGCTCTTGCTGAGTCGTACGAACTCTCGCTTATAATCGGTTGTTGACATCTTGCCTTGCTTCAGCTCTAGAAATTCTTTCCTCTTCTGATCTACAAACCTCTGGCTGATATACTTTTTCTTAAACTCTTCTTGGAAGAATTCCCATGAAATCCTTTTCATTGGTACCACCGACACAAGGGTGTTCCACCATTGGTAAGCAGAATTTCTTAATAGAGAGACTACACACTTCATGCATTCCTTAGGAGTGCAGGACAGTTCGTTAAATACTCTGATGGTATTTTCTAACCAGAACTCAGCTCTTTCTTGATCATCATCTTTTCTATCTCGAAATTCTTCTACCCCATGCTTCTTGATCCTATCAATTGGAGGTTTACCTCCTCTTACCACCTCTACTACTTAAGGGGATACTGGAGTAGGTTGTGGAACAAGCGGGGGTGGAGGGGGTTGTGCATTCGAGTTCGCTCGAACGAACTCCGTGTACCAGGCATCCATCATATGGAGGAAGGCTTCTCTAGCCTCTTCTCCTCCTCCTTCTTGACTCACTGTAGTGGGTTTATTCTAATTCTCATACGGCACCGTCCCTTCTGCGGGAGCTAGTGCGATACTTTCTACATCATCCACCTCAACTCCTTCGGTATCCATTTACTATATGTATAAACATAATTTAAGTCATCAGGAGTCGTCACACTATCATTATAAAAACATTCTTATGTATGGCATGTATAGCTAGAATCATGCTTGTGCTACGTTACTCCTAGAACAGACTAAACTGTAGCTCTGATACCACTAAATGTAACACCCCGCACCCAAGACCGATAATGGGTCTGGATACGAGACATTACTATGCTTGAACTCACTAAAACATGTACTTACGGGCTATAAAATTTCATTCCAACTTAAAAACTTCACTTTCTTAGTCAACACATATAACAAGGGCCTACGAGGCCTTCAACTCATGCCAGAAAACTTTCGGAATTAAAATCAAATAACTCATTTTTGAAGTAGGGTTCACACGCCCGTGTAACTTGGTAACACGCCCGTGTACCCTTAAGCACGCCCATGCCCTCAAACCGTGGGGAGCTATTGACTATTTCCACATGGCTATGACACGCCCGTGGGCTTAGACCGTGTATTAATCCTTGATATACTAACTAAATCAACACGGTCTGGGAATACACCCATGTCCAAATCGTGTGTCTTAAATGACATACACACACGGCCGTGGGATTTTCCCGTGGCCTATTATGATTAATAATACTAAGGTACAGGGTTAACACGGTCTTGACACACGCCCGTGTGTCCAACCGTGTGGGCATTTACAGGCTATTTACCAAGCCGTTAGACACATGAAATAAAGATCATATCCATACACAATTCAACGATGCAATAACAACCCAATTTTATGAATAATACTACATGCTTCATTGATCTCAATAAACATACATGCTTAGTCAAATTTGGCCAATCACTTAGCCATATACAAAAAAATAATAAACTTGATAGCCTTTACAAAGGCCCTTCTTAAAACATGTCCACAAAATGAATGTTTCCTATACATGCAATACTTAGTAAATTAACTTGGCTATACAAAATAAGAGTTGATAATGTGTTCCGAGCTCCGACTTTAATGATCCACGAATTAGCTTGGCCGGACTGCATAGAAAGAAAGAATCATAACGCAAGCATATAGCTTAGTAAGTTTGCATGTAACAACTCATAGCATCATCATTGCTTAATATAAACCATTTCACATAAACAATGGTATTATGAATTTCAGTTAAAGAGCTTACTTACTCATATAGATTCTTACATGTCTCATGACACTTACTATTATCATACTTGTAAGGTAACAATGATACTGTATCACTTGATCACATTGATCAGTATACTATAATAACAACAATCATGATATCTACTTTCTCATTCACAACATGAATAATGCTCATCTTCATCTAACTTCATCTTGATAATAACTTTACTTTCTTAACTTACTTACTATCTTCTTTTAGCTTACTCATTTGCCCGATGAATTTTTGTGAATAACCGAGGATACTAAATCTCTTCCCACATAATATGATGCCAAAGCCATATCCTAGACATGGTCTTACATGGGTTATCTCATCTTGGTTTCAAGGCCATGTCTTGACATGGACTTATGTGAAGTCTTGCTCTTGATATCATACTCAATGCCAAGCTTGAGTCCTTGGACTTACATGATAACTTGCTTGCTAACTTGATCAATGCCAAGCTTGCCTTGGACTTACATGATAACTTGCTTACTAACTTGATCAATGCCAAGCTTGCCTTGGACTTACATGATAACTTGCTTACTAACTTGATCAATGCCAAGCTTGCCTTGGACTTACATGATAACTTGTTTACTAACTTGATCAATGCCAAGCTTGCCTTGGACTTACATGATATCTTGATCAATGCCAAGCTTGCCTTGGACTTACATGATATCTTGTGTGGTAGATCGAGTATCCTGGGAAATTCATCTTCAATCGGGACTTGCTTGTACTTATCATCATGATTTCTTGATTGAACATAACATGATCATTTCATACGATTATTGTACATCATATTAATAAATTTAATGATAATAATCATAAAGGTTAAAAATCATACAAACTTACCTCAATATACAAAATGTATGTAAATGTACAATTTAGTCTTCGACTTTGTTCTTTCCTCGATTTTGATTCGGCTTCATTTTTCTTAATCTATAATCATAAATCGATCATTTAAAAAACCATATTGACTAAATTGACTCATAACTCATACTTTGGTAAAATTACTATTTTGCCCCTGTACTTTCTAATATTTGTACTTTTGCCACTAGGCTCGTAATATGATTTTCATGCAACTTTCTTAAACTTCATGCTTAGCTGAATCATTTTCTCTACTATAACAATCATCAATTCTCACTATTTCTAGTAGGTATGACCAATTTTATAATCATACAAAATGGTCCCTACTACCATTTTTCATGAAATTCATTAAGGAAAAGATGTTTATCTAACATCAAACTCTCTTAAACTTCCATAAAACATCATTTAACAAGCATGTCATTCAAGGGTAGAATTTTTGGACATGCATCTTAGCTCATTTAATAGCTAAAAATGGCTAATTCATAATACGAGAACTTTGAAAATACGAAGAATATCAAAAACCGAGCTTAGGAGCACTTACTAGCAAGCTTGAAAAATTGAAGAACCCTAGCTATGGCTTCCTTCAAATTTTTGGCAATAGGGGAAGAAGATTAGATTTTTCTCATCTTTTTCCTATTTAAATCATTTAATTCCTAAATGACCAAAATGCCCTTATCACTAAAAATTTCTATAACACCATCTTAAGGCCAATTTTTGTCCAAAAATAAAATTTTGGGTAAATTGCTATTTGAGGGCTCCTAATTATTATTCTAAAGCTATTTCATACAAAAATATTCTAGAAACTCATATTTTGTAACATTTGCAATTTAGTCCTTTTTGGACCAATTGACCTCAACTTAAAAAAATTGCTTAACAAAACTTTCATACTAGCATGCAAACATGGCATAAACCTGGAAAACTCATAATTTCACCTTGGGTTCATGGCCTCGCACAACTATCCCGACTAGGTCCTAAATCGGGCTGTTACATCATTGGTAGGTAAAGCTTCCGCTTCTACCCATTTTGACATGTAATCAATTTCCACTAGGATGTATTTATTTCCAAATGAACTCGGAATGGTCCCATAAAATCAATACCCCATACATCAAATAATTCACATGATATCATATATGTTTGAGGCATTTCATCACGTTTAGAAATATTACCTGTTCTTTGGCATTTATCACACGAGGTAACATGCCTGTTGGCATCTTTAAATAGAGTGGGCCAATAAAAACCTGATTCGAGTATATTGTGTGCTGTCTTAATGCCACTGTAGTATCCTCTTGAGGATCCTGAATGGCAATGTTCCAGGATTTTGCTTGCTTCTACCTTTGTAATGCATCTTCGAATTACCTGATCTGCACATATACAAAAAAGAAAAGGATCTTCCCAAAAATAATTTTTCACATCAGCAAAGAATCGCTTCTTTTGGTGATGTGTTAGTCTTTTTGGCAAGATGTTAGTTGCTAAATAATTTGCAATATTTACAAACCATGGTACGTCAGAATGTTTTATAGAAAAGAGTTATTCTTCGAGAAATGAATTGTTTATCTCATTTTTATCGAGCTCCCTGATATGTGGATTCTCAAGTCTAGAGAGGTGATCTGCCGCAAGATTCTCAGCTCCCTTCTTATCTTGTATTTCCAAGTTAAATTCCTGTAAGAGTAAAATCCATCGTATGAGTCGAGGTTTTGCATCAGGTTTGTTTAAGAGATAACGAAGAACTAAATGGTCAGTGTAAACGATAACTTTAGACAATATTAGATATTGCCTAAATTTGTCAAAAACAAAAACTATAGCTAGAAATTCATTCTCTGTGGTGGTGTAGTTTTCTTGTACGGGTGTTAATGTTCTGCTAGCGTAGTAAATTGGCTGAAAATGCTTGTCTCTTCATTGTCCCAAATTGCACCTACTGCAAAATCACTTACATCACACATTAGTTCAAAGGGTAAGTTCCAATCAGGTGCAATTATAATCGAAGCATTTATTAATTTATCCTTAAGGACATTAAAAGCATCTAAACATTCTTGATTGAAATTGAAAGGAACATCTTTTTCTAGTAATTTTGTCAAAGGATTAGCTATTTTAGAAAAATCTTTAATAAATCTTCTATAGAACCTTGCATGTCCTAAAAAGATTCTAATAGCCTTAACTGAACTAGGAGGAGGTATTTTTTCTATGGTTTCAACCTTTGCTTTATCTACCTCAATCCCTTTGCTAGAAATCTTATGTCCTAATACAATCCCTTCTCTGACCATAAAGAGACATTTTTCCTAATTAAGAACAAGGTTTGTTTCTTCACATCTCATTAGAACTTATTTTAAATTTTTAAGGCAAAGATGAAAAGAATTACTGAATACCAATAAATCATCCATAAATATCTCCATGATGTCTTCCACTGTAACACCCTGATTTAGGGGCTATGCAGGTTGGGGTATAATTCGTGGTCTAGTAGGTTTTGGGTATGCTTAGATGTGTTTGAGAGGTGTTGGGAATGCTCGGATTAAAGGGAGGACTTTGGAAAATTTTAGATTTTAAGTGCTAAAAGGGGAACTTGGCGGATGTGGTCTTAAGAGAAATTTTTGTGGGATTAAGGCACAAAAGATGGGCTGGTGGAGTGGCAAGGAGAGCGCCACTAAGAGCTTGGAGAAGTGACGTCTTAGGTACAAGGGAAGGGCAAGTGTTCGAGTGCGGAGGTAGCATTTTGGGTTTGTTTTTGCGTCATGAGATAGGGAGATGTTGGATTCGGTTTGGGCACTTAAAAGATGGAGAAGACTTGGTCTTTGCTTTTGAAATTGGCTAGGTGGTGGTTTGACTCATTCAAACTTTTGAATGGGTGTTAGGGAGGAAAAGTAGGAAGAAAATATGGGATTTGAAGGGATTTGAGTAGTGGCTGAATTTTTTGGTTTCTTTGGGGAGAGCTTGGCGAATATTATAAATAGGGGAGGGTGCTCACCTTTTAGTTTTTTTCCCACTTGATTTCTTGCCAAAAGTTTCTCCATTGTTCTCCCACTCTCTTAAATCGAAACCTCATTTGCCATTTTTTCTTTCTTTTCTTTTGGACCTTTAGTGAACCACCCACTCTTCCATCCATCCCTCTTCTTTCATTTTGCTAAATCGAAAGTACACCCCATACTTTCCTCTCCTCTTTGCAAAACCTCTTTGGTAGAACCCATTATACCCATTTCCTTGATTTTCTTGATAGCCGAATCTCGCCTCTCCTTGTGCCGCGTCCCTTTTCTTTTATTTAGTAGCACCTTGGCCAAATGTTAGCATAAGTCTCGTTGGTTTCCATTTGCAACCATTGTTAGGGAAAGCCTCGTTTAAGCAATCGATTTGGTAAGTGGTGGTAAGGTTTTTGGTAAGCTATGTTTTGGTATTTCGTTTAAGTCTAAAATGGTTAAGCATTTGATGCCAAGGCCGTTTGTAGGGGAGGAGAGCCTAGCGCAGGAGATCTTTTCGGGATTCGTTTAGTCAGCTTTTACAGAGGCGTTAAGTAGCATTTCGGGTTTTGATTGTTGGTGCTAGAAGGTGCGTAATCATCGCACTATTTCTCGGGTTGCTTGCTAACTATTAAACATATGTATTATGTGTGAAAGCCGATTATAATGGCTCAAGTGATGAGAACTGGTGATGGTAAGATTATTTGTGATGTATTTATATATGTATATATATTTTCATATACTTATGTGATACGATGACTTAACATGTAGCATCTACATATTTGCATGAGGTGGGGCTTGATTCGATGAAGGAGGAAGTGTACACAAGGTATCGTGGTCTAATGATAGCTCGGCTACATTAGCGCTTGAGGGTTTTGTGTGCTACCTCAAGGAGATGATGGCTAGGTGCCCATCTCGGCGGTTGATGGCTAGGTGCATCACCGTAAGACAGATATTGACGTTGAGATCATTTTAGTTGATCGGTGGCTCAGCCACGGCCTTGTGCAGCGAGTTGCCAAGGTAAGGTTTTGGATCACGATGTGATCAGTGGTGGTTTATCCACTACCTTGGTGGAGTCTGCTAAGGTTGGCGTACGGTTGGTTAATGGGTTGGGTTGAAGTGCATCCTTGTATGGTTTGTTTTGAGGATTGTGTAGGTATGGGCCAAGCCCATACGTGTGGGAAATTTGTGTTGTGGTTATGCACTGAGTTTGTGGACTCACCCAATTATTTTCCTAACATTTCAGGTGATTCATGAGATGGACCGGGATCGGAGAGGACACATGGTGGCCCATGCCGAAGGAGATGTTTTTGGTTATATTAAATATTAAGTATTTCATTTAAATGATGGTTGTAATAAGGATTTATTTTATTATTCTAGTATCATTTTATTATTAACTCTATTATGGTTTGTTTAAATTGAAACACTATGTGAAGATGGTTATATTTTTAGAACTTACTTATTCAAATATGGAATTATCAAACATGTGGCTATAATTTCAAAAGAACATGGTTTCCAAGAGCAAATAAATTTTACTATTTTATTCTAAGTCAAAATATTTTCTCTAACATAACTAGATTCGATCGTAGTGAATGGGCGGGTTTGGGGATGTTCTGATTTAGTATCGAGCCAGTTCAAAACTTCGGCTTTGAGGGTTTTGGGCAGCAGCAGCTTTTTAAATGGGCTTTTTGAAATGTGGGCTTTTATAAAAAGTTTTCAGTTATTCGGCATGGCACTGTGTCTCCTACCAAAGTCCACCGTAAGTGCTTGGATTTTTGAAGTGTTTTATTTGTATGATTTATTATGGGCTTAGATTGGGCTCGTAGATTAGAATATTAAGACTATTGGACCCTAGGATTAGACTACTCAAACATTTGCATAAAACTTAAAGCTCTTGAGCAAACCTGTGAAGTAAGTCACCGAGTTAAGGTGTGGTAACCTTGGTACGCATGTTTAGGCGTGGATCCGGAAGAGTTTGGTACTTAAGAAGTCCACGTGACTCACCTCCTCTTCGCAGAATCCTACAGTGCGTAGCTACTGCTCACCTTAGCCAAGAGGACTTGTTCATAAAGCTAAACCGATTATTAAAACCCGAAAGGATTTGACTCGATCGCTTTGAAATCCTCTGTTTTAAAATTTTCAACTTTACCCCTTTGGTTTGTAAAACTCTAAATCATATTTTGAAAGATGTTTTCGATTTATAAAATTACCAAAATGCCCTAGTGGCAAAATTACAAAAATGCCTCGTGTTATAAAATTTCTATACTACCCTTAACTATTGATAAAATGATTTTACCTTGTAAAATACCGAATCTCGAGTTTTCAAAATATTAAAATACTACGGTTTGTGGAAATTTACTGAAAATACCCCGGTTGATGAAATTACCAAAATGCCCTTGGTTTCTAAATTTTGGATTTCTCTCGATTTTCTTGAGATATTCTTATTTTGCCAAAGATCGGAAAATCTTATTTTATGAAATATCGTGATATTTTAATTTGGAGAATTTACAAAATGCCCATAATTTTCAAAATTACAAAACATAACCTCGCTTCTAAATTTTGCAACACACTTTGTTTGAAAACAAAATTTTCAAGGCAACCCGAGATTTTGTAAATTTTGAAATATCTTTAAGTTGGGAAAAACTATTTTCAAAATTGACCACGAGTTATTACCAAATACCCTCTTTAGGAAAATGACAAATTACCCCAGGTTGGGAATGAAACCTTGATTGCTCGAAAGAACTACTCTCGGAAACTTCATTGCATAAAATTGCTCGTGGATAAAACAGTGAAACAAGAATTTCTAATGCATAAAACTTTTTAAACAGACTAAATCGAGGCGCTAGATATGAGTTCTAGGGGCGTGGTCGCAATACTACGTGGGCGTGGTAGAGGCGGATGTCGATGTCGAACCAGTTGGGTCACGCCATGGGTCGAGAAGCGATGCACCGCCACCACCGTTGAGGTTGAACAAACAGGATCGACCGGAGAAGCGACGCAGTGTCACAAGTCAGGCCGCGAGTGCTCGAATGAGTGGCGAGAGCCAATGGGGCAATAGGACTCGAAAGTCGCGCACGAAAGGCTTAGGCGAATGGAGCCGAGGTATTGAGAGGAGTGTCCGGGTAGCTCCAAGCGTGGCGAAATCTTGGCTTGAGGCGGTGGAAAGGATTATGGACGACTTAGACTTAACTGCGAGGAGAAGCTTAAGGGTGTTGTTTCGTTCTTTGCGGATGAGGCCTACCAGGTGGTGGCTCATCGTTAAAGAAAGTACCCTCGCGGATCGAGTGGATGGGGTTACTTTAAGATCAAGTTTGAAGGGAAATATGTCGGAGCGAGCTATGTGGATGCTCGGAGGAAGGCGTTCTCAATCTGGTGCAAGGTGGCAAATCGATAGCGAGTCTGAAGTGAGTTTCTACGTCTGGCCGGATGCTCGGGGCATCGTGGCAACGGATTATGAGAGATGTGTCAGATTTGAAGATGGTCTGCGGGATGAGCTGCGAGTTTTGATTGCTCCGCATCAGGAAAGAGACTTCACCGTTTTAGTGGAGAAAGCTCGAATAGCTGAGGAGGTCAAGAAGGCTGAGAGGCACAATAGGGAAAGGAACCGTGACAAGAGAAGTGTTGGATCGCCGAAGTGTTTGAGGGGTTCGAAAAGACCAGAGTTGAGACTCTGTTCATATTGCTAAGCCGATCACGGAAATCCAGATCGTCCGTGTGCTCAATGTGGAAGGTACCATGTTGACGAGTCTTTGGAATCGGGTTCGAGAATGCTTGGATGCAAGTCCAAGTCTCATCGATTAAAGATTGTCCCCAGAATCCGAATGGGACTCGTAAAATAGGTCAAGGTTATGTGCAACCAGCAGAGGTGGTCGAAAGCGAGAGGTCGTGGTCCGAACCGGGGAGGAAATGGTTCCGCCGAGGTCGTGGGGCGATGAACCCATGATAATGGTGGCACGGAGGCAAAGGCGACCAGTGTCGGTTTATGCAATCCGTCGAAGGAGGATAATGGTGTGCCTGATGGGTCAACTGGTAAGTTCCTTAGGTCTGGAATATTCTTTGTTGTTTTGTTCGCTTTGGTGATTGTTTGATTTGTTGCTCGTAAAGTAGTTGGAACCTTGAGTATGAACTTAGATACTATGCCTAGAAGCATGATAGCTCTTTAAGATCGAGTGCGAAGTCATAGCATAGTAGAAGGAATTGAGCTGCTAGTCTAGACAAGTAATTTTGGGGACAAAATTATTTTAAGGAGGGTAGAATTGTAACACCCTGATTTAGGGGCTATGCAAGTTGGGGTATAATTCGTGGTCTAGTAGGTTTTGGGTATGCTTAGATGTGTCTGAGAGGTGTTGGGAATGCTCGGATTAAAGGGGAGGACTTTGGAAAATTTTAGATTTTAAGTGCTAAAAGGGAACTTGGCGGATGTGGTCTTAAGAGAAATTTTTGTGGGATTAAGGCACAAAAGATGGGCTGGTGGAGTGGCAGGAGACGCCACTAAGAGCTTGGAGAAGTGACGTCTCGGTACAAGGGAAGGGCAAGTGTTCGAGCATGAGGTAGCATTTTGGGTTTGTTTTTGCGTCATGAGAGAGGGAGATGTTGGATTCGGTTTGGGCACTTAAAAGATGGAGAAGACTTGGTCTTTGCTTTTGAAATTGACTAGGTGGTGGTTTGACTCATTCAAACTTTTGAATGGGTGTTAGGGAGGAAAAGTAGGAAGAAAATATGGGATTTGAAGGGATTTGAGTAGTGGCTGAATTTTTTGGTTTCTTTGAGGGGAGAGCTTGGTAGAATATTATAAATAGGGGAGGGTGCTCACCTTTAGTTTTTCCCCACTTGATTTCTTGCCAAAAGTTTCTCCATTGTTCTCCCACTCTCCTAAATCGAAACCTCATTTGCCATTCTTTTCTTTCTTTTCTTTTAGACCTTTAGCCAACCACCCACTCTTCCATCCATCCCTCTTCTTCCATTTTGCTAAATCGAAAGTACACCCCATACTTTCCTCTCCTCTTTGCAAAACCTCTTTGGTGAACCCATTATACCCATTTTCTTGATTTTCTTGATAGCCAAATCTCGCCTCTCCTTGTGCCGTCCTTTTCTTTTTTATTTAGTAGCACCTTGGCCAAATGTTAGCATAAGTCTCGTTGGGTTTCCATTTGCAACCATTGTTAGGGAAAGCCTCCGTTTGTAGCAGTTAGTTTGGTAAGTGGTGGTAAGGTTTTTGGTAAGCTATGTTTTTGGTATTTTGTTTAAGTCTAAAATGGTTAAGCATTTGATGCCAAGGCCGTTTGTAGGGGAGGAGAGCCTAGCGCAGGAGATCTTTTCGGGATTCGTTTAGTCAGCTTTTGCAGAGGCGTTAAGTAGCATTTCGGGTTTTGATTGTTGGTGCTAGAAGGTGCGTAATCATCGCACTATTTCTCGGTTGCTTGCTAACTATTAAACATATGTATTATGTGTGAAAGCCGATTATAATGGCTCAAGTGATGAGAATCGGTGATGGTAAGATTATTTGTGATGTATTTATATATGTATATATATTTTCATATACTTATGTGATACGATGACTTAACATGTAGCATCTACATATTTGCATGAGGTGGGGCTTGATTCGATGAAGGAGGAAGTGTACACAAGGTGTACGTGGTCTAATGATAGCTCGGCTACATTAGCGCTTGAGGTTTCTGTGTGCTACCTCAAGGGAGATGATGGCTAGGTGCCCATCTCGGCGGTTGATGGCTAGGTGCATCACCGTAAGATGATATTGACGTTGAGATCATTTTAGTTGATCGGTGGCTCACCACGGCCTTGTGCAAATGAGTTGCCAAGGTAAGGTTTTGGATCACGATGTGATCGGTGGTGGTTTATCCACGGCCTTAAGCGAGAGTCCGCTAAGGTTGGCGTCTGATTGGTTAATGGGTTGGGTTGAAGTGCATCCTTGCATGGTTTGTTTTGAGGATTGTGTAGGTATGGGCCAAGCCCATACGTGTGGGAAATTTGTGTTGTGGTTATGCATCGAGTCCGTGGACTCACCCAATTATTTTCCTAACATTTCGTGTGATTCATGAGATGGACCGGATCGGAGAGGACACATGGTGGCAAATGCCAAGGAGATGTTTTGGTTATATTAAATATTAAGTATTTCATTTAAATGATGGTTGTAATAAGGATTTATTTTATTATTCTAGTATCATTTTATTATTAACTCTATTATGGTTTGTTTAAATTGAAACACTATGTGAAGATGGTTATATTTTATAACTTACTTATTCAAATATGGAATTATCAAACATGTGGCTATAATTTCAAAAGAACATGGTTTCCAAGAGCAAATAAATTTTTACTATTTTATTCTAAGTCAAAATATTTTCTCTAACATAACCGATTCGATTAAGTAGTGAATGGGCCGGGTTTGGGGATGTTACATCCACGAGTTTATCAAAGATTGCCAACATGCAACGCTGAAAAGTAGTAGGAGCATTACATAATCCAAAAGGCATTCTACGATAAGAAAGCGTACCGTATGGGCATGTAAATGTTGTCTTCTCTTGATCTTCAGGAGCTATGGGGATTTGGAAGTAGCTAGAGAGTTCGTCCAAGAAGCAGTAGTACATATGCGCGGATAGTCTTTCTAACATTTGATCTATGAAGGGTAGAGGGAAGTGATCTTTTCTGGTGGCATCGTTGAGCTTTATATAGTCTATACAGACTCTCCAACCTGTAATTGCTCTTATGGGGATTAATTCATTCTTTTCATTGGGCACCACTGTCATACCTCCTTTATTTGGAACTACCTATACAAGACTTACCCAAGTGCTGTCAGAAATAGGATAAATTATTCCTGCATCTAGAAGTTTAATTACCTCAGCTTTGACCACTTCTTTCATGTTGGGGTTTACCCGTCTCTGGGCTGTACACATGACTTGAATTCTTCTTCCATTAAAATTTTGTGGGTACAAAATGAGGGGCTTATACCCTTGATGTCAGAGATTTTCCAAGCTATGGCTTTTTAAGTTCTCTTAGTGCTTTTATCAACTCCTCTTTTTCCTTGGGTTCTAGTTCTGAAGAGATAATTACGGTAGTGTAGAATTGTCCCCAAGGAATGTATATTCTAAGTGTTTTGACAACTATTTCAATTCCAGACTAGGTGGCTCATTAATGAAGGATTTCTATTTTATTTCGTCATCATTTCAATGCTTTCTTCTTTCATTTGTCTGAATGACAATGTATTCAAATTCATCTCATCGCCTTCATCTTCTTCCTCCTCTTCTTGAGTCAAGCACAGTTCCATCGTGTCGTCATGTATTATTTCCTGTAATGAATTTTGAATGATATGATCAATAGTATCAACAAAATAGCAGGAATCATCTTGTTCTTTAGAATATCGCATGGCATCATAAATTTGAAAAATAATTTCTTCATCGCCTATCCTTAATGCAAGTTTACCATCACCTACATCAATAACAGCCCTAGCAATGGCTAAAAAAGGACGCCCTAAAATTAAGGGAACATTAATGTTTTTATCCATGTCTAACACAACAAAATCAACAGGGAAAATAAATTTATCAATTTTCACCAAGGCATCTTCGATAACTCCTCTATGATATTTAATGGATATATCTGCTAACTGAATACTCATCCTAGTGGGTTTTGGTTCCCCAATATCTAATTGTTTAAACATTTTGTAAGGTATTAAATTAATACTGGCACATAGATCAGCTAATGCTTTTTTAATATTTAAGCTACCAATTAAACAAGGAATAGTAAAACTTCCTGGGTCTTTTAGTTATGTTGGTAACTTGTTTTGGAGGATGACTGAGCATTCTTCATTAAGTTCCACCGTCGATACTTCTTCAAGCTTTCTTTTATTCATTAGGAGTTCCTTTAAGAATTTTGCATACTTCGGCATCTATGAAATAGCTTCAGCAAAAGGTAAGTTAATATGCATTTATTTAAAAAGTTCAAGAAACTTACCATATTGGGCATCTAATCATTCCTTCTTTAACTTTGTTGGATATGGGATTAGTGGTTTACTTTCTTTGCGTACTACATTTACATCCTCAACCCCTCATCTCTTGCTTTGTTATCTTCGTGTGGGATTTGTTTCTTTGGTTTGACTAATTCTTTTCCACTTCTTATTGTAACTGCTTTTACCTGTTCTGTTTCTTTAGAAAAATCTCTGCCCGTATTTCACAGATCATCTCAGTAAGTAGTCCAATTGACTTAGTGAGCTCCACAAATGACTCAGTAAGTTTTTCAACTGATGCTTGTTGATCTTTAAGTGTTCTCTCAGTATCTTGGAAATGGTTTTCTGTGTGCGCATGAATTTTGTCAACATCTCTTTGAGGTTTGGCTTCTTCTCTTACGGATATGGCTGATTTTGGAAATTTTGAGGAGGTTGTTGTCTTTGATTTCCTTGGTTTCCTTGGCCTCCCCATGAAAAATTTGGGTGGTTCCTCCAACCTGGATTGTAGTTATTACTATAAGGATTATTATTGGATCTGAAATTATTACCTATATAGTTCATCTGTTCGCTCTCTGCATCCGGTTGGTAGGGTCGGTCTCAGGATTCGCCACAGTTCCTATAACAGCCAGGATTAGACCCTAGTCGGAACAGTAGTTTGAGACCACAAATTTGAGGTCATAAAAATATTTTAATTATATTTTCTTTGTGAATGATATGTGACATAGCCTGTGTGAAAATTCTGTGTGATGATTTGATCATTTTGGTGTCGAATTAAGATAAATGATTAAATCGCATAAAGAGTAAAAGCAATGTGCTGATTTATAATTACTTAAGTATTGTTGTCTTATTAATGTAGGGGCCATAGGAGACAATTAGCCCAATTTTAAGATAGTGGGGTGTTAAATGATAAGATAACCATAAGGAAAATTTATTTTATATGTTTAATGAAAGGGCAATTTGGTAAAAGGAAAATTAAGTTAATATTAGGAAACAAAAACATGAATTAGTGGAGTTCATGCTCATCTTTGCTGAAAATTGAAAGAAAAAGAGAGAAAATAAGCTTCATAGGTTGCGGCTAAGGCATTGGCTAAATTAAGGTGAGTTTTGTCTTTGATTTTTAGTGATTTCTATGTTTTTGTAACCGTTGCTTCTTCTACTACAAGCCCATGTTGTAATTTTGTGAATTGATGATGTTTTTGTGATGAGCCATTGATGAATGTGTGAGCTATGTGCTAGATGATAGTGATATATGAATACTTGGTGTTGGATTAACATGTTTTTCTTTGGATTTTCGATGAAATTGAGTATTTTGGGCTAAATTGTGAAAAGCGTAAATTGAGGGACAAAAATGTGAAATAAATGAAATGTGTGGACTCCTATGAGACTAAGGAGAATTTAGCCTAAGCATAGTGTAATGAAATTTTGAGTATTTGATGATTTTGTGAGATAGGGACTAAAGTGTCTAAATGTGAAAATGTGAGGGCTATTTTGTAAAATGCCCTAAATATGTGTGTTTGGATTAAAATGAATGAATTGATGATTGAATGGATTGAATTTAAATGTGTATGACCAAGAACGGAGAGGTTCGGATCGAGATCGAAGCAAAGATAAAGTGCTTGATTAGTCGATCGTTTTAGTATTTTGACAACCGAGGTAAGTTCAGATATAATACTAGTTGTAAACTATGTCTATCTGATATAAATTGAATGGATGTATATGTATCTATGAGTTTTGAAAATGCTATGTGCTGAATTGAGATAAATGGGCACTAAGTGTGCGAAGTTGGAAACGAGAAAGAGATGATTAACACTGTGTGTGCAAAAAGATAGAAGCTTCGGCTTATCGACTTGGCACTGTGTGTGCGATACCTATATAAGTTCGGTTTAATGTATTGGCACTAAGTGTGCAGTGATGGTTATGTTTTAGTTCTAAAATTGGCACTAAGTGTGCGAATAAATCAAAGGATTAGCCAAGGTTGAACGAGAGGTAATATCGAACAATTGAGTAGCATAAATGGTAAGAAACTATGTGTTGATCAAGTGTGCCTTTATCTATGTGATGGTATTATACTTATACATATTGACATTGTAGTATTGAGTAATATGCCTTATATTACGAACTTACTAGGCTTTGGAAAGCTTACTGTGTGATTTGTTCTCTACCTTACAGTGTCAGTAAAGCTAGCTCGGATCGGAATCGTCAGCTTCGTAATCACACTATCGGCATTCTATTTTGGTACTTTTGAAAAGATGTATTTAGTAAGAATATGGCATGCATAGGTTAGTAAATTGAATTATGTTTGACATTGTACTTAGCCATAAAGTGTGGCTAGATATGTAATAGGTTTGGCATGAATGAATGTGATATGTGTGATGCATCTTTTGGCCTGATTTGTGGATTGATAAATTTGCTATTAAGTGGTAACTTTGAGTTGATAAATGCTAATAGGGGTTAGTGAAATTGTGATTGAATTATGCTTGTGGTAGAATAAGTTTTGGTATTAAATTTGTTATGGTTGGAATGAGAAATGAATATATAGATTGAATAGCCATATTGGTAAGTTATTGGTTACCTTATGTGCATGATATGTTTTGGTATGTGTTGCTTATAGGTTTGACCTTAAGTGAGTGGCATGTTGGCCTTGCAAAAATGGCCTAAAATGCCACACGGTGGCACACACAGGCGTGCCTCGGCCAATGGGTAAATTAATGAATGTGGCATAAACTGCACACGGACATGGCATGGTGTGCCTACAAGCTGTGCGAGAAATGGCAGTATATGACCTTTAGGACACAGCCTTAGCACACGGCGTGCTTGTTAGCCGTGCTGATTTTGGCAGTATGAAACCACGGGGAGGGCACACGTGTGTGTCATGAAGCCATGGGAGAGGCATGGCCTACCCCCACAGGCGTGTCTCCCTTGTATTCTAGAAAAGTTTCAATTTTTCATGAAATTTTATATGTGTTTCAGTTTAGTCCCGACTCGGTTTATAAGCATGCTTAGGGTCTTAATGACTCGTTTAAGGGACACTATGATTGTATATGAATGTGTTTGATGAAAATTGACTTTGTGTGGACATTTAGAGGTTAAATGTCTTGATTGATCGGTAATACCCCTTAATCTTATTTCGCGACGGTTTCGGGTTAGGGGTGTTACAATTTTATTGGTATCAGAGATACAATTTAATCGATTCTCGGACTAACGTAGTGTGTGTGAGTCTAGCTATACATGCTATATTGTAAAATTGTGATAGTGTGATGAAATCTAATAGTTGAAATGCGTGTTAATATAGTAAGGGATCTCGATCGAGCAATTGCTGACGATGTAGAGAGTAATGCGCTTGCTCCCGCTCAAGGGACAGCACCGGCCACATCAAGGCCAAATGATAGTGGTGAGGAAGGTGAGGCTAAGCAAGCCTTCTTTCTTATGATGAGTGAATGGTTTTCGAAATTTGTTAGAACAAATCCAACTGCTCCACAACCTCCACCCCCATAAGTACTTGTTGTGCCACAAGTTGTAGATCCGATTAGATTTAATAAACCTCCTGTGGATAAGATTCGCAATTATGGTGCCAAAGAGTTTAGGGCCACAGCTGATGACGATGCTGAGCGAGTCGAGTTTTGGCTTGAAAATACAATCAGAGTATTTGATGAGATGTGGTTGAGCCCCGAAGAGTGCGTTAAGTGTGCAGTTTCCTTGTTGAGAGACACGACTTACAATTAGTGGAAAACGTTGATATCTATAGTTTCGAGAGAGAGAATAACTTGGGATTTCTTTCAATCTGAGTTTAGAAAGAAGTATATCAGTCAACGCTTCATTGATCAGAAATGTAAGGAGTTTTTAGAGTTGAAACAGGGTCATTTGTTTATTGTTGAGTACGAGCGAGAATTCGTAAGATTGAGTCAATATGCAAGAGAATGTGTTTTGTCTGAAGCTACTATGTGTAAACATTTTATAGAGGGATTGAATGAAGACATTAAGTTGTTAGTTGGAATACTGGATATAAATGAATTTTTTGTATTAGTTGAAAGAGCATGCGAAGCTGAGGAGCTCGGTAAAGAAAAGAAGAAAGCTGATTCTGAGGCTCGTGATGAAAGAAAGAGATCGATGAATAAGTTCTCTTAATCTTCAACAAAGAGATATAAAGATGCAAGCAATCATTCAAATGCCTCATTTGGACATCCAAATAGAGATCATTCGAGACATAGTACTGGTTTACGAATTCAAGCTCTGAATGAAACAAGTGTTGGCAGTGTTAAGAGTAACAAGCCCAAATGTAGACAATGTGGGAGACGACATGTGGGAGAGTGCTAGGACAAGTATAACAATAGAACATGCTAAAAATGTGGATCCCAAGACCATTTTATCTGAGATTGCCCAAAGATGGTCGGAGAAGAAAATGTTTAGAATAAAAGATTGAATAACGTGGCAGCTAGGGGAAGACCACCCAGAAACACCAGGATTATGAGTGAAAGCCAGAAAGGGACAATTGATACAGCTATGCGGTCAGAAGTGAGAGCACCTACCTGAGCCTATGCTATACGTGCACGAGAGGAAGCATCATCCCCAGACATGATCACTAGTACTTTCACTTTATTAGATACTGATGTCATTGCATTGATAGATCCTAGATCAACTCATTCCTATGTGTGTATGAATTTAGTATCGAATAAGACTCTACCTGTTGAGTCTACTGAATTTGTGATTAGAGTATCGAACCCCTTAGGCAAGTGCGTTTTGGTGGATAAGGTGTGCAAGAATTGCCCGTTGATGTTTCGTGATTTATGTTTCCTGGTCAATTTAATGTTGCTACCATTTGATGAATTTGACATAATTCTGGGAATGGAGTGGCTTACTTTGCATAATGCCATCGTGAATTGTAAGAGAAAGAATGTTGAATTGAAGAGTCAAAATGGTGAGATAGTTCGAATTGAGTCTAGTGATATGAAAGGACTACCCACTATTGTATCGGTGATGAGAGATATGAACTATGTGAGAAAAGGTTGTGATGCTTATTTGGCATATGTGATTGATACAAAGGTGTCGGAAAAGAAAATTGAATCTGTGCCTGTGATATGTGAGTTTCCAGATGTGTTTCTAGATGAGTTACCAGGATTACCTCCGATTAGAGAAGTTGAATTTGGTATTGAGTTAGTGCCACGAACTGCTCCTATTTCAGTAGCTCCATATAGAATGGCCCCAACTGAATTGAAAGAGTTAAAATCTCAATTGCAAGAATTGACCAATAGAGGATTTGCACGACCGAGTTTTTCACCCTGGGGAGCTCCTATATTATTTGTGAAAAAGAAAGATGGAACTATGAGAATGTGTATTGATTATCGACAATTGAACAAAGTGACGATAAAGAACAAATATCCGTTACCTCGGTTGATCAGTTGAGAGGATTTGTTTGATCAGTTGAGAGGAGCTACAGTATTTTCTAAAATAGATTTGAGATCAGGCTACTATCAGTTGAGAGTTAAAGAATCTGATGTGCCGAAAACTGCTTTTAGAACGAGTTATGGACATTATGAATTCTTAGTGATGCCTTTTGGACTAACAAATGCCCCTGCAGTATTTACGGACTTGATGAATTGGATATTCAGACCGTATTTGGATCACTTCGTGGTGGTGTTTATTGATGATATTTTGATATATTCGTGTGATGAGACGCAGCATGCTGATCATTTGAGAATCGTTCTACAAATTCTACATGAGAAACAGTTGTATGCAAAGTTTAGCAAGTTTGAATTTTGGTTGCATGGGATCAGTTTTCTGGGGCATATTGTATCTACTACTGGGATACGAGTCGATCCGCATAAAATCTCTGCTATTTTGGATTGGAAGCCTCTGAGAAATGTGTCCGAAGTCCGTAGTTTTCTGGGACTAGCGGGATATTATAGATGATTTGTGAAAGGCTTCTATATGATTGCGACTCCATTGACAAAGTTGTTACAAAAAGATGTTAAATTCGAGTGGTCAGAAAAGTGTCATCAGAGTTTTGAGCAGTTGAAAGTGTTGTTGACAAGTGCACCGGTGTTAGTTCAACCTGAATCGGGCAAAGAGTTTATGGTCTATAGTGATGCATCGTTAAATGTTTTGGGTTGTGCGCTGATGCAAGAAGGAAAAGTCATCGCTTATGCTTCGAGACAATTAAAATCACATGAAAATAATTATCCAACGCATGATCTTGAATTGGCTGCGATTGTATTCGCATTGAAGATTTGGTGTCACTATTTATTCGGTGAAAAATGTCATATTTATACTGATCATAAGAGTTTAAAGTATTTGATGACTCAGAAAGATTTGAACTTGCAACAGAGAAGATGGTTAGAATTGTTGAAAGGCTATGAACTTGTTATAGATTACCACCAAGGTAAAGCTAATGTTGTAGCCGATGCCTTGAGTCGAAAATCATTATACGCTTTACGAGCTTTGAGTAATTAGAAAGATCTGTGTGATGCTAATGCGGTGATAGCTGAATTGAAAGTTAAGCCGATGTTTGTACAGCGGATATGTGAGACTCAGAAGATTGATAATGAGTTGTTAGCAAAAAGAGTTCAATGTAATTCGAATGCAGAATTAGAATTTTAAGTTGATAGTAATGATTATTTGAGATTCAGAGATCAGATTTGCGTTCTGAGAAATTCATAGTTGATTCAAATGATTTTGACTAAAGCTCACAATAGTCATTTGACTGTACATCCAGGGAGTACGAAAATGTATAATGATTTGAAACAGTTCTATTGGTGGCATGGTATGAAGAGAGATATTTCTGACTTTGTGTCAAAATATTTAGTTTGTCAGCAAGTTAAGGCTGAACATCAAGTCCCGTCCGATTTATTGTAACCGATTATGATTTCTGAGTGGAAATGGGAGAGGATCACGATGGACTTTGTGTTGAGTTTGCCCTTATCTCTGAGCAAGAAAGATGCGATCTGGGTGATAGTTGATAGATTGACAAAATCAGCTCATTTCATTCTGGTGAGGATCGATAATTCTTTAGATAAGTTGGCTGAATTGTATATCGATGAGATTGTGAGATTGCACGAATACCGAATTATCTATAGTGTCCATGAGATCCGAGATTTACCTCACGATTTTGGAAGAAATTACAAGATGCTTTAGGTACAAAATTGCATTTCAGTACTGCTTTTCATCCGCAAACAGATGGTCAATCCAAGCGAATCATTCAGATTCTTGAAGACATGTTGAGATGTTGCATACTCGAATTTGAAAGCACATGGGAAGGGCGTCTATCATCGATTGATTTTGCATATAACAATAGTTTTCAATCTAGTATCAAAATGGCACCATATGAGGCTCTTTACGGTCGAAAGTGTTGAACTCCATTGTATTGGACTGAGCTGAGTGAAAATAAGATTCACGGGGTTGATCTTATAAAAGAGACTGAGAAGAAAGTGAAAGTGATTCGTAATAGCTCGACAAGTAGCCTCAGATCGTCAAATTTCTTATGCAGATTTGAAATGAAAGGATATTGAATTCGAGGTTGGTGATAAAGTGTTTTTGAAAGTGTCTTCGTGGAAGAAAATACTTCGATTTGGCCGAAAGGGCAAGCTGAGTCCGAGATTCATCGGACCATATGAGATTATTGAACGAGTTGGGCTGGTTGCTTATAGATTGAGATTGCCATCAGAGTTGGAAAGCATCCATAATGTGTTTCATGTGTCAATGCTTCGATGATATCGATCAGACCCGTCTCATGTAATTGCACCTACTGAGGTTGAGATTTAGTCAATTTTGTCGTATAGTGAAGAACCGATCCGAATTTTGGCACGAAAGACTAAAGAGTTGAGAAATAAGAAAATTTCTCTAGTGAAAGTATTATGGCACAAACACAAAATTGAAGAGGCTACGTGGAGCCCGAGAACGTTATGAGAGAGCAACATCCACAACTATTCACTGGTAAGATTTTCGGGGACGAAAATCCTTAAGGGGGGAGAGTTGTAATAGCCATGATTAGACCCTAGTCAGAACAGTTGTTCGAGATCACAAATTTGAGGTTATAAAATTATTTTAATGATATTTTCTTTGTGAATGATATGTGACATAGCCTGTGTGAAAATTATGTGTGATGATTTGATCATTTTGGTGTCGAATTAAGATAAATGATTTAATCACGTAAAGAGTAAAAGCTATGTGCTGATTTATAATTACTTAAGTATTGTTGTCTTATTAATGTGGGGACCTTAGGAGGCAATTAGCCCAATTTTAAGATAGTGGGGTGTTAAATGAGAAGATAACCATATGGAAAATTTGTTTTATATGTTTAGTAAAAGGGTAATTTGGTAAAAGGAAAATTAAGTTAATATTATGAAACAAAAACATGAATTAGTGTAGTTCATGCTCATCTTTGCCAAAAATTGAAAGAAAAAGAGAGAAAATAAGCTTCCTAGGTTAAGGCCAAGACTTTCGCTAAATTAATGTGAGTTTTATCTTCGGTTTTTGGTGATTTCTATGTTTTTGTAATCGTTGCTTCTTCTACTATTAAGCCCATGTTGTAATTTTGTGAATTGATGATGTTTTTGTGATGAGCCGTTGATGAATGTGTGAGCTATGTGCTAGACGATAGTGATATATGAATACTTAGTGTTGGATTAACATGTTTTGTCTTTGGATTTTTGATGAAATTGAGTATTTTGGGCTAAATTGCAAAAAGTGTAAATTGAGGGACTAAAATGTAAAATAAATGAAATGTGTGGACTCCTATGAGACTAAGGAGAATTCGGCCTAAGCATAGTGTAATGAAATTTTGAGTATTTGATGATTTTGTGAGATAGGGACTAAAGTGTCAAAATGTGAAAATGTGAGGGCTATCTTGTAAAATGCCCTAAATATGTGTGTTTGGATTAAAATGAATGAATTGATGATTGAATGGATTGAATTTAAATGTGTATAGACCAAGAACAGAGAGGTTCGGATCGAGATCGAGGCAAAGATAAAGTGCTCAATTAGTCGATCGTTTTAGTATTTTGACATCCAAGGTAAGTTAGGATATAATACTAGTTGTAAACTATGTCTCTGTGATATAAATTGAATGGATGTATATGTATCTATGAGTTTTGAAAATGCTATGTGCTGAATTGAGATAAACGGACACTAAGTGTGCGAAGTTGGAAACAAGAAAGAGATGATTAGCACTGTGTGTGTGAAAAGATAGAAGCTTCGGCTTATCGACTTGGCACTGTGTGTGCGATACCTATATAAGTTCGGTTTAATGTATTGGCACTAAGTGTGTGGTGATGGTTATGTTTTAGTTGTAAAATTGGCACCAAGTGTGCGAATAAATCAAAGGATTAGCCAAGGTTGAGCGAGAGGTAATATCGAACAATTGAGTAGCATAAATGGTAAGCAACTATGTGTTGACCAAGGTACGTTTGAACCTATGTGGTTGATGATAGATTCAAAAGTTGAATGAATAGCTAATTGGGTATGTAGTTGAGATTGATAATGTGACTAGATGTGCCTTTATCTATGTGATGGTATTATATTTTTACTTATTGACATTGTAGTATTGAGTAATATGTCTTATATTACGAACTTACTAAGCTTTGGAAAGCTTACTGTGTGATTTGTTCTCCGCCTTGTAGTGTCAGTAAAGCTAGCTCGGATCAAGAATCGTCAGCTTCGTAATCACACTATCGGCATTCTGTTTTGGTACTTTTGAAAAGATGTATTTAGTAAGAATATGGCATGTATAGGCTAGTAAATTGAATTATGTTTGAGATTGTACTTAGCCATGAAGTGTGTCTAGATATATAATAGGTTTGGCATGAATGAATGTGATATGTGTGATGCATCTTTTGGCCTGATTCGTGGATTGATAAATTTGCTATTACGTGGTAACTTTGAGTTGATAAATGCTAATATGGGTTAGTGAAATTGGGAATGAATTATGCTTGTGGTAGAATAAGATTTTGTATTGAATTTGTTATGGTTGTAATGAGAAATGAATATATAGATTAGATAGCCATATTGGTAAGTTATTGGTTGCCTTATGTGCATGATATGTTTTGGTATGAGTTGCTTATAGGTTTGACCTTAAGTGAGTGGCATGTTGGCCTTGCAAAAATGGCCTATGATGCCACACGGTCGGGGCACACTGGCGTGCCTCAAACAGTGGGTAAATTGGTAGAATGTGGTATAAACTGCACACTGACATGGCATGGGCATGCCTACAAGCTGTGTGAGAAATGGTAGTATATGACCTTATAGAACACGGCCTTAGCACACGGGCTTGCTTGTTAGCCGTGTTGATTTTGGTAGTATGAAACCACGGGGAGGGCACACGGGTGTGTCATGTAGCCGTGGGAGAGGCATAGCCTACCCCCACGGGCATGTTTCCCCTGTATTCTAGAAAAGTTTCAATTTTTCATGAAATTTTATATGTGTTTCGATTTAATCTCGACACGGTTTATAAGCATGCTTAAGGTCTTGATGACTCGTTTAAGGGACACTATGATTGTATATGAATGTGTTTGATTATGATTGACTTTGTGTCAACATTTAGAGGTTAAATGTCTTGATATATCGGTAATACCCTTTAATCCTATTCTGGCGACGGTTTCGGGTTAGGGGTGTTAGAGTTCCACTTGCGTTGCACTGCATGATTGGATGTACCTTCGAAGAACACAAACTATTAAGCTTTTTATTCATCATCTATACCTATGTTGATAGCATGGTCACTACATCGAGGTTGTAAACTCCAGATGATTTTGTCGGTTTTTTCCTTATAACTTGCCACTGATAGTTATTCAATGACATCTCTTCAATGAACTCGTAGGCTGATTCAGGAGTTTTGTTGTTCAGGGTACCACCGGTGGTTGAATCGATTCGTTGCCTCGTTGAAGGGTATACACCATTATAGAAAGTTTGGACTTGTAGCCACAAGGGTAGACCATGGTGTGGACACCTTCTCAAGAGATCCTTGTATCTCTCCCATGCATCGTATAATGTTTTTAAATCCATCTGCACAAAAGAAGAGATATCATTCCATAATTTGGCCGTCTTGGCCAACTGTGGGAAATATTTTAATAAAAATTTTTGTCATCTGCTCCCATGTAGTGATTGACCCTTGTGATAAAGAGTTTAAACACTTTTGGCTTTATTCCTTAATGAAAAGGGAAATAACTTAAGATGTATGGCATCATCAGAAATGCCATTTATTTTGAAAGTATCATAGAATTCTAAAAAATTAGCTATATGAGTGTTTGGGTCTTCGTCCTGCAAACCATCAAATTGAACAAATTGTTGAATCATTTGTATTGTTTTAGGCTTTAATTCAAAATTATTAGCAGCTATAGCAAGCCTAACAATACTAGATTCAACTCCTGTTAAATGAGGTTTAGCATAATCATACATAGTACACGGAGCATTGTTTTCTACCACATCTTGTGGTGGATTATTCTTGTCCATCCCTTCAGTAGGATTGGATCTGCCTTCTCGCTCTTATTCTGTGTAATTTAGGGCTCGCCTAATTTCTTTGTGATTCCTACGAGCGGTAGCTTCAATATCACTATCGTATACTAGAGGTCCTATCGGGTTCCTTCTAGTCATAAACTAGAGGTACCTACTAGGAAAAGAATGAAATAAAATTAATAAAATAATTTGCGATAATAAAAATAATGGCTAAAGTAATAAAAATAGAGCTTTCTTAATATTTTAGTTCCCCAGTAACGGTGCCAAACACTTGATTGTTGTTTTGTCAAGTTTTAAAATTTATAAAGAGAATGATCGAACCTGAAACTAACTCTGACAACGACTTAAGGCAAGTGTACCTATCGAACAGTAGTATAGCTTAGGCAAGACCAAATTGTAGAACCCAAAGGAACTAAAAGTACTAATACAAACTTTCTTTTTATTATTTAACCTAAAATAAGTGAAGTTGCTTTAATCTAAATTAACGACTACTAAACTAAAGACGTAAAGAAAAAAAGAACGAATTGGGAAATAACTTGAAGAGAAACTCAATTGATCATGACGATACCCTCAGGAAGAATCCACCTAGACTTCACTTGTTATTTAACACTGAACCATACGATTTATTCACTTAGTTTGATCCGTAAGACTCCTTAACGTATATTAAACCCTCTCTCGAGGCGAATAACATCTAACCCTAGGTTAATTAATGGAAATCTCTTTCTCGAATAATAACCCCCTAGAATAGTAGTAAATCAATCTATGGAGTCCCATATTAGGTTTCACCCTAATCTGACAAAATCTCATCACCCTATCTCTAGGCATGCGATCAACTCCCCTTAATTATGCCAGATCTACTCTTAAGCAGGGTCTATTCCTCCTCCACCTAAGCACATTAGATTGAATTAAGCATGCATAATTAAGAACAAACTAAGTATTTATCATATAATTCAGGAAACAATAACAAGCTTCATTTAGGTTTCATCCCCTTCAGGTATCTAAAGGGTTTAGTTCATAACAAATAAAGAAAACATTTCAAGAGAAAAGATAAAACAAAACATAAGAAATCCTTAAAACCCCCTAAAGGAATTGAAGGAGAAATCCACCGTCTTGAGTAGAATTTTGACTTCTTGAGATGGATCAACTGACTATCTTTGAGTAATTCCCACAAATCAGACCTTCTGGCTCGGCTCCTTGGCCTAGCTAACCGCCCCCTTTTTCAAGTTACACTTAGGGTGTTTATATAGACTTTTGGAATGTTTTACTTGGCCTTTAAGTGTCCCAATTCAAGTATACTTTCTACTCGATGTTTGAATAGGCTTTAGAATGTGTTTCTTTGCCTGAAAGTATCCAAATCCGAGTACAATTCCTCTTGTTCACAACAGGGGCAATACCATGGTACACACCCGTGTAAATCGTTTTTAGGCCGTGTCTTGATTCTGTCGATTGAGGCACGGCCGTGTGAACCGTGGCTTAGGTCGTGTGAAGTAAATTCACAAGGCACGACCGTGTGGCTTGAAGAGGCCGTGTCGGTTTCCTCTTTGGTCAAAATTGACCTATTTTAAGCCCGTTTCTTGTTCTTTTTATCCTCGGGTGCTTTCCCGAGTATAAAACATGAAAAGAAGAATTAAGAGCACCTTTTTACATAAATCAAGGGCTAAATCATCCAAAAGCATACTAAATGTGGGCCTAAAATATGCTACTTTTATGGTTTATCAGGTGGCAACAATAATCTATACGCAACTGGACCAATACGTTCAATGATATCATTCAGTCTGATGAACCTCGGACTCAACTTGCCTTTATGTTCGAATCGGAGTACTTTCTTCCACGGTGACACTTTTAAGAAAACTTTGTCACCGATTTCAAATTCAATCTCTTTTCATTTCAAGTCTGCATAAGACTTCTGACGATCGGATGCTACTTTCAGACTATCACGGATTACTTTCACTTTCTGTTCACTATCTTTTATCAGATCAACCCCATGTATCTTATTTTCACTAAGCTCAGTCCAATATAGAGGTGTTTGACATTTAAATCCATACAATGCTTCATATGGTGTCATTTTAATGCTCGACTGAAAACTATTATTATATACAAATTCAATCAATGAAAATACTATTCCCATGAACCATTAAACTCAAGAATGCAGCATCTCAACATATCCTCAAGAATCTGAATAATCCATTCAGACTGACCATTCATTTTCGGATGAAAAGCAGTACTGAAATGCAATTTCTTGCCTAAAGCCTCTTGCAATTTCTTCCAGAATCATGATGTAAACCTCAAATATCTGTCTGATACAATGGATAACGGCACCCCATGCAATCTCACAATATCATAAATGTAAAGCTCAGCCAATCTATCAAGTGAATAATCAGACCGTACCAAAATAAAATGGGCAGATTTCGTCAATGGATCAACTATGACCCAAATCGCATCTTTCTTTCTCGGAGTTGAAAGCAATACAAAAACAAATTCTATTGTCACTCTATCCCATTTCCACTCGGGAATCAAAATGGATTGTATCAAACCAGACGGAACCTGATGTTCAGCTTTAACTTGTTGATAGACTAAACATTTAGATACAAAATCATAGATATCTCTTTTAATACCAGACCACCAATAGTGTTGCTTCAGATCATGATACATCTTCGTACTACCCGGATGAATAGATAAACGACTATTATGTGCCTAATTCAAAATCAATTGAATCAACTTTGAGTTTCTCAAAACACAAATTTGATCTCGAAATCTCAAGTAATCATTATCATCCACACGAAATTCATAATCAAAGTTTAATCCACACTGAGTTTGTTTCGTTAACATTTCATTATCAACTTTTTGAGCATCACATATCTGTTGTAAAAACAATGGTTTTTCTTTCAATTCAGCTATCACTGAACTATCATCAGACAGATCTAATTGAGCATTCAAAGCACGTAGTGCAAACAATGATTTCCTACTCAGTGCATCAGCAACGACATTAGCTTTACCCGAATGATAATCTATCACAAGCTCATAGTTTTCAATAACTCTAACGATCTTTTCTGTCGCAGACTCAAATCATTCTAAGTCATCAGATACTTTAGACTTTTATGATCTAAAAACACATGAAATTTTTCATCAACCAGATAATGACGCCAAATCTTTTAGGCAAAACCTTTCATGAGATTTTAGTTGTCTCGAGGCATAAGTTATGACTTTGCCTTCTTGCATCAAAACACATCCCAGACCATTTAACGAAGCATCACTGTATATCACAAATTCTTTACCCAATTTTGGCTGTACTAAAATTGGAGCTTTGGTCAACAGAGTTTTCAACCGATCAAAACTTTTCTTACATTTATCGGACCTTTAAAATTTCACATCTTTCTGAAGTAATCTAGTCAACAGAGTTGAAATCATCTAAAAGCCTTTTACGAATCTTCGATAATAACCAGCAAGTCCCAGAAAACAGTGGACTTCATATACATTCTTTGGAGGTTTCCAATCTAAAATAGTAGAAATTTAACTCGGATCAACTTGTATTCTAGACGCCAATAAAATATGTCCCAAAAACCGACTTCACGCAACCAAAATTCACATTTGCTGAATTTCACATACAAATGATTTTCTCGTAGAGTTTGCAACACAATCCTTAGATGTTTAGCATGTTCAATTTCATCCTATGAATAAATCAAGATGTCGTTAATGAATACAACAACAAATCGATATAGGTACGGTCTAAAAATTTTGTTCATCAGATCCATAAAGACAACAAGAGCATTCATTAATCCAAAAGGCATAACTAAAAACTCATAATGCCCGTATCTCGTTCTGAAAGCAGCTTTCAAAATATCTAAGTCTTTCACTCTCAACTGGTAGTAACCTAATCTCAAATCTATCTTTGAAAATACAGTGGCTCCTTTTAGCTGATCAAACAAATCGTCAATCCTGGGCAACGGATATTTATTTTTTATGGTCACTTTGTTCAACTGATGATAGTCAATGGACAATCTCATCGTGCCGTCTTTCTTTTTCACAAAGAAAATGGGAGCACCCCAAGGTGAAAAACTCGGTTTGGCGATCCCTCTGTCAGTCAACTCTTGCAGCTGTGACTTTAACTCTTTCAACTCTATTGGTGCCATTCTATATGGAGCTATCGAAATAGGTGTTGTACCAGGCAACAGATCAATACCATATTCAACTTCACGTATCAGAGGTAATCCCGACAATTCTTCAAGAAATACATAAGAAAACTCACAAACAACTAGCACTAATTCAACTCTCTTTTCAGACACTTTCGAATCAATCACATAAGAAAAATATACCTCATATACCTTTTTAACATATCTTTAAGCTTTCAACATAGATATCACAGCAGGTAACCTAGTCAAATCATTAGACTCAACCCGAACTATTTCATCATTCTGACATCGTAAATCAATAGTCTTTCTTTTACAGTTCACAACAATATCATGCAATGTCAACCAGTCCATACCCAGAATAATATCAAACTTATCAAATGGTAATAGCATCAGATCAACAGAAAAATAGATATCTCAAAACATTAACGGACAATTCTTGCATACTTTATCAACCAAGACACTCTTACCTAAGGGGTTCGATACTTTTATAACAAACCCAGTAGACTCTACAGGCAAAGGCTTACTGGATACTAAGTTCATGCATATATACGAATGAGTAGAACCAGGATCTATCAGTGCAAATACAGAAGTACCACGAAGAGTAAATGTACCCATTATAACATCCGAGATGAAGCTTTCTCACGAGCTCAGATAGCATACACTCTAGCAGGCGCTCTAGCTTTAGATCTCGAAATAGTATATCTCGTAGTTCTCTAACTACCATTGATATTTCTTACATTTTGGGAAGGTCTACGCTCTCACTGGAGCATTATCGGATCTCAGATTCTAAGCAGTCTCTGGCTCAACAGACTCGGCGATCATAGATGATATAATTTAATGATCCACATCTGAAGCAAGCTCGATTATTTAATCTACAACTTCTCGGATGCCTTTTTCCATAATACTTACATACAGGTTTCTCGAAGTGAACATTTCCAACACTTCCTATTGAAGTTGTTGGAGCTTTAGAACTCGAATGTGATCGAGCTCAATAGCCCTCAAACGACTTTGTTCATCTCTGAATTTCTTCGAAGCAGACTGGAATGATTTGCTTGGAAATATCTTTCTTACATCTCTGGCTTCAGACTCAACTTTTCTTTTATCTTTCCCGAGTGCCTCAGCTTTGCACGCTCGATCAACAAGCAAAACAAACTCTTTTATCTCCAAAATCCCGACTAGTAAGCGGATATCTTCATTAAGGCCATCTTCAAATCTCTTACACTTTATTGCTTCAGATGATACACATTCTTGGGCATACTGAATTAGCCTCACGAACTCTCATTCGTATTTAGTGATAGACATACGACCCTGCTTCAATTCCAAAAATTCTTTCCACTTCTGACCAATGAATATCTAACTAATGTATTTCTTTTGGAACTCAGACTGGCAAAAATCCCAAGTGACCCATTCCTTTGGAACCATAGAAATCATAGTTTTCCACCATTGGTAGGTCGCGTCTTGTAACAGAGAAACAACACACTCTAAACATTCTTTGGGACTCAATGACATTTCATCAAATACTCAGATAGTGTTTTCTAACCAAAACTCGACTTTTTTAGCATCATCATCAATAGTGGCCCTGAACTCTTCAGCTCCATACTTATGGATTTTGTCTACTGGAGGCTTGTTCAATAGATTCGGATACATAACTAGAGGCACAACTAAACTATGAGGGGGATTAACTGGGGGCAGAGGTTGTGAAATAGTTGGGTTATTTATCACAAACTGAGTGAACCACTCACTCATCATCTAAAGAAGGCGCTTGTTTAGCTTCTCCTTCTTAACTGCTCATAGCCAATCTCAAATCAGATGGCACTGTCCGTTGAGCGGGAGTAGGTGCATTGCTTTCTATAATGTCAGCTACGACTATTTCGGGATCCATTACTATACATAAATCACATTTTACACATCAAGATTCATCACACTATCACAGTTCAGATATATTGTAACACCTCTAACCCGTATCCATCGTCAGACTAGGGTTAAAGGCATTACCTGTAACATCCTGAATTAATGGGCCTATGCGTTCCATGTGTGTGGTTGTGCTTACTATGCTTGCTAGAATGTTTTAGGGTTCCAGAGTGAGCTCGAAGTTGGGCCGAGGCCTTAATCAAATTTTTTATTTGGGCACTCTAGTGGAAATCCTGTTAAGTTAGGGCTTAAAAGAGGTTATCTATGTTTTAAAATACAAAATGGCTTATGGCCCAGTGGCAAAGTGGCGCTACTTAGAGAGAGCAGAGAAGTGGCGTCAGCTGAGGAGGCCCAAATTCAAGTTGCATAAAGCCCAATTCTTTTTAATTTAATCTAGTTAATTTTCGGTAATTAGATGGGTAGAGGGGGACGGCAATGATACTTAAAATGAGGATTTTTTTTAATGATGATAATGTGCTGATAAAGGAAGGAAGAGGTGGTGTTATCCATGACATTGAGACTAAGTGGCAGATAAAGATAAGGGAGGAAATTTAGGATTTATCTACTGGTCATAGTGGTGGCTGAAATTCCAACACTGAGTGCAAAGGGGGAAAACGACTAGATAGGGCTAAGGGGGTGCCGAATTCTCATTATTTTCCTGAAGCATAGCTTTTTAATTTTCTTTCACTTCTTCTTTTCTCCTAATTTTGGCAACTAAGGGTTCTTCTTCTCCTTTTCTGCCTAAACCGAAAACTCCTAACTCTACTTTCCTCTCCACTTTCATACCATAGCCGATTGATATTGAAAATCGAAACCCCTAATCTTATTCTCTCATCTCCACTTTTATGCAAAAGTGAAAATTCCATTGCTTTCTCTGCTTTCATCTCCATAGCCAAATACCATTGTCTATTCCTTTCTCCTTGTCTATTTCTTCATCAAAGCCGAATCTTCATAGATCTCTTGAGATCATCTTTTCTTTTTGATCTTCTCAAAAGTCAAAATTCCCTAAGAGTTGTCGAATTCTCTGTGTTAAGTTAAGTGCCGATTCCTTCTATTCTTTTTTCTTCTCTTCCGATTTTTGAGACCATAGTCGAATGGCTAGTTGGTTGTTAGGCCATCTTTAGTTTGACATTTTCACTGATCTCGTGTTCTTTTTGGACGGCATTTCAGGATTTGAAGGAGATCTAATCACCTAGGTTTCTAAGATAGAAATCGTTAGCCTTCTAACCACATTACTTTTTTGGGATTTCAAGGTAAGGGTTTCAGTTCTCCCTAAGTGTTCAATCAGCTTCTTTTCCTTGTTGTGCCTTAACCTAATGTATCGTTAAGCAATCATTATAGTATCCTCTGACTAAGGTCATTGATGGACTCGAATGTTAGCAAATCAAAGGAAGGGGTTGGATCTATAGTCCCAGCCCCAAAGTTCAAGAAATGCATAGTGTCAGCAGTACGAGATTGGTTGCCGGGTTATGGACCGACTTCAGAACAAAACCTTAGACTGTTAACAGTCGTAGCGATTACTGATAGTGTCAACTTAGACAATGTCAGTAATTAGGTGTGTAGATCTCTATCACACTAGTTAAACTGTACTATGTATATGTTATGGGCTAAAAGCCGAAAAATGGGGCTGTATGAACAGTTGTATTAACCAGAAATGGTAGGCAAGGGATGTCAGGTACGTAATCATAGAAACTTCTCTATGTGCATCGAAGTATGTGAAAGTATGTGATCTTTTTAGGTAGTTTAATGTTCTGATTCTTGCATGTATGCATTCATGGGATGGGATTGATATGATGAAGGGGAGTAGGTCGCATAGCGATCTGTGGCTTTGCCATATAGGTCACATAGTGATTGATTTTTATGACAGGCAGCACAGCTATCCATATATTATTAATGTTGAATAGCGATCGATGGCTTTGCCACATAGGTCACATAGTGATCGATCTTTATGACAGGCAGCATAGCTGTCGATATGGTGTCTAGCGGATGGAGGGTTGATTGTAGAAATCCCCACAGTGTGATGGTTGGTACGGAGGTGTGTAGAGGATGGACTTCTAGGTTTGGGATGGGCCATGTTGCATGAAAATAATCTGTTGCCATTGTGTATGGGCCAAGGACCATAATGTGTTTGTAGGCCTCAAGGTTTTTATGTGTTTTCGGGATTTACACACTGAGTCTTGGTGACTCATCCCTTTTATTTTTCCCAACTTTTCAGATGAGTAGTAGATCGTGGACATAGGAGCTGAGGTGGACTCGAGGGGCCATAAAGTTTTTTATTTTCATAGACTATTTTCGGTTTTTCATTGAGTTTTAATTTTGGGATTATTTTTGTAATAAGGCCTCCATAACTTAGGTTATCGATCTAGAGTTTTTTTTTTTATGTTACAATTTATAAGCTTATGTTTTCAAAGTCTTAATTATAAGTGAAATGAAAATGGGCTTTTCAAGCACATTCAACGCAAATGTTAAGGTTCCATTCAAAAATGTCACAATTAATGATTAGTCGGTTAAAATAAACTAAGATTTTCAAAACCCATTTAAAGCAAAGTTTTCAACATTCAACTCGTAGCATACCAGATCCGATCATGATGTATGGGCCAGGTTTGGGGTGTTACATTACCGAACGAAGGAAACTTTTATAGACATTTTATAATACAGCTCAACCAATCAGATCAGAACGTCCCTTTTATAGGTCGATGAGACCTTAATCATGATTTAGAATAGGGTCTGGACTAAACCAAACACACATAGAAATTCTTGAAAATTTAAAACCGAACACACAGAGGTCACACACCCATGTAGGCAGGCCGTGTGCCTCCCACGGCTACTAGACACACCAATGTGTCCTGGCCGTGCCAAAACATAGCTTGTATACTGACTTATCCACATAGCCACCAAGCACGCTCGTGTACGATGGCCGTGTAACATTAGGCTAGCTACTGACTTACTCACACAGATACCAGGCACGCCTGTATGCCATGGCTGTGTACACTTAGGTTAGCTACTGACTTAAACCCACGGCCACTAGGCATGCCCGTGTGCCACGGCCGTGTAGGAAAAACAGACCACGTGCAAGGTTAAAATGCCACCCTCACAAGGGTCAATACCTACAAGCAAAATTCCCAATTCATTTCATGCACACTTGACATCCAAAAACATGCCAAACAATCAACAATTCTATATATTCAAACTCATTTTCAATCATACAACTTTGTCCAACTAAAATCACATATACATTCAAACATGATTCATCCACATTTACCTTTCATATAATCATTCCTTTGCTTAAATATACATACTCATAATGCATTCATATGCTTTCCATAACATTGACCATTTCATTAGCTATCAAGCCATACCAAACTATGCATCATATAACAAATTCACTCATGCATATTACCAACATTAAACTAGCCACATCTCATGGCTATTTAAACACATTTCAAACATAATCCAAAATGACTAGCCTATACATGCCATATCTAGCTATATACATATTTCAAAGGTACCAAAACAAGTTGAGTAGTGTGATGACAATCCTCGACGGTCCCCGAGCCTTCAATAGCTTTGACGATCTATAAAACAGAGCAAACGCACACAGAGTAAGCTTTCAAAAGCTTAGTAAGTCAGATACAAATAAACTTAGCATAAAATACACATAACCATATTGATACCATGACATTAATGGTTCTCATAGCAAATTTATCACTTATATTTCTTTGGCTCATTTTTTTAACTATCTATTTCCTCATTCTTCAACTCAATGTCACATATACAAGTAGCTCTTTTATGTATCTCTTCATAAATCATTCTATCATTTCATTTCACATATCTATTTTAGTAAGTTCACGTAGATACTTACTTTTCATACACACTTAGTGCACATAACAAGCATACCTGAAACAAAATTACCAATCACATATTTGTTCGTATCTTAGATTTGCCCGTTGAACCATTCGAATCTAATAGGATATTCAAAATGCTCGAAATAGTTGTACAATGCCAACATCCCAGACGTGGTCTTACATGTAATTAGATATCGATGCCACTCTCCCAGATAGGGTCTTACATGAAATCTCATATCAATGCCAACGTCCCAGATGTGGTTTTACACATAAATCTCATATCGATGCCAACGTCGTAGACGTGGTCTTACACAAATCTCGTATCAATGCCAACGTCCCAGATGTTGTCTTACATGATATCTCGATTCAATGCCAACGTCGCAGACGTGGTCTTATATGATATCACATAACAGACACCTATGTCTTGACATAGTTAATCCTAACTATTCCTAGGTTCAATCGGGACTTCTCAAACATTATCAACCCGTCATCTTATTCGTAACTTGTATTTCATATACATTCCATCTCAATGGATAGTCATTGCAATTCAAATATCATATATACTCGATAATTCAAAGTAAATACATTTATTTGTATATTGACTTACCTCGGATTGAGATATTCATTCGGACTCGGTTATTATACTACCTTCGTTTTCCCACGATCTAAGTCCATTTTCTTCGATTCTTGATCTATAAATATTCAAATTTAACCGTTTCATTCATCAACTTATTCAATTCAATCCAAAAACATACATTTAGGGCTATTTGCAACTTAATCCTCACATTTGCATATTTTATCAATTTAGTCTATTTTTCACAAAACATCAAATATAAAAGATCACCAAATATCCATGCTTAGCCGAAAGCCCATGTATCTCATACAAGTCCAAACATTTCATCAAATTCACAATTTAATCCCTCAAATAATCATTTTTCTCAATTGAGTCCAATATACTCAAATTCAACAAAACTCCAAAGACAAACTATGATAATCATATACATATCTTTCATATTTCACTATAAACCATTACAAATCACATGAGTTCATCAAAGGCTCATCTCATAAACATCATCAATTCTTCAAATTACAACATGGGCTTGATAGTAGATTAAGCGACAATCTCAAAAACATAAAAATCATCAAAAATTGAATCAAAGCATAACTTAATTTGGATCAAAAGCTAGGCGAATATAAAAGAACTCAAACTCTTCTACTCTATTCTAATTTTCGGTGATGAAGTAAAAAGATGATGGAATTTGGGCTTTTGATTTTGATCAATAAACTTTGATTTATCAATTTACCCATTTGGCCTTTTAATAAACATTTAAAACAATTATACATTAAGGGCATGTTTGTCTTTTGTCTATCCACTAACTAAATAGTAGTTTAATTACCTCTTAAGGGCTCCTCCTTTAAAAGCCAAAACATATAAGTACTTTAACAAATAGCATGCTAGTTTTACATTTAATTCAATTTAATCATTTTTCCAAACTAAGCACACAAACAAACAAATTTTTATACGAGACTTTAAAACATACTTAATCACGTATCAGAGGCACAGAAAATAATATTAAAATATTTTACTGACTCGGATTCATGGTTTTAAAACCACTATTTCGACTAGGGTCTAAACTGGACTGTTACAATTTTTCCCCTTAGGGATTTTCATCCCCGAAAATCCTACCGTTAAACAGATTCAGATATTGCTATTTCATTGAATCTTCAATCTTTCACGTAGCCTCTTCAATTCTGTGACAATGCCACAATACTTTTACTAACGAAATTTTTTATTTCTTAACTCTTTCACTTCACGAGCTAAGATACGGATTGGTTCTTCCTCGTATGCCATATCAGATCATATTTCAATCTCAGACGGAGAAATCACATGTAATAGATCTAATCGGTATCTATGAAGCATTGACACATGAAATACGTTATCTATATTTTCTAACTCGAAGGGTAACAAGAATCTGTACGCGACAGGTCCAACACACTCAATGATCTCATACGGTCCGATGAACCTCGGACTTAACTTGCCTTTATGGCCAAATCTGAGTACTTTCTTCCACTGAGACACTTTTAAGAAAACTTTGTCATCGATTTCAAACTCAATATCTTTTCTTTCCAAATCTGCATAGGACTTCTGACGATCAGATGCTGATTTTAGATTCTCATAGATCACTTTCACTTTCTGTTCTGTATCTTTTATCAAATCAACCCCGTGTAGCTTACTTCCACTGAGTTCAGTCCAATACAGAGGTGTTCGACATTTACGTCTGTACAAAGCTTCATAAGGTGCCATTTTAATGCTCGACTGAAAACTATTATTATATGTAAATTCAATCAGTGGTAAGTACTGTTCCCACGAACCATTAAACTCAAGGATGCAACATCTCAAACATATCCTCAAGAATCTGAATAATCCATTCAGACTGACCATCCGTTTGCAGATGAAAAGCTGTACTGAAGTGCAATTTCGTGCCTAAAGCTTCTTGCAATTTCTTCCAGAACCATGAAGTAAACCTCGGATCTCTGTCAGACACAATAGACAACGGCACTCCGTCCAATCTCACAATATCATAAATGTAAAACTCGGCTAATCTATCAAGTGAGTAATCAGATTTCATCGGAATAGAATGGGTATATTTTGCTAATCGATCAACTACTATCCAATTCGCATTTTTCTTTTTCGAGTCAGAGGCAATCCAGAAACAAAATCCATCATTACTCTATCCAATTTCCACTCGGGAATTAGAATTGGTTGTAGCAAACCAGACGAAACCTGATGTTCAGCTTTTACTTGCTGACAGAATAGACATTTCGACACAAAGTCAGAGATATATCGTTTCATTCCAGACCACCAATAGTGTTGTTTTAGATCATGATACATCTTTGTACCTCCTGGATGAACCGATAGTCGAATATTATATATTATGTCCTTCATTCAAAATCAACTGAATCAATTTTAAGTTTCTCGAAATACAAATTTGATCTTGGAATCTCAAGCAACCATTATTATCAACTCAAAATTTTGAATCAAAATTTGAATCACACTGTGCTCGTTTTGCTATTATTTTATTATCAACTTTTGAGCATCACAAATGTACTGTAAAAACAACTGTTTTGCTTTAAATTCAGCTATCATTAAACTATCATCAGACAAATCTAATTGAGCATTCAAAGCACGTAGTGCAAATACTAATTTTCTACTTAGTGCATCGGGAACGACATTTGCTTTACTCGGATGATAATCTATCACAAGCTCATAGTCTTTTAACAACTCTAGCCACCTTCTTTGATGTGGATTTAAATCTTTTTGAGTCATCAGATATTTCAAACTTTTATGATCCAAAACACATAACTTTTCTCCTTGAGTAGATAATGTCGCTAAATCTTTAATGCGAACACAATCGCAGTTAGCTCAAGATCATGTGTCGATAATTCTTTTACGATTTTAGTTGTCTCAAGCATAAGCTATTACTTTGCCTTCTTGCATCAAAACACATCTCGCACCATTTAATGAAGCATCACTATATATCATGGATTCTTTACCTAATTCTGGCTGAACTAACACTAAAGCTTTAGTTAAAAGGGCTTTCAACTGATCAATACTTTTCTAACATTTGTTGGACCATTCAAATCTAACATCTTTCTAAAGCAATTTAGTTAACGGAGTAGCTATCAGCGAGAATCCTTTGAAAAATAGATGATAATAACCAGTGAGTCCCATAAAGTTACGAACTTTAGACACATTTTTTGGAGGTTTCCATTGCAAAATAGCAGAAATTTTACTCAGATCAACTCTTATTCCAGAAGCAGGTACAATATGTCCTAGAAAAAATCAAAATGTCATAGAGTTTGCTGAATTTTGCATACAATTGCTTTTCTCGCAGAGTTTGCAACACAATCCTCAGATGCTCGGCATGCTCAGTCTCATCCCCTTCAGTCTCATCCCCTGAATAAATCAAAATGTCGTCAATCCTGGGAAATGGATATTTGTTCTTTATGATCATTTTATTCAACTGACGATAGTCAATGCACATCCTCATCGTGCCATCTTTCTTTTTCACAAACAGAACGTGAGCACCCTAAGATGAGAAACTCGGTTGGTGCCATTCTATACGGAGCTATCGAAATAGGTGTCGTACCAGAAAAAAAAACAATACCAAATTTGACTTCTCATATCGGAGGCAAACCCGGTAATTCTTTAGGAAATACATTAGAAAACTCACAAACAATTGACACTGATTCAATTTTCTTTTCAGACACTTTCTAATCAATTACATAAGCAAAGTAGGCTTCATATCCCTTTTTCACATATTTCTGAGCTTTCAATACAGATATCATAACAGGCAATCCATTCAAATCATTAGACTCAACCTAAACTATTTCATTATTCAGACATCTCAAATCAATAGTCTTTCTTTTACAGTTTACAACGACAACATGCAATGTCAACCAGTCTATACCTAGAATGATATCAAACTTATCAAATGGTAATAGCATCAGATCAACAGGAAAATAAATATCTCGAAACATTAACGGATATTTCTTGCATACTTTATCAACCAAAACACTTTTACCTAAGGGTTTGATACTTTTATAACAAACTCATTAGACTTTACAGGAAAAGTCTTTCTAGATACTAAGTTCATGCATATATACGAGTAAGTAGAAATAGGGTCTATCAACGCAATCACAGAAGTGTCATAAAGGGTAAATGTACTAGTAGTAACATCTAGAGATGAAGCTTCCCCCCGAGCTCGAATAGCATACGCTCTGGCAGGTGCTCTAGCTTTGGATCTCGCAACAGTACCTCTCGTAGTTCTCTAACTACCACTGACGTTCCTTACATTTTGGGAAGGTCTACCTCTCATTGGAGCATTATCAGATCTCAGATTCTAGGCAGTCTCTTGCTCAACATACTTTGGGCAATCACGAACAAAATGATCTAATGATCCACATCTAAAGCAAGCTCGACCATTTAATCTACAACTTCTCGGATGTCTTTTACCACAATGCTTACACTGGGGTCGCTCGGATTGAACATTTCCAACACTCGCCATCGATGTTGCTGGAGCTTTGAAACTCAATTGAGATCTAGCTCGATTTCTATTCGAATGTCCCACATTTGCTTTTGAACGGCTATTCTCATCTCGGAATTTCTTCGAAGCAGACTGAAATGATTTACTCGGAAATCTTTTTCTCACCTCTCTAGCTTCAGACTCAGCTTTTCTTCTGTCTTCCTCGAGTGTCTCAGCTTTGCACGCTCGATCAACAAGCACAACAAACTCTTTTATCTCTAAAATCCCAACTAGTAAGCGAATATCTTCATTAAGGTCATCTTCAAATCTTTTGCACATTATTGTCTCGGTGGATACACATTCACGAGCATACTGACCTAATCTCACGAACTCTCATTCATATTTGGTAATAGCCATACGACCCTGTTTCAGTTCCAAAAATTCCTTTCGATTTTGATCAATGAATCTCTCACTGATATATTTCTTTCGAAACTCAGACTGGAAGAAATCCTAAGTGACCCATTCTTTTGGAACCACAGAAATTAAAGTTTTCCACCACTATTAAGGTGCATCTCGTAGTAGTGAAATAACACATTTAATACTTTCTTTTAGAGTCAATGACATCTTATCAAATATCCGGATAGCATTTTCTAACAAAAACTCAATTTTCTTGCCATCGTCATCACTAGTAGCCCTAAATTCTTCAAATTTCATACTTACGGATTTTTTCGATCAAGGCTTGTTCATGATTGATTCATAGTCATAGGCATAGCAGATGTCATAAATTGAGTGAACCATTCACTCATCATCCGGAAGAAAGCTTGTTTAGCTTCTCCTCTTGACCACTTAGATGGCCTCGGATCGTGGCCCTTGAGTGAGAGTAGGTGCATTGCTTTCTACATCGTCAGCTACAGCTCTTTCAGGATCCGTTACTATATGGAAATCATATTATACATGTCAGGATTGATCACACTATTATTGTTCAGATATATGGTATGTATAGCTAGACTTTCACCCACTATGTTAGTTTGAGAATCTATTAAACCGTAGCTTTCATACCAACCAAATGTAACACCCCTAACTCGTGATCATGCATGACTAGGATTAAAGGCATTACCGGATGAAATCAAAAACTTGTACAGACATTTTATAATACAACTCAACCAATCAGATCACAACGTCCCTTTTATAGGTTGATGAGACCTTAATCATGATTTAGAATAGGGTCGGGACTAAACCAAATACACATAGAAATTCTAAGAAATTTAAAACTTTTTCAAAGCTATAGAGGTCACACGCCCGTGTAGGCAGGCAGTGTGCCTCCCACGGCTACTAGATACACCCATGTGTCCTGGCCGTGCCAAAACAGAGCTTGTATACTGACTTATCCACATGGCCACCAGGCACGGCCGTGTGCGATAGCCATGTAACATTAGGCTAGCTACTAACTTACTTACACGGCTACTAGGCACGCCCGTATGCCATGGTCGTGTACACTTAAGCTAGCTACTGACTTAAACCCACAACCACTAGGCACGCCCGTGTGCCACGGCCATGTAGGCAAAACAGACCACTTGCAAGGTTAAAATGCCACCCACACAAGGGTCAATCCCTACAAGAAAAATTACAAATTCATTTCATACACACTTGACATCCAAAAACATGCCAAACAATCAACAATTCTATATGTTCAAACTCATTTTCAATCACACCACTTTGTCCAACTAAAATCACATATACATTCAAACATGATTCATCCACATTTACCTTTCATATAATCATTCCTTTGCTCAAATATACATACTCATAATGCATTCATTTGCTTTCCATAACTTTGACCATTTCATTAGCTATCAAGCCATACCAAACTATGCATCATATAACAAATTCACTAATGCATATTACCAACATTAAACTAGCCACATCTCATGGCTATTAACACACATTTCAAACTTAATCCAAAATGACTAGCCTATACATGCCATAACTAGCTATATACATATTTCAAAGGTACCAAAACAAGTTAAGTAGTGTGATGAAAACCCTCGACGGTTCCCGAGCCTTCAGTAGCTTTGACGATCTATAAAACAGTGTAAACACACAAAGAGTTCTCATATTTCAAAAGCTTAGTAAGTCATATACAAATAAACTTAGCATAAAATACCCATAACCATATTGATACCATGACATTAATGGTTCTCATTGCAAATTTATCACATATATTTCTTTGGCTAATTTGTTTAACCATACCTTTCCACATTCTTCAACTCAATGTCACATATACACATAGCTCTTTTAAGCATCTCTTCATATATCATTCTATCATTTCATTTCACATATCTATTTTAGTAAGTTCATGTAGATACTTAGTTTTCATACACACTTAGTGTGCATAACAAGTGTACTTGAAACAAAATTACCAATCACATAGTCATTCGTATCTTAGATTTGCCCATTGAACCATTCAGAATCTAATACGATATTCAGAATGCTCGGAATAGTCGTACATTGCTAACGTCCCAGACATGGTCTTACATGTAATCAGATATCGATACTATTGTCTCAGACAGGGTCTTACATGAATCAATATGATGCCAATGTCCTGGACATAGTCTTACACGTAAATCTCATATCGATGCCAGTGTCCCAGACGTGGCCTTACATGTAAATCTCATATCGTTGCCAACGTCCCAGACATGGTCTTACATGAAATCTCGTATCAATGCTAACATCCCAGACATGGTCGTATATGATATCTCGAATCACTCCAATGTCGCAAACGTGGTCTTACATGATATCACATAACAGACACCTATGTCATGACATAGTTAATCTTAACTATTCATAGGTTCAATCGGGACTTCTTGGACATTATCAACCCGTCAACTTGCTTTACTCGGATGATAATCTATCACAAGCTCATAGTCTTTTAACAACTCTAGCCACCTTCTTTGATGTGGATTTAAATCTTTTGAGTCATCGATATTTCAAACTTTTATGATCCGAAAACACATGACTTTTCTCCTTGAGTAGATAATGTCGCTAAATCTTTAATGCGAACACAATCGCAGTTAGCTCAAGATCATGTGTCTGATAATTCTTTTACGATTTTAGTTGTCTTGAAGCATAAGCTATTACTTTGCCTTCTTGCATCAAAACACATCTCAGACCATTTAATGAAGCATCACTATATATCATGGATTCTTTACCTAATTCTGGCTGAACTAACACTAAAGCTTTAGTTAAAAGGGCTTTCAACTGATCAAAACTTTTCTAACATTTGTTGGACCATTCAAATCTAACATCTTTCTAAAGCAATTTAGTTAACGGAGTAGCTATCAGCGAGAATCCTTTGAAAAATAGATGATAATAACCAGTGAGTCCCATAAAGTTACGAACTTCAGACACATTTTTTGGAGGTTTCCATTACAAAATAGCAGAAATTTTACTCAGATCAACTCTTATTCAAGAAGCAGGTACAATATGTCCTAGAAAAAATCAAAATGTCGCAGAGTTTGCTGAATTTTACATACAATTGCTTTTCTCGCAGAGTTTGCAACACAATCCTCAGATGCTCGGCATGCTCAGTCTCATCCCTTGAATAAATCAAAATGTCGTCAATCCTGGGAAATGGATATTTGTTCTTTATGATCATTTTATTCAACTGACGATAGTCAATGCACATCCTCATCGTGCCATCTTTCTTTTTCACAAAGTGAGCACCCTAAGATGAGAAACTCGGTCTAAAATCTCCGTCAATTCTTGCATGGTTTAACTCTTTCAACTCTTGGTGCCATTCTATACGGAGCTATCGAAATAGGTGTCGTACAGAAAAAAAACAATACCAAATTTGACTTCTCATATCGGAGGCAAACCGGTAATTCTTTAGGAAATACATTAGAAAACTCACAAACAATTGACACGATTCAATTTTCTTTTCGACACTTTCAATCAATTACATAAGCAAAGTAGGCTTCATATCCCTTTTCACATATTTCTGAGCTTTCAATACAGATATCACAGCAGGCAATCCATTCAAATCATTAGACTCAACCCGAACTATTTCATTATTCAGACATCTCAAATCAATAGTCTTTCTTTTACAGTTTACAACGACAACATGCAATGTCAACCAGTCTATACCCAGAATGATATCAAACTTATCAAATGGTAATAGCATCAGATCAACAGGAAAATAAATATCTCGAAACATTAACGGATATTTCTTGCATACTTTATCAACCAGAACACTTTTACCTAAGGGTTTGATACTTTTATAACAAACTCATTAGACTTACGAGAAAAGTCTTTCTAGATACTAAGTTCATGCATATATACGAGTAAGTAGAAATAGGTCTATCAACGCAATCACGAAGTGTCATAAAGGGTAAATGTACTAGTAGTAACATCTAGAGATGAAGCTTCCCCGAGCTCGATAGCATACGCCCGCAGTGCTCTAGCTTTGGATCTCGCAATGACCTCTCGTAGTTCTCTAACTACCACGCGTTCCTTACATTTTGGGAAGGTCTACCCTCATTGGAGCATTATCGGATCTCGATTCTAGCGTCTCTTGCTCAACATACTTTGGGCAATCACGAACAAAATGATCTAAATCCACATCTAAAGCAAGCTCGACCATTTAATCTACAACTTCTCGGATGTCTTTTACCACAATGCTTACACTCGGGTCGCTCGGATCGAACATTTCCAACACTCGCCATCGATGTTGCTGGAGCTTTGAAACTCAATTGAGATCTAGCTCGATTTCTATTCGAATATCCTACATTTGATTTTGAACGGCTATTCTCATCTCGGAATTTCTTCGAAGCGGTCGAAATGATTTACTCAAATCTTTTCTCACCTCTCTAGCTTCGGACTCACTTTTCTTCTGTCTTCCTCGGTGTCTCACTTTGCACGCTCGATCAACAAGCACAAAAACTCTTTTATCTCTAAAATCCCAACTAGTGGTAATATCTTCATTAAGGTCATCTTCAAATCTTTTGCACATTATTGTCTCGGTGGATACACATTCACGAGCATCTTGACCTAATCTCACGAACTCTCATTCATATTTGGTAATAGCCATACGACCTGCTTCGTTCCCAAAAATTCCTTTCGATTTTGATCAATGAATCTCTCACTGATATATTTCTTTCGAAACTCAGACTGGAAGAAATCCCAAGTGACCCATTCTTTTGGAACCACAGAAATTAAAGTTTTCCACCACTATTAAGGTGCATCTCGTAGTAGTGAAATAACACATTTAATACTTTCTTTCAGAGTCAATGACATCTTATCAAATACCCGGATAGCATTTTCTAACAAAAACTCAGTTTTCTTGGCATCGTCATCACTAGTAGCCCTGAATTCTTCAGCCCCATACTTACGGATTTTTTCGACCGAAGGCTTGTTCAACAGATTCAGATTCATAGTCGTAGGCATAGCAGATGTCATAAATTGAGTGAACCATTCACTCATCATCTGGAAGAAAGCTTAGCCGGTCTCGGATTAGATGGCACTGTCCCTTGAGTGAGAGTAGGTGCATTGCTTTCTACATCGTCACCATGACTCTTTCGGATCCGTTACTATGGAAATCATATTATACATGTCGGATTGATCACACTATTATTGTTCAGATATATGGTATGTATAGCTAGACTTTCACCCGCTATGTTAGTTTGAGAATCTATTAAACCGTAGCTTTCATACCAACCAAATGTAACACCCCTAACTCGTATCTGTCGCCAGACTAGGATTAAAGGCATTACCAGATGAAATCAAAAACTTGTACAGACATTTTATAATACAACTCAACCAATCAGATCACAACGTCCCTTTTATAGGTTGATGAGACCTTAATCATGATTTAGAATAGGGTCGGGACTAAACCAAATACACATAGAAATTCTAAGAAATTTAAAACTTTTTCAAAGCTATAGAGGTCACACGCCCGTGTAGGCAGGCAGTGTGCCTCCCACGGCTACTAGATACACCCATATGTCCTGGCCGTGCCAAAACAGAGCTTGTATACTGACTTATCCACATGGCCACGAGCACGGCGTGCGATGCCATGTAACATTAGGCTAGCTACTAACTTACTTACACGGCTACTAGGCACGCCAGATGCCATGGTCGTGTAGACTTAAGCTAGCTACTGACTTAAACCCACAACCACTAGGCACGCCCGTGTGCCACGGCCATGTAGGCAAAACAGACCACTTGCAAGGTTAAAATGCCACCCACACAAGGGTCAATCCCTACAAGAAAAATTACAAATTCATTTCATACACACTTGACATCCAAAAACATGCCAAACAATCAACAATTCTATATTTCAAACTCATTTTCAATCACACCACTTTGTCCAACTAAAATCACATATACATTCAAACATGATTCATCCACATTTACCTTTCATATAATCATTCCTTTGCTCAAATATACATACTCATAATGCATTCATTTGCTTTCCATAACTTTGACCATTTCATTAGCTATCAAGCCATACCAAACTATGCATCATATAACAAATTCACTCATACATATTACCAACATTAAACTAGCCACATCTCATGGCTATTAACACACATTTCAAACTTAATCCAAAATGACTAGCCTATACATGCCATAACTAGCTATATACATATTTCAAAGGTACCAAAACAAGTTGAGTAGTGTGATGAAAACCTCGACGGTTCCGAGCCTTCAAGAGCTTTGACGATCTATAAAACAAGTAAACACACAAAGAGTTCTCATATTTCAAAAGCTTAGTAAGTCATATACAAATAAACTTAGCATAAAATACCCATAACCATATTGATACCATGACATTAATGGTTCTCATTGCAAATTTATCACATATATTTCTTTGGCTAATTTGTTTAACCATACCTTTCCACATTCTTCAACTCAATGTCACATATACACATAGCTCTTTTAAGCATCTCTTCATATATCATTCTATCATTTCATTTCACATATCTATTTTAGTAAATTCATGTAGATACTTAGTTTTCATACACACTTAGTGTGCATAACAAGTGTACTTGAAACAAAATTACCAATCACATAGTCATTCGTATCTTAGATTTGCCCATTGAACCATTCGAATCTAATACGATATTCGTAATGCTCGAATAGTCGTACATTGCTAACGTCCCGCAATGGTCTTACATGTAATCGATATCGATACTATTGTCTCGCATGGGTCTTACATGAATCAATACGATGCCAATGTCCGGACATAGTCTTACACGTAAATCTCATATCGATGCGTGTCCCGACGTGGCCTTACATGTAAATCTCATATCGCTGCTACGTCCCGCACATGGTCTTACATGAAATCTCGTATCAATGCTAACATCCGATATGGTCGATATGATATCTCGAATCACTCCAATGTCGCAAACGTGGTCTTACATGATATCACATAACAGACACCTATGTCATGACATAGTTAATCTTAACTATTCATAGGTTCAATCGGGACTTCTTGGACATTATCAACCCGTCAACTTATTTGTAACTTGTATTTCACATACATTCCATCTCAATGGATAGTCATAGCAATTCAAATATCATATATGCACAATAATTCAAACAAATACATTTATTTGTATATCGACTTGTCTCGGATTCAGATATTCGTTCGGACTCAGTTATTCTACTACCTTTACTTTCCCATGATCTAAGCCCGTTTTCTTCTGTTATTGATCTATACATATTCAAATTTAACCCTTTCACTCATCAACTTATTCAATTCAATCCAAAAACATAAATTTAGGGATATTTGCAACTTAACCCTCACATTTGCACATTTTATCAATTTAGTCTATTTTTCACAAAACATCAAATATACAAGATCACCATCTATCCATTCTTAGTCGAAAGCCCATGTATCTGATACAAGTCCAAACATTTCATCAAATTCACAATTTAATCCCTCAAATAATCATTTTTCTCAATTGAGTCCAATATACTCAAATTCAACAAAACTCCAAAGACAAACTATGATAATCATATACATATCTTTCATATTTCACTATAAAGCATTACAAATCACATGAGTTCATCAAAGGCTTATCTCAAAAACATTATCAATTCTTCAAATTACAATATGGTCTTGGTTGTAGACTAAGAAAAAATCTCAAAAACATAAAAATCATCAAAACCCGAGTCAAAACATACCTTAATTTGGATCAAAAGCTAAGCGAATATAAAAGAACTCAAACTCTTCTTCTCTATTCCAATTTTTAGTGATGAAGTAAGAAGATGATGGAATTTGGCCTTTTGATTTTGATTGATAAACTTTGATTTATCAATTTACCCATTTGGCCTTTTAATAAACATTTAAAACAATTATACATTAAGGGCATGTTTGTCTTTTGTCTATCCAACTAAATAGTGGTTTAATTACCTCTTAAGGCCTCCTCATTTAAAAGCCACAACACATAGGTACTTTAACAAATAGCATGCTAGTTTTGCATTTAATGCAATTTAATCCTTTTTCCAAATTAAGCACACAGTAGAAAAATTTTTATACGAACTTTCACATACTTAATCACATATCGAGACACAAAAGCATACCCATAGTTAGCCATGCCAGTAGCTAGTCATCATCAAATATTTACAAGCCATTCATTGGCAAATTTAACTTATACATCAACAACAAGAATATTTTATTTCTCAATCAATTTGGCTTAAAAGCCTCACACATGATCACAATTCACATTTCCTACATATTCTTACATCATAAGTATGGACTTAGCTCTTGCCATTGATGCATAAACTTAGCTCTTTGTCATCTTTACATGCTTAGCTCTTTTGCCCGTTGAACTATTTGGAATATTAGAGGATACTCAATCTCATCATACATGTATCACAATGCCAATGCCATATCCGATATGGTCTTACACGATCTCTTAGCTCGATGTCGATGCCATGTCCTGACATGGTCTTATCTGAGATATATAATGTCGATGCCATGTCCTGACATGGTCTTACATGAGATCTTCTTTTGGTGAAGCCATGTCCCGGACATGGTCTTACCGGACCTACATTTGATGCCAATGCCATGTCCCGGACATGGTCTTATCTGACCTTCTTTATCTCATGTGGTGACATAGGTATCCTCGTTATTCAGATCTTCAACAGACTTTAACTTTACATATTCTCATTATTTTCTCTTTGAGGCATCCTTAGTCGATTTTCATAGGAATGGCATTCATCATCATGATATTAAGCAATTTAAAATATAAACACACAAAGCTTTAATTTCATACAAACTTACATACCAAAATGGCAAAAGGGACCTCAAATCGATTACTCATTTTCCCCCGTTCTAAGTCCGAACCTCATTTTCTTTGATCTATAACATCACATTTAGCTTACTTATTATTCAAATTATTCATTGTGACCCAAAAATCATACTATGGTAAAATTATGTTTTTGCCTAAACTTTATCATATTTACACTTTTGCCCCTAGGCTTGTAAAATGATTTTATTCAATTTCCTTGTATTTTAGACCTAGTAGAACCATTTTCATAACTATAGTAGTCCAAAATTTGCATTCATTCACATATTTTCATACTTTTTTTAACTTTTTACAAATTAGTCCTTTTATGCGATTTCATCGAAAATCACTTAGTAAAATCATTTACTGCCAGAGCATTCATATTATACCATTAGACATCAAAGCACATGCATTTCATCCATGGGTAAATTTTTAAACACAAACCCTAGCTCAAAATAATGGTAGAAATAGCTAAACCGAGTTACGGGGATCTCAAAAAATGTAAAGAACATTAAAAACGGGGCTTGGATGCACTTATTATTGAGCTTTAAAGCTTTAAAACCCCATCCATGGCTTCCCCCATGCTAAATTCGACCAAGGAAGAAGATGGAAAAGGTTTTTGGCTTTTATTTTGTCTTTTAGTCCATTTAATTACCAAATTACCAAAATGCCCTAACTTAAAAATATCCTATTTCACTTATCTAATGACCATTTTTTCCAAAATTTAACCAATAGTCTAATTTCCATTTAAGGACCTCCAATTTATAATTTCATAGAAATTGGACACTTCTATCATGTAGAACTCAACTTTTGTACTTTTACAATTTTATCCTTTTGACTAAATTGAGTGCCCAAACGTCAAAATTTTCGAGCAAACTTTCACGAAATCTTTCTATGAAATCGTAGACCATAAAAGTAAAATAAAATAAGATTTTCCTCGTCAATTTGTGGCCCCAAAATCACTTTTTGATTAGACCCAAAATCGGGTTGTTATAGTTAATGTGCTCATTTGGGAAGTATGCTCGATGAACACGTGATTCAAATCGAGTTGTTACATAGTTGATGGATGTGTTTTCGATTGGTGTTTTCTTTGTTTTATAATGTGAATTTGGCTATTTGAATGGCTTATTATTTACTTATAACTTAACGTATTATTTGTTTTTTAACAGCCCAGTTTAGACCCTAGTCAAAATAGTGGTTTTGAAACCATAAATTCGAGGTCATAAAATTATTTTTAATATTATTTTGGCATTTACAATATGTAAATTTATATGTGTGAAAAATTTCATGATTTAATTTTATCGGTTGGTTGGTTAATTTGATAAAAGGACTTAATCGCGCAAAATGCAAAAGTTGTATGCTATTTGTTAATGTGCTATATTGCTATGGCTTATTAATTATGAAGTCCTTATTATGCAAATGGACCATTGAAATGGTTAATGGACAATAATGACCATGCACTAAGTGTTTATAAATTATATTAATTAAGGTTGAATAAGTAATTTTAGAAATAAGGTTATTATTAAATAAAACAAAGTTAAAATATGCTTATATTAATGCATGTTCAACCGAATATAGAGAAAAAATTTTGGCACCTTTAAATTTTGATTTAGGCATGTGATTTTTGTTCGGTTTTTGATGATTTTTACGTTTTTGAGGTCGTTGCTTCGTATAGTAGCTAGCCCATGCATAAATTCATGAAATTGATTATGATTTTGAGTTATGCCATTGTTGATAATGTGAGCTTTGTGAGGTTTGATGATAGAAAATAATTGTTGGATGATAGGTAAATGTATTTTGTATTGGGATTTTTGATGATTTTGATTATTATTGTAACACCCCAAACTCGGCCTAGATGTTCTGACGAACGGTGTCATATCAGTGCTTTTCTAAAATAGGACTTGTTGTTAAGAATTTGATTTCATAAACCCTTTTAGTTTTTTTTTCTTTTATTGCTTGAGAAAGTTTGGCAAGTGAAGTTGTTACTAATTGAAATCAATTTGTCAAACGATTGCCAAACTTATCACAGATGATTCCTCAAATTGAATAAAACCGGAAGCTTTTAGAAACCTTGAAGTTTAACATGTGTTTTTCCTTGAAAAAGGTATTATTTCAAAACTCATCTTTTCCTAGTTTAGCGGTTTACGGCAAAAATCAAAGCCCAAATAAAAGTTAAACCACAAATGGCCTTATAACAAACCAAAACCCAATATGAAATTTAAGGTAAATAAAGTCAAATGAAAAAAACTACGTTAGGTACCTCCAAGTCCTCATGACTCCAAATCATCTAAGGCTGGGATTACCTATCAGATTAAAAAGAAAAGGTGAGTTCTGAAACTCAGGTGTAATCCCTAATAGTCAATCAATAAGCAGTGCATACAACAACGATCAATCCCATCCCTATGTAGTAAAAGAAACGATGCGGGCTGATCATACAAAGCAGTCTATTTTAAAATTTATAAAGAATGATTTAATCGTAGACTAACTATGACAATGATAGAGGCAAGTTCACCTATCGAACAATAGTATAGTTAAGGCAAGAATATCTTATCGAACCCAAGGAACCTAAAAATACTACTACTCACTTTCTTTCTATTATTTAGCCTCAAATATGGAGTGATTAGTTGATTTATCTAAAACTAATGAAATACTTTAAACTAAAATGCAAAGATAAACGAATAAATTGGGAAAAGACTTTGGAAAACTGGGTTGATAAAGACGATACCCTGGGAAGAATCCACCTATGACTTCACTTATTATTTATCCCAAACCATATGATTTCTTTACTTAGCTTAATCCGTGAGACTCCTAACCTATATTAAACCTTCTCTCAAGCGAATAACGCCTAACCTTAGGTTAATTAGTGGAACTCTCATCCTCTTATAATAACCCCTAAGAAGCGATAAATCGATCAATGGATTCCATATTAGGTTTCACCCTAATTTGGCAAAATCTAATATCTAGGCGCCCGATCAACTCCGCTTAATTATGCTAGATCTACTCTCGTGAGGTCTATTCCTCCACCTAAGCACAGTTAAATTAAGCAACATAATTAAGAAAAACTACGTATTTATCATATAAATTCGGAAAATAATAAAAAATCCATCATAGGTTTCATCCTTGGTATCTAAAGGGTTTAGTTCATAACTAAATAAGAAAACATCTCAAGAGAAAAGATAAAACAAAACATTAGAAATCCTAAAACCCCGAAGGAATTGAAGGAGATCCTCCGTCTTGAGGAGAATTTCACTCTTGAGATGGATCAATGGCTATCTTGAGTAATTCCCTAAATGGGTGAACTCGCGAAAACGCTAAAATTTGACACCTTGAATAGCCACCTTAGGGTGTTTATATATACTTTTGGGATGCTTATACTTGGCTCCTAAATACTCATAATTTAAGCATAATTCATTCCTAGGTGTTTAAGTAGACTTAGGATTGCGTTTCTTAGGCTTCAAGCATACTGATCCGAGTGAAATTGATCTTTCTGACAGGGGGCACGGTCATGGCACGCTTGTAAGTCATCTTCTAGCCGTGTCTCTATTCATTGATTTAGGCACGCAGTGCACGGTACGTGCACTGACGGTATAGGCCGTGCTTCAAGTCATCAATTGGGGCATGGCCGGTGTGAAGTGAATGGCAAGAACGCAGTAGTGTAGCTTGAAGTCCAGTAGTGTCAATTTCTTGGGTTGGCCAATTTGGTCCGTTTAAGCCCATTTCGTTCTTTTTATCCTTAGGTGCTTTCCTAAGCATAAGACATGAAAAGAAAGGATTAAGAGCACCTTTTACATAAATCGAGGATAAATTCATCCAAAAGCATACTAAATGTGGGATTAAAATATGTTACTTTTGATTTATCAAATACACCCACACTTAAGCTTTTTCTTGTCCTCAAGCAAAATTCTCAACTTACATTTAAAACGAACTTTCCATAATTCATAATTCCTATCGAAAATATCTTATCATAATTCATAGATAATTTATACATGGATAATTCAACTCAAAGAGTCATAAAGATTCAATTCGATAAGTCATACCTTTGTCATACGAAAACATAGGTGTCTCCACTTATCTAAGTAATTACCTTTAATTCAAAATCGACAAGGATTGACATCCTCACAAAAGATTCACTCAAATCACTCGAAGTGTTTAAGGTTCAAGAATAAGCACTCATAAGTCGAACCTGAAAAGTTAATCCCATAGGCTTGCATGAAAATCAAATCTCCACCATTGTATGAGATGATACACAAATCAAAAGGTCTTTAATCGAGGTTATAACGGGCTTGGGTTAAATGGTGTGGATAAAGGAATTAGAATTAGAGTTAGAGTCGAGGCTGACTTGACAATTTACCTAACTAGAAACAATGAACTAAATATGAATATTTACATCGAATGAAAACTAATAATACTTACTATTGATAATTACTCTATAATAAAGAGTATTTTCATCACTTGAAATTTGATAATACTTTCGTGCTTTTCTTCAACAATTGGAGTTTTAAATGCTCTAAGCTTCTTCTTCTTTTTAAGAACAAACTAAGATATTACATCATAAATGATAAATGTAACTATTGAACGATATAATTTGGTAACTTAATCAAATCAAACCTCGATTAAAGGTAGTCAAAAGTAAGGAGATAACAAATACAAAGGGGTTTGGGTTAATATTAGTGGGTGAGACAATAAAATGTTGTTAGGATTCAACAGGGGTCACTAGGGGTTAATTTGTGAAGGTAGGCTTTTTATGGAGTAAGTGGGTTAAATCCTAGGTGCCTTTATCATCTTTTATATCAAATCAAAAGTGTGGTCTCGACATGTATAAACGAGGCAAGTTCTAGAATAACAGGTTCAAAGTTGACACTCATAATCAATAAAGTGAGCACGAAAAAGAATATATGCTCTATAAGGCTCAAAATCTCACAAAAACTATGGTGTTTTTGACCTCAATCCTATAAATTTCAAACTTCAAAGAATACTCAAATTCAGTTCAACGACCTATTAATTTTTAATTTTTAGAAAGCGAGACTTATCATGCTCGATTCTCTAGTATCCTTGATTTAATCATCAATGCACAATTAACTCGATTTACTCTAAAACATATCAATAAAAATCATACATCATAAGAAATTTCATCCTAATTAGTAATAAGAAAAATACTTTTGAACAAGACTAAATTCGAGTTTTGAGAATAATACAAAAGTCGGTACTTTTACCACCCACACTTAAGATGTACATTGCCCAATGTACAAAGAAAGATAAACAATTATGTAATAATAAAATCAAATGAGAAGAGAAGTAACACTTCTGAATTTTGGATGAAGTCGATGAAAAGAAATCGGATAAGATTGGAGGTGAGCGTGGGAAGCGTGTCGAACCATTTGAAATTAAATCCTCAAAGTAGCCAGACTTGGTTTTATTGTATCATAAGCTAAATCTAAATATCATCAAGAATAAGAAGAAGAAAATAAAATAAAATAAAATAAAATAAAGTAAAAAATAATGATGAAATAAAATAGAAACAAAATAAATAATGGAAAATGAAAGACAACTAGAAAAATGGGGAATGAGGTTTAAATAGATATGTAGCCCGTGTTTTGGGATTTTGAATTTTGAACGCATCGGTGTTCGGGCATGGCCGTGGGTGTCGTGGCACGCTGTGTCTTTCTTCACAGTCATTCAATGGAAGTGCTCCTCGATGTTCGATAAGTCGAATGTTGGCGCGGTTGGGAGGCAAGGCCGTGTTTATCCGTGCTTGACAAGTCAAGAACCTCGCATAGAGGCGTGCGCAGGTGTGGAATAGTATCGCATCCGTCTTTGGAAAAGTTTATTCCTGTTTCATTACCGGCTAACAGACGCGCTATGGTTCAACCCCTAGCTTACATGGCCACGGGCATGCCGTGTGTAAGTAATGTGGCCTAGAAATCTGCTCTTTGGTTAGTTTATGGTTAGGTGCTAAAAGAAAAATAAAAAATAAAAAATAAAAATAAATTAAAAAGAATGTAAAATGGGGTTAGTGCTCGGGTTGCCTCAGAAGTGCTCGTTATAGTCTTAGCTAGACTTTACCTCTCATTTGTATGGTCATGGTGGTTTGAGGAGGTGGAAATCCTTTCTCATTCGTTCAACTCGATTATGGATATAAAATTTAAGTAGAGAAATGTTTACCTCAAAAGTGTTGAATTTAAGATTGCTTACCTCGACTAAGTATAGGAACACATTAAGTACCTCAAAAGTGATTTCTTCATTTGCCTTGAGTTCGAATTGGAAATTTGAGGGTCTTCCTTATTCAACAATACCTAATCCTCTATTTTGATGTGATTTGTTGTTCCTATCAGCTGTAGGGTTTTCTTGGTTTCACTTCGTGTGGTTACGGTTCCTCATGTAATTCTTCTTTATTAGTATGAGGTCTATGAAGCTCGAGGTTTGTAGCTTTGTGGTGTTTCTGCAATGAAGGTTGAACAAGTTGGTTATCAACTGATTTTCTCACCTTTATGTTACATGGTAGGGTCGAGCTTAAAGAGTGACTATCTTGTCGCCCACACAAGTATGAGTTCTCCTACATAGATATCAATTTTAGCTCTTGCGATTGCTAAAGGGTCTTCCTAAAATTAAGGGGATCGTGTTGTCCTCATCCATGTCTAAAGCGACAAAGTCTTTGGGAATCTGAATTTATCAATTTTATTAGAACATTTTCTATTATACCCTAGGAATTCTTATAGTTTTATCGGTTAATTGGATGCTCATCCTAGTTTGTCTAGGTTTCCCTGACCTAGTTGTTTAAACATTTTGTAAGGCATAACATTGATGCTTGCCTAAATCTACTAACGCATTATCAATAGATAAACTACCAATTAAACATGGAATTGTAAAACTCCCGGATCTTTTAATTTCGTGGGGTTTATTTTGTAGAATTCTTGAGCACATTGCATTTAGCTCCACGTGGTGCTCTTCGTCTAATTTAGTTTGTTGGTCAAGAGCTATCTTAAAATTTCCTCGATGCAGTATCCGAAAAAGCTTTGAGAAGGAAGTTAATATAATTTCTTTAAGAGTTTAATAAACTTACCAAACATTCCTCCGATTGTCTTTTTCATTGCCGGGATAAGGTATGCAAGGTTGATTCTCCTTGATTACGGTTTTTGCTTTTCTTGTGCTACACATATCTTACCTTCGTCTACCTTGTTTTCTTGTATCGAGTTTGGTTTATCTAACCCTTAATGTCTTGGTGAGATGGCTTGAATTTGCTCATTTGGGTTAACCTCGGTGTTACTTGGCGGGCGTCTAGTTGTTGTATTAGCTTTGAGATGTCCCACCGACCTAGTAAGTTCTCCAACTTGATTCTCGATCCTTTGATCGATTTTTGTTGTTCATCAAGTCTGCTTTAGTCTTTTGGGCGAGAATCAGTGGTGCCATGAAATTAAATCGACATCTCTTCAAGATTCAGCTCCTCTTCTTGTTGGTGAGGTGGTTGTTGAAAACCTGAGGAAGTTTCAACCTTTGGCTATTTTGATAATTCCGAGAAATTGGGATGGTACTTCCAACTTGCATTATAAGTGTCACTATATAAATTATTTTGATATCTAGAATAGTTACGTATAGTGAGCTTGCTCGTTTTCCATGCCATATCCTAGGGTGGGTACTCGAGATTCACGCCTCTAGATTCAAATCATATTGTATTTACGGATGTACTGCGAGGACTATACCAATCATCAATCTTTTCATCATCTCAACTTATTAGATAATCTGGTGACCACGCCGAGGTTGAAAACACTAGTTGCTTTAGTAGGAATTGCCCCATGCCTTGCCACCGATAATTATTGGGCCATCTTTCCATAGGCTAAAATTATCTACCAAAAGCAAAATAGAGTAAAAATTAGCAAAGTAAAAGAAATAATAATAAAGAATAATATAATAATAAATTACAAATAAAAAAATTGGCTAAAGTAATAGAAATAGAGCTTTCTTAATATTTTAGAGTTCCCGAACAACGGCTAAAAACTTGATCAACGTAAGCAGTCTAGTTTTAAAATTTATAAAGAATGATCGAACACAGAGACTAACTATGACAATGATAGAGGCAAGTTCACATATCGAAAGAGTATAGTTAAGGAAAGAATATCTTATCGAACCCAAGGAACCTAAAAGTACTACTACTCACTTTCTTTCTATTATTTAGAAATATGGAGTGATTGGTTGATTTATCTAAAACTAATGAAATAATTTAAACTAAAATGCAAAGATAAATGAATAAATTGGGAAAAGACTTTGGAAAACTCGGTTGAGAAAAGGCGATACCCTCAGGAAGAATACACCTATGACTTCACTCATTATTTATCCCTAAACCATATGATTTCTTTACTTAGCTTGATCCGTGAAACTCTCAACCTATATTAAACCTTCTCTCAAGCGAATGACGTCTAACCTTAGGTTAATTAGTGGAACTCTCGTTCTTTATAATAACCCCATAAGGAAGCGATAAATCGATCAATGGATTCCCATTAGGTTTCACCTTAATCCAGCAAAATCTCGTAACCCTATCTCTAGGCGCTGATCAACTCCGCTTAATTATGCTAGATCTACTCGAGCAGGGTCTATTCCTCCTCCACCTAAGCACATGATTAAATTAAGCAACATAATTAAGAACAAACAAAGTATTTATCATATAAATTGAAAACAATAACAAAATCCATCATAGGTTTCATCCCATTCGGTATCTCTGAAAGGTTTAGTTCATAACTAAATAAGAAAACATCTCAAGAGAAAGGATAAAACAAAACATTAGAAATCCTAAACCCCTTGAAGGAATTGAAGGAGAGATCCTCCGTCTTGAGTAGAATTCGACTCATCGAGATGGATCAACTGGCTATCTTCGAGTAATTCCTATATGAGTAAAGCTAAAACTGCTAAAACTTGGCGCCTTGAATAGCAGCCTTGGGGTGTTTATATATACTTTGGGATGCTTTACTTGGCTCCTAAATACTCATAATTTAAGCATAATTCATTCTAGGTGTTTAAGTAGACTTAGGATTGCGTTTTAGGCTCAAGCATCCTAATCCGTGAAATTACTCTTTCCGTGGCAGAACGCGGTCATGCTACCGTGTAAGTCGTCTTCTAGCCCATCTATATTACATTGATTTAGGTACGGCTATTAGCGCGGCAGTACCGCGTCAGTACGGTTGTGCTTTAAATGCATCAATTGGGGCATGGCCGTGTGAAGTGAATGGCAAAACGGTAGTGTGAAGTCCGTGTCGTCTCGATTTCTTGGTTGGCCACCTTGGTCCATTTAAGCCTGTTTATGTTTTTTATCCTTAGGTGCTTTCACGGCATAAGACACGAAAAGAAAGGATTAAGAGCACCTTTTACATAACGAGGATAAATTCATCCAAAAGCATACTAAATGTGGGATTAAAATATGTTACTTTTAGGTTTATCGGGGCCTTAGCCCTATACAGAATAGTGTGGGTCTAAGCCCAATACGATGTCGATGCAGATAGTACAAACATGTAACTGACCCAAGTCCATCCAGCACACCACTCGTACCAACCAACACACCATGTGGGGATATAAATCGACCCATCCAACCATCACACCAATATCATGACAAAGCGCGATGTAAGAATGCGGTATGTTTACCGATGCCGATAAGTGTGGCAAAGCCACGATGTCGATGAATGTGACATAGTCAGCGATCGATGCTTCCTCCATAATCCCAACCCCATGCGGGATGTCAAGTCATAAATATTACATATATGCAATGTGTCATCCGAGTAAAGTCATACAAATATCGATCAACCTACCACTAAGGTATAATGGTCATTTCCAAGATTAGAGGTAAAATAGTAATTTTACCCTAGGGGTATTTGGTCATTTTACCCATTTTGGGGTCTTGATACAGATAACGACCCTTTACAAGGTCTACAATCATCTTGAATGTCTTAGATAACCCACATGACCGAATAGTGTAAATATGCCTAAGTGGACCCACATGCCGTTAGCCGCTATTTAGCCCAAATTAAGTCATGACTATCGATCACCATAGCGCAATCCATAATTTATCACTTCTGTAAGTTTTACGATGTGGGGCCCCGAACCCGTTAGGCCCACACGACCATTTTGGCCCATCATGGCCCAAGGCGCCCAAGCCGAGAGCGCTCGTGGCGACCACTATAGTCTGTCACCCATGATCTATAGGCTTGTTAACCACACAAGTCATCGTACGCTCGTGGGGCCTCAATGCCAAAATTTCAACGTTTGACTTTTGGCTTTTTCGATTCAAGTAAAATAAGGGTGTGAATACACTCTTCAATTTTCTAACGATAACGATTTATGGTATGCATCAAACACACACACACACGCTTTGTTATGGGTTGTAGTTGAAGTGCTTCAATATTAAACACCTATGACAACAACCTCATCAATTAGTCTCAAACCCTCATTAATCCATCACCATAATATTGAAAACACTTTAAGCAGTTCACGCTACTTACCAATCAACAACCCAATCTTCTCTAGTCCTAAAACCATGTATTCTTTTCAATGCTATACCTTCACAAGAGCGCTTAATCGATTCATACGAATCTATAACCCCATAAGAATATGTATATACTATGCTTAAAGCACTTACCACGAATCAAAAGATCCCTTACAGGGAAAAGTAATCGCCTACCCATTGGTTAAGGGAAGCGAGTCATCTAGCAACATTCGAGCGAAAAAGAAGGTGTTAGATAAACTTATCTATCTGACGAACAAGGAGAAAATAGCCTTTACTTAAGAGATACATAATCGAGCATGGAGAAAAGCCAACCAAGATGTGGCTAGAGTAACCACTTACCAATAAATCGAAGATTAAGAAATGTTTAACGAAGAAAGAAGGTGTTTAGGCCTTAACAAATTGACCAACACAAGAAGAACAAAGGTTTGAGAGAGAAGTATTAATTATCTTGAAAGAAAAGAAATAATGAGAGGAAAGAAGAAGTTGAGTTCGGCTAGAAGAAAGGAAAAGGCAACAAATATTTGACTATGAGTGGTTCACATTTTTTGAAACAAGGAAGAGAAAAAGTTTGAGAAGAAATGACACAAAACTTTTGGTATTTTGGCATAAGATTCGGTAAAAGTCTTGTGCTAAACAAATCCAGAAGAAACACAAGTGATTACCAAAGAAATTGGCACTAGAGAGAAAAAGAGCCAAAAATGCAAAAACCCCAAAATGACTATGAGAAAATTCGGCACCTACTAAAAACACCATTTGCCAAAAATTCATATCCCAAACCCCATATCGAATTTTGCACCAACAAGCTACCCATTTAATTTCAACTCTTCCTCCAATCTCCAGCTCCTAAAATCTCCCGATACTCTCCCCTATCCCTCCTGATATCCTTCACAACCATCCTACAAGAATTCAAACTCTTCAATGCTAGAGTTGAATCCAACACAAACTCTTACCGCCCCAGTTAACAAAATAAGCGCTCCTGCTTAACATGGGATTTGAACCCTTGCCTCTCCTATGCTCCACCTTACATGCCACCACAACACAAGCTCCTTTTGTGACTTAAAACAAGCACCATACTTAATAAGACCCATGTGTCAATGTCCGGATACCTTTAGGGCAAAACTAAAATTTTCCAAGGCCATAACTCGGACCGGGCCCTAAACCCCACAACACACCCCCAATTATCTAGCCAACACACCATACATGCAATTTATCAAATCATACAAAAATTTACCGACCCTATATTTTGGGGCATTACAACTCTACCCTTTAAAGAAATTTTGGCCTTAAAATTTACTTGGTCGAGAATAGGTAAGGTATTATTGTTTCATCACCTCCTCGGGCTCCCACGTGGCTTCCTCGATCAGTGATTACGCCTAAAGCACCTTGACCAAAGGAACAAATTTCCTCCTTAATACCTTAACATCACGATCCAATATTTGTGGTTCTTCATCAAAAGTCAAATCGGTCTAGCATCAATCTCCTAAACCGTTATTATGTGAGGGACTAGAATGGTATCGCCTCGGCATGGACCGTAGAATACATCATGTATCGGTTTAACTCGAAACCTTTCGAGTTGATAGGCGTAGATCCACACACTTTAATATACGGTGAGTCCGATGAATCTAGGCTCAATTTGCCTTTAGTCCAAATCTCGAATCCTCTTCGTGGTGAGACCTTCAAAAATGCATAATCTCCCGAGTACTCTATCTCTTTACGCTTTAAATCAACATACGACTTACGTCTATCGATGCTTCCTTTAACCGATCTCAAATCAACTTTTCTTTGGTTTGAAACTAACTCGGCCCCAAAAATCACCGCTCACCAAGTTCATCCAGCGGTGAGGGGTACGACACCTATGACCATATAACGCATAAATGCGGTGCCATCAATATCTTGGCTTGGTAGCTATTGTTATATGCAAACTCTGCTAATGGCAAGTAGTCTTCCCAACGCATTTGAAATCAATTCCACTTCTTAGCATGTCCTACAATATCTAAATCACCATCTACGGTGACTGTGTCGTCGAGGATGAAATGCATTCTTGATGTCCAACCTTGTACCCAAAGCCTCGTGTAACTTTCCGAGAATCGAGATGTGAATCTAGGATCTCTTTTGAAATGATAAGCGGTACCCCATGCAATCTCACAATCTCGTACATATAACAGCCAACCTGCGTGAATAAATAGTGTGAATGGATATAAAGTGGGCGATTTAGTCAGTTGGTCAACAATAACCCATATCGAGTCCTTCTAGTTGGCGTTAGGGTAACCCACTTACAAAATCCATAGTTACCCTCTCCCTTCCAAACTAGAATCTTTATTGGTCGCAGCAACCTAGAAGGTAATTGGTGCTCGGCCTTAACTTGTTAGCATGTCAAACACTTACCCATGAAGTTAGTAACCTAGCGTAAGCCACGGCCACTAGTACAATTCCGCAAAATCTCGATACAACTTGTTTCCACGGGATGTATAGAATAAGGACTACTATGCCTCTTGGGATAGACTACCTCGGATCAAAATCTCGGTATACAAACTCCCCACGGAAACATAATACTCCCTTACTATTCAACCCAAATCCATGGTCTCCCTTCTCAACCAATCGAAAATGAGGAACCAATGATTGACCCAACAATTGCTTCTCCTTAATTCGATCAGTCAAGGTCGGTCTCACTTGGAGTTTAGCCAACAAACTACCATCCTCAAATAGGCTGAGATGAGAAAACATTGCTCTCAGATCAGATACTACCTTAAAGCTCAATGCATCAACTACTACGTTAGCTTTACCAAGATGGTACTCAATCGAACACTCATAATCCTTAATCAACTCTATCTATCTTCATTGCCTAAGATTTAACTCATTCTGAGTAAGGAGGTACTTAAGGCTTTTATGGTCTATGTAAATAATAGACTTCTCATCGTATAAATAATCCCTCCAAATCTTCAGTGCAAATATCACTGTAGCTAACTCCAAGTTGTGTGTGGGGTAATTCGGCTCGTAAGGCTTAAGCTGGCGGGAGGCGTAAGCAACCAGCTTACCCTCTTGCATCAAAACTCAACCCAATCAAGTGTGCGGCGCGCCGAGTAGATAATGAACTCCTTCCCGGACTACTGATGTATTAACACGGGGCTTGATTAGAACTTTCTTGGTTTCTCAAAACTCTCTTGTTGCATATCATTCAAATTAAATGGTACCCCTTTGCACAGTAACTTAGTTAGAGGTACAACAATCAGTGAAAACCCCTCAACAAAACGTGTGTAATACCCAACCAGACCAGAAAACTTCGAATCTCAAATACAGTCTTTCATAGTTTCCAATCTAATATGGTTTAATTTTTTGAGGATCAACCCTAATCCCCTCGACAAACACCACGTGACCCAGAAATGTCACTTCTCGGAACTAGAACTCACACTTACCGAACTTTACGTATAGCTATTTTTCCCTTAGAATCTACAAAAAAATTTGAAGATGTGCATCATGATCCTCATCGATTCTTGAATACACTAGGATGTCGCTATAAACACAACTACAAAGCCCGATCCAAATAGAATGGAATACCCAGTTCATCATATCCATGAAGCGGCGAGTGCATTCGTCAACCCAAAGCGGCATTACTAGAAACTCGTAATGACCATAAAGTCCTAATACGCTTTAATACACATGCCTCCTTAACCCCGGTGGTACCCATATCAAAGATCTATCTTGGAGAAAATCAAAGCTCCTGCAATGGGTCAAATAGATCATCTATCCTCGGTAAAGGTACTTGTTCTTAATCGTCGGTTTGTTCGATTGATGATAATCGATGCATGTGCGCATAAATCCATCCTTCTTCTTCACGAATAACACCGGTGCTCCCCATGAGACACACTTGGCTAAAGAATCCTCGATCCAATTCTTGAATTTGATCCTTTAACTCCACCGGTTCTTTCGTACCATCCTATAAGGGTGATGGACATCGGGCTGTGCAAATAGGAGCTCAATGAATTTAACCTTACGATTGAGAGGCAACCCGGAAGCTCTTTGGAAATACATCTAAAACTCCTTAATAGTTGACATCTTCAATTGAAGGACCTTTAGAATCGAAATTACTAACATAAGCTAAAACGTCTCACACCCTTGCAACCAATTTATCGCCTTTAATCTGATTACATTAGACAGATAATCTCTTTGCTCCCTAACACAACCACCTCCTCATCCTCAAAAGACTTATATCACTAAAGCATACCCATAGTTAGCCATGCCAAGAGCTAGTCATCATCAAATATTTACAAGCCATTCATTGGCAAATTTAACTTATACATCAACAACAAGAATATTTTATTTCTCAATTTAATTTGGCTTAAAAGCCTCACACATGATCACAATTCACATTTCCTACATATTCTTACATCATAAGTATGGACTTAGCTCTTTGCCATTGATGCATAAACTTAGCTCTTTGTCATCTTTACATGCTTAGCTCTTTTGCCCGTTGAACTATTCGAAATATTAGAGGATACTCAATCTCATCATACATGTATCACAATGCCAATGCCATATCCCAGATATGGTCTTACACGGATCTCTTAGCTCGATGTCGATGCCATGTCCTAGACATGTTCTTATACGAGATCGCATATAAATGTCGATGCCATGTCCTGCATATGGTCTTACATGAGATCTTCTTTTGGTGTCAAGCCATGTCCTGGACATGGTCTTACACGGACCTACATTTGGTGCCAATGCCATGTCCTGCATATGGTCTTATACGGACCTTTCTTATCTCATGTGGTGACATAGGTATCCTCGTTATTCCGAATCTTCAACCGAGACTTTAACTTTACATATTCTCATTATTTTCTCTTTGAGGCATCCTTAGTCGATTTTCATAGGAATGGCATTCATCATCATGATATTAAGCAATTTAAAATATAAACACACAATGAAGCTTTAATTTCATACAAACTTACATCGGTACCAAAATGGCAAAAAGGGACCTGACCGTCAGTTACTCATTTTCCCCCGTTCTAAGTCTGAACCTCATTTCCTTTGATCTATAACATCACATTTAGCTTACTTATTATTCAAATTATTCATTGTGACCCAAAAATCATACTATGGTAAAATTATGTTTTTGCCCCTAAACTTTATCATATTTACACTTTTGCCCCTAGGCTTGTAAAATGATTTTATTCAATTTCCTTGTATTTTAGACCTAGTAGAACCATTTTCATAACTATAGTAGTCCAAAATTTGCATTCATTCACATATTTTCATACTTTTTTAACTTTTTACAAATTAGTCCTTTTATGCGATTTCATCGAAAATCACTTAGTAAAATCATTTACTGCCCACCGAGCATTCATATTATACCATTAGACATCAAAGCACATGCATTTCTTCCATGGGTAAATTTTTAAACACAAACCCTAGCTCAAAATAATGGTAGAAATAGCTAAATCGAGTTACGGGGATCTCAAAAAATGTAAAGAACATTAAAAACGGGGCTTGGATGCACTTACTATTGAACTTTAAAGCTTTAAAACCCCATCCATGGCTTCCCCCATGCTAAATTCGACCAAGGAAGAAGATGGAAAAAGGTTTTTGGCTTTTATTTTGTCTTTTAGTCCATTTAATTACCAAATTACCAAAATGCCCCTAACTTAAAAATATCCTATTTCACTTATCTAATGACCATTTTTTTTCCAAAAATTTAACCAATAGTCTAATTTCCATTTAAGGACCTCCAATTTATAATTTCATAGAAATTGGACACTTCTATCATGTAGAACTCAACTTTTGTACTTTTTACAATTTTATCCTTTTGACTAAATTGAGTGCCCAAACGTCAAAATTTTCGAACGAAACTTTCACGAAATCTTTCTATGAAATCGTAGACCATAAAAGTAAAATAAAAATAAGATTTTCCTCGTCGAATTTGTGGCCCCAAAATCACTTTTTTGATTAGACCCAAAATCGGGTTGTTATAGTTAATGTGCTCATTTTGGGAAGTATGCTCGATGAACACGTGATTCAGCTCGAGTTGTTACATAGTTGATGGATGTGTTTTCAATTGGTGTTGTCTTTGTTTTATAATGTGAATTTGGCTATTTGAATGGCTTATTATTTACTTATAACTTAACGTATTATTTGTTTTTAATGTTGAGCTTTAGACCCTAGTCAAAATAGTGGTTTTGAAACCATAAATTCGAGGTCATAAAATTATTTTAATATTATTTTGGCATTTACAATATGTAAATTTATATGTGTGAAAATTTCATGATTTAATTTTATCGGTTGGTTGGTTAATTTGATAAAAGGACTTAATCGCAAAAATGCAAAAGTTGTATGCTATTTGTTAATGTGCTATATTGCTATGGCTTATTAATTATGAAGTCCTTATTATGCAAATGGACCATTGAAATGGTTAATGGACAATAATGACCATGCACTAAGTGTTTATAAATTATATTAATTAAGGTTGAATAAGTAATTTTAGAAATAAGGTTATTATTAAATAAAACAAAGTTAAAATATGCTTATATTAATGCATGTTCAACCGAATATAGAGAAAAATTTTGGCACCTTTAAATTTTGATTTAGGTATGTGATTTTTGTTCGGTTTTTGATGATTTTTACGTTTTTGAGGTCGTTGCTTCGTATAGTAGCTAGCCCATGCATAAATTCATGAAATTGATTATGATTTTGAGTTATGCCATTGTTGATAATGTGAGCTTTGTGAGGTTTGATGATAGAAAATAATTGTTGGATGATAGGTAAATGTATTTTGTATTGGGATTTTTGATGATTTTGATTATTATTGTAACACCCCAAACTCGGCCTAGATGTTACGACGAACCTGGCGTGTCATATCGGAGTGCTTTTCTAAAATAGGACTTGTTGTTAAGAATTTGATTTCATAAACCCTTTTAGTTTTTTTTTTCTTTTATTGCTTGAGAAAGTTTGGCAAGTGAAGTTGTTACTAATTGAAATCAATTTGTCAAAACGATTGCCAAACTTATCATAGTTGATTCCTCAAATTGAATAAAACCGCGGAAGCTTTTAGAAACCTTGAAGTTTAACATGCGTGTTTTCCTTGAAAAAGGTATTATTTCAAAAACTCATCTTTTCCTAGTTTAGCAGTTTACAGTAAAAAATCAAAGCCCAAATAAAAGTTAAACCACAAATGGCCTTATAACAAACCAAAACCCAATATGAAATTTAAGGTAAATAAAGTCAAATGAAAAAAAAAACTACGTTCGTGTGGCCACCTCCAAGTCCCTCGCGGCTCCAAATCATCTAAGGCTAGGGATTACCTATACAGTTAAAAAGAAAAGGGTGAGTTTATGAAAACTCAGTGTGTAATCCCCTAATAGTCAATCAATAAACAGTGCATACAACAACAGTCTGACCCTTATCCCTATGTAGTAAAAGTACAGTCTGGGCCTGATCGCTGCAAAATAGTCTAGTTTTAAAAATTTATAAAGAATGATTTAATCTGTAGACTAACTATGACAATGATAGAGGCAAGTTCACCTATCGAACAATAGTATAGTTAAGGCAAGAATATCTTATCGAACCCAAGGAACCTAAAAATACTACTACTCACTTTCTTTCTATTATTTAGCCTCAAATATGGAGTGATTAGTTGATTTATCTAAAACTAATGAAATACTTTAAACTAAAATGCAAAGATAAACGAATAAATTGGGAAAAGACTTTGGAAAACTCAGTTGATAAAGACGATACCCTCGTGAAGAATCCACCTATGACTTCACTTATTATTTATCCTTAAACCATATGATTTCTTTACTTAGCTTAATCCGTGAGACTCCTAACCTATATTAAACCTTCTCTCAAAGCGAATAACGCCTAACCTTAGGTTAATTAGTGGAACTCTCATCCTCTTATAATAACCCCTAAGGAAGCAATAATCGATCAATGGATTCCCATATTAGGTTTCACCCTAATTTGGCAAAATCTCATAACCCTATCTCTAGGCGCCTCGATCAACTCCGCTTAATTATGCTAGATCTACTCTCGGCGTGGTCTATTCCTCCTCCACCTAAGCACACCAGATTAAATTAAGCAACATAATTAAGAAAAAACTACGTATTTATCATATAAATTCAGAAAATAATAACAAAATCCATCATAGGTTTCATCCCCTTCAGGTATCTAAAGGGTTTAGTTCATAACTAAATAAGAAAACATCTCAAGAGAAAAGATAAAACAAAACATTAGAAATCCCTAAAACCCCTGAAGGAATTGAAGGAGAGATCCTCCGTCTTGAGGAGAATTTCAGCTCTTCGAGATGGATCAACTGGCTATCTTCGAGTAATTCCCTAAATGGGTAGGGCTCTGGCAGAAAACTCTGCTAAAATTTGACACCCTTGAATAGCCACCTTAGGGTGTTTATATATACTTTTGGGATGCTTATACTTGGCTCCTAAATACTCATAATTTAAGCATAATTCATTCCTAGGTGTTTAAGTAGACTTAGGATTGCTTTTCTTAGGCTTCAAGCATACGAATCCGAGTGAAATTGATCTTTCTCGTGACAGGGGCACGGTCATGGCACGCTTGTGTAAGTCATCTTCTAGCCCGTGTCTCTATTCTGTTGATTTAGGCACGGCTGTGGCACGGCTGTGCATGACGAGGTATAGGCCGTGCTTCAAGTCTGTCAATTGGGGCATGGCCGTGTGAAGTGAATGGTAAGGCACGGCCGTGTAGCTTGAAGTCCAGGCCGTGTCAATTTCTTGGGTTGGCCCAATTTGGTCCGTTTTAAGCCCATTTTACGTTCTTTTTATCCTTAGGTGCTTTCCTAAGCATAAGACATGAAAAGAAAGGATTAAGAGCACCTTTTTACATAAATCGAGGATAAATTCATCCAAAAGCATACTAAATGTGGGATTAAAATATGTTACTTTTACGATTTATCAAATACACCCACACTTAAGCTTTTGCTTGTCCTCAAGCAAAATTCTCAACTTACATTTAAAACGAACTTTCCATAATTCATAATTCCTATCGAAAATATCTTATCATAATTCATAGATAATTTATACATGGATAATTCAACTCAAATAGTCATAAAGATTCAATTACGATAAGTCATACCTTTGTCATACAAAAACATAGGTGTCTCCACTTATCTAAGTAATTACCTTTAATTCAAAATCGACAAGGATTGACATCCTCACAAAAGATTCACTCAAATCACTCGAAGTGTTTAAGGTTCAAGAATAAGCACTCATAAGTCGAACCTGAAAAGTTAATCCCATAGACTTGCCTGAAAATCAAATCTCCACCACTGTATATGAGATGATACACAAATCAAAAGGTCTTTAATCAGGGTTATAACAGGGCTTGGGTTAAATGGTGTGGATAAAGGCTGAATTAGAAGGTTAGAGTCGAGACTGACTTGACAATTTACCTAACTAGAAACAATGAACTAAATATGAATATTTACATCGAATGAAAACTAATAATACTTACTATTGATAATTACTCTATAATAAAGAGTATTTTCATCACTTGAAATTTTATAATACTTTAATACAGGCTTTTTCTTCAACAATTGGTGTTTTAAATGCTCTAAGCTTCTTCTTCTTTTTTTTAAGAACAAACTAAGATATTACATCATAAATGATAAATGTAACTATTGAACTAATATAATTTGGTAACTTAATCAAATCAAACCTCGATTAAAGGGTAGTCAAAAGTAAGGGAGATAACAAATACAAAGGGGTTTTGGGTTAATATTAGTGGGTGAGACAATAAAAATGTTGTTAGGATTCAACGGGGTTCACTAGGGGTTAATTTGTGAAGGTAGGCTTTTTATGGAGTAAGTGGGTTAAATCCTAGGTGCCTTTATCATCTTTTTATATCAAATCAAAAGTGTGGTCTCGACATGTATAAACGAGGCAAGTTCTAGAATAACAGTTCAAAGTTGACACACTCATAATCAATAAAGTGAGCACGAAAAAGAATATATGCTCTATAAGGCTCAAAATCTCACAAAAACTATGGGTGTTTTTGACCTCAATCCCTATAAATTTCAAACTTCAAAGAATACTCAAATTCAGTTCAACGACCTATTAATTTTTAATTTTTAGAAAGTAGACTTATCATGCTCAATTCTCTAGTATCCTTCAGATTTAATCATCAATGCACAATTAACTCGATTTACTCTAAAACATATCAATAAAAATCATACATCATAAGAAATTTCATCCTAATTAGTAATAAGAGAAAATACTTTTGAACAAGACTAAATTCAGATTTTGAGAATAATACAAAAGTCGTACTTTTACCCCCACACTTAAGATGTACATTGCCCTCAATGTACAAAGAAAGATAAACAATTATGTAATAATAAAATCAAATGAGAAGGGAGAAGTAACACTTCCTAAATTTTTGGATGAAGTCGATGAAAAGAAATCGGATAAGATTGGAGGTGAACGTGGGGAAGCGTATCGAACCATTTGAAATTAAATCCTCAAAGTAGCCAGCTTGGTTTTATTGTATCATAAGCTAAATCTAAATATCATCAAGAATAAGAAGAAGAAAATAAAATAAAATAAAATAAAATAAAGTAAAAAAAATAATGATGAAATAAAATAGAAACAAAAATAAATAATGGAAAATGAAAGACAACTAGAAAATGGGGAATGAGGTTTAAATAGATATGTAGCCCGTGTTTTGGGATTTTGAATTTTGAACGCATCCAGGGTGTTCGAGCATGGCCGTGGGTGTCGTGGCACGCTTGTGTCTTTCTTCACACAGTCATTCAATACGGGCGTGCTCCTCTGATGTTCGATAAGTCAGAATGTTGGCACGGTTGGGAGGCAAGGCCGTGTTTATCCCGTGCTTGACAAGTCAAGAACCTCAAGATAGGGCGCCGAGACGGTGTGGAATAGTATCACATCCCATGCTGGAGAAAGAAGTTTATTCCCTATTCGTACACGGCTAACAGCACGCCTATGGTTCAACCCCTAGCTTCTACATGGCCACGGGCATGCCCGTGTGTAGAGCTGTGTGGCCTAGAAATCTGCTCTTTGGTTAGTTTATGGTTAGGTGCTAAAAAGAAAAAGAAAATAAAAAATAAAAAATAAAAAATAAATTAAAAAGAATGTAAAAATGGGGTTAGTGCTCGGGTTGCCTCCCGAGAAGTGCTTGTTTATAGTCTTAGCTAGACTTTACCTCTCATTTGTATGGTCATGGTGGTTTGAGGAGGTGGAAATCCTTTCTCATTCGTTCAACTCAATTATGGATATAAAATTTAAGTAGAGTAATGTTTATCTCAAAAGTGTTGAATTTAAGATTGCTTACCTCGACTCTGCCGTATAGGAACACATTAAGTACCTCAAAAGTGATTTCTTCATTTGCCTTGAGTTCTAAATTGGTAATTTGAGGGTCTTCCTTATTCAACAATACCTAATCCTTTATTTTGATGTGATTTGTTGTTCCTATCAGCTCGTCTGGGGTTTTCTTCGGTTTCACTTCGTGTGGTTCTGGTTCCTCATGTAATTCTTCTTTATTAGTATGAGGTCTATGGTCCGGCTCAGGTTTGTAGCTTTGTGGTGTTTCCTGCAATGAAGGTTGAACAAGTTGGTTATCAACTGAATTTACTTTCTCACCTTTAGCACTTGATGTTCTGGCCGAGTCGAGAGCTTAAAGAGTGACTATCTTGTCGCCTACATGAAGTATGAGTTCTCCTACATAGATATCAATTTTAGCTCTTGCAGTTGCTAAAAAGGGTCTTCCTAAAATTAAGGGGATCGTGTTGTCCTCATCCATGTCTAAAACGACAAAGTCTACTGGGAATACGAATTTATCATTTTTTATTAGAACATTTTGTATTATACCCCTAGGAATTCTTATAGTTTTATCAGTTAATTGAATGCTCATCCTAGTTTGTCAAGGTTTCCCTAGACCTAGTTGTTTAAACATTTTGTAAGGCATAACATTGATGCTTGCCCCTAAATCTACTAACGCATTATCAATAGATAAACTACCAATTAAACATGGAATTGTAAAACTCCCGGATCTTTTAATTTACGTGGCGCTTTATTTTGTAGAATTACTGAGCACATTGCGTTTAGCTCTACGTGGTGCTCTTCGTCTAATTTGCGTTTGTTGGTCAAGAGCTGTCTTAAAAATTTCCTCGAGTCTGGTATATGAAAAAGAGCTTTAACGAGAAGGAAGTTAATATGTAATTTCTTTAAGAGTTTAAGAAACTTACCAAACTATTCCTCTGAATTGTCTCTTTTCATTGCTTCGGGATAAGGTATGCAAGGTTGATTCTCCTTGATTAGCAATTTTTGCTTTTCTTGTGCTACCTGTATCTTACCTTCGTCTACCTTGTTTTCTTGTATCGAGTTTGGTTTATCTAACCCCTTAATGTCTTGAGCTGAGATGGCTTGAATTTGCTCATTTGGGTTAACCTCGGTGTTACTTGGCAGACGTCCTAGCTGTTGTATTAGCTTTGCGAGATGTCCCACTGACCTAGTAAGTTCTCCAACTTGATTCTCGATCCCTTTGATCGATTTTTGTTGTTCATCAAGTGCTGCTTTAGTCTTTTGGAGACGAGAATCTGTGGCTGCCATGAAATTCGTCAGCATCTCTTCAAGATTCAGCTCCTCTTCTTGTTGGTGAGGTGGTTGTTGAAAACCTAGAGGAAGTTTCAACCTTTGGCTATTTTGATAATTCCACGAGAAATTGGGATGGTACTTCCAACTTGCATTATAAGTGTCACTATATAAATTATTTTGATATCTAGAATAGTTACCTGTATAGTGAGCTTGCTCGTTTTCCATGCCATATCCTAGGGTGGGTACTCAGGATTCACCACGCCTCCTAGATTCAAATCATATTGTATTTCTGGATGTACCTGCGAGGGACTATACCAATCATCAATCTTTTTATTCATCATCTCAACTTATTAGATAACCTGGTGACCACGTCGAGGTTGAAAACACTAGTTGCTTTAGTAGGAATTGCCCCCATGCCTTGCCACTGATAATTATTCAGTGCCATCTTTTCCATAGGCTAAAATTATCTACCAAAAGCAAAATAGAGTAAAAAATTAGCAAAGTAAAAAGAAATAATAATAAAGAATAATATAATAATAAATTACAAATAAAAAAAATTGGCTAAAGTAATAGAAATAGAGCTTTCTTAATATTTTAGAGTTCCCCGACAACGGCACCAAAAACTTGATCAACGTAAAATGTCTAGTTTTAAAATTTATAAAGAATGATCGAACTCAGAGACTAACTATGACAATGATAGAGGCAAGTTCACCTATCGAACAAAGAGTATAGTTAAGGAAAGAATATCTTATCGAACCCAAGGAACCTAAAAGTACTACTACTCACTTTCTTTCTTTTATTTAGCCTGAAATATGGAGTGATTGGTTGATTTATCTAAAACTAATGAAATAATTTGAACTAAAATGCAAAGATAAATGAATAAATTGGGAAAAGACTTTGGAAAACTCAGTTGAGAAAGACGATACAACTCAGTTGAGAAAGACGATACCCTCAGGAAGAATACACCTATGACTTCACTCATTATTTATCCCTAAACCATATGATTTCTTTACTTAGCTTGATCCGTGAAACTCCCTAACCTATATTAAACCTTCTCTCGAAGTGAATGACGTCTAACCTTAGGTTAATTAGTGGAACTCTCGTTCTCTTATAATAACCCCTAAGGAAGCAATAAATCGATCAATGGATTCCCACATTAGGTTTCACCTTAATCCAAAAAATCTCAGTAACCCTATCTCTAGGCGCTAGATCAACTCCGCTTAATTATGCTAGATCTACTCTCGGTAGGTCTATTCCTCCTCCACCTAAGCACATCAGATTAAATTAAGCAACATAATTAAGAACAAACAAAGTATTTATCATATAAATTTAGAAAACAATAACAAAATCCATCATAGGTTTCATCCCATTCAGGTATCTGAAAGGTTTAGTTCATAACTAAATAAGAAAACATCTCAAGAGAAAGGATAAAACAAAACATTAGAAATCCCTAAAACCCCTTGAAGGAATTGAAGGAGAGATCCTCCGTCTTGAGTAGAATTCCGACTCATCGAGATGGATCAACTGGCTATCTTCGAGTAATTCCCTAAATGAGTAAAGCTCTGGCAGAAAACTCTGCTAAAACTTGACGCCCTTGAATAGCCACCTTGGGATGTTTATATATACTTTTGGGATGCTTTACTTGGCTCCTAAATACTCATAATTTAAGCATAATTCATTCCTAGGTGTTTAAGTAGACTTAGGATTGCGTTTCTTAGGCTCCAAGCATCCTAATCCGAGTGAAATTACTCTTTCCCGTGGCAGGGGCACGGTCATGGCACGCCCGTGTAAGTCATCTTCTAGCCCATGTCTATATTCTGTTGATTTAGGCATGGCTATGGCACGGCCGTGCACGTCGAGATACAGGTTGTGCTTTAAGTCTGTCAATTGGGGCATGGCCGTGTGAAGTGAATGGCAAGGCACGGCCGTGTAGCTTGAAGTCCAGGTCGTCTCGATTTCTTGGTTGGCCCACCTTGGTCCATTTTAAGCCCGTTTTATGTTTTTTTTATCCTTAGGTGCTTTCCTGAGCATAAGACACGAAAAGAAAGGATTAAGAGCACCTTTTTACATAACTTGAGGATAAATTCATCCAAAAGCATACTAAATGTGGGATTAAAATATGTTACTTTTACGGTTTATTAGGTCCTTAACCCTATACAGAATAGTGTGGGTCTAAGCCTAATACAGTATCGGTACAGTATAGTACAAACATGTAACTGACCCAAGTCCATCCAGCACACCACTCGTACCAACCAACACACCATGTGGGGATATAAATCGACCCATCCAACCATCACACCAATATCGCAGCAAAGCTGCCAGTAATAAGAATGCAACGTAGCTGCCAATAACAGTAAGTGTGGCAAAGCCACCAGTATCAGTGAATGTGACATAGTCAATAGTACAGTACTTCCTCCATAACAGAATCCCAACCCCATGCAGGATGTCAAGTCATAAATATTACATATATGCAATGTGTCATGCCGAGTAAAGTCATACAAATATCGATCAACCTACCACTAAGGGTATAATGGTCATTTCCCAAGATTAGAGGTAAAATAGTAATTTTACCCTAGGGGTATTTTGGTCATTTTACCCATTTTGGGGTCTTGGTACAGATAACGACCCTTTACAAGGTCTACAATCATCTTGAATGTCTTAGATAACCCACATGACCAGAATAGTGTAAATATGCCTAAGTGGACCCACATGCTCGTGTGGCCTATTTAGCCCAAATTAAGTCATGACTATGCGATCACCATAGCGCAATCCATAATTTATCACTTACTGTAAGTTTTACCAGTGTGGGGCCCCAGAACCCGTTAGGCCCACACGACCCATTTTGGCCCATCATGGCCCAAGACGACCCAAGCCCGCGAGAACGCTCATGGCAGCCACTATAGTCTGTCACCCATGATCTATAGGCTTGATTTAACCACACAAGTCATCGCACGCTCGTGAGGCCTCTAATGCCAAAATTTCAACGTTTCAGCTTTTTGGCTTTTTCCGATTCACAGTAAAATAAGGGTGTGAATACACACCTCTTCAATTTTCTAACAGTAACGATTTATGATGTACAGTCAAACACACACACACGCGCACCTGTTATGGGTTGTAGTTGAAGTGCTTCCAATATTAAACACCTATGACAACAACAACCTCATCAATTAGTCTCAAACCCTCATTAATCCATCACCATAATATTGAAAACACTTTAAACAGACTAACGCTACTTACCAATCAACAACCGCAATCTTCTCTAGTCCTAAAACCATGTATTCTTTTCAATGCTATACCTTCACAAGAACCGTTAATCGATTCATACAAATCTATAACCCCATAAGAATATGTATATACTATGCTTAAAGCACTTACCACGAATCAAAAGATCCCTTACAGGGGAAAAGTAATCGGCCTACCCATTGGTTAAGGGAAACGAGTCATCTAGCAACATTCAAACGAAAAAGAAGGTGTTAGATAAACTTATCTATACAGTGAACAAGGAGAAAATAGCCTTTCGGCCTAAGAGATACATAATCGAGCATGGAGAAAGAAGCCAACCAAGATGTGGCTAGAGTAACCACTTACCAATAAATCGAAGAGATTAAGAAATGTTTGTAACGAAGAAAAGAAGGTGTTTAGGCCTTAACAAATTCGACCAACACAAGAAGAACAAAGGTTTTGAGAGAGAAGTATTCGGCAATCTTGAAAAGAAAAGAAATAATGAGAGGGAAAAGAAGAAGTTGAGTTCGGCTAGAAGAAAGGAAAAGGCAACAAATATTTGACTATGAGTGGTTCAGCAGTTTTTGAAACAAGGAAGAGAGAAAAAGTTTGAGAAGAAATGACACAAAACTTTTGGTATTTTGGCACTTAAGATTCGGTACAAAAGTCTTGTGCTAAACAAATCCCGAAGAAACACAAGTGATTACCAAAGAAATTGGCACTAGAGAGAAAAAGAGCCAAAAATGCAAAAACCCCAAAATGACTATGAGAAAATTCGGCACCTACTAAAAACACCATTTGCCAAAAATTCATATCCCAAACCCCATATCCAAATTTTGCACCAACAAGCTACCCATTTCGGCTACAACTCTTCCTCCAATCTCCAACTCCTAAAATCTCCCTGATACTCTCCCCTTATCCCTCCTTGATATCCTTCACAACCATCCCACAAGACCAATTCAAACTCTTCAATGCTAGAGTTCGAATCCAACACAAACTCTTACCGCCCCCAGTTAACAAAATAAATGCTCCCTGCTTAATATGGGATTTGAACCCTTGCCCTCTCCTATGCTCCACACGCTACATGCCACCACAACACAAGCTCCTTTTGTGACTTAAAACAAGCACCATACTTAATAAGACCCATGTGTCAATGTCCAGATACCTTTAAGGGCAAAAACTAAAATTTTTCCAAGGCCATAACTCGGACCCAGGTTTCCTAAACCCCCCACAAACACACCCCAAATTATCTAGCCAACACACCATACATGCAATTTATCAAATCATACAAAAATTTACCGACCCTATATTTTTGGGGCATTACAACTCTACCCCTTTAAAGAAATTTTGGCCTTAAAATTTACTTGGTCAGAATAGGTAAGGGTATTATTGTTTCATCACCTCCTCAGGCTCCCACGTGGCTTCCTCGGTACCGTGATTACGCCAAAGCACCTTGACCAAAGGAACAAATTTCCTCCTTAATACCTTAACATCACGATCCAATATTTGCACTGGTTCTTCATCAAAAGTCAAATCAGGTCTAGCATCAATCTCCTAAACCGGTATTATATGTGAGGGACTAGAATGGTATCGCCTCAACATGGACACGTAGAATACATCATGTATCAGTTTAACTCAGAAGGCAACTCGAGTTGATAGGCGACCGATCCCACACACTTTAATATACGGTAGGGTCCGATGAATCTAGGGCTCAATTTGCCTTTCCGTCCAAATCTCAGAATCCTCTTCGTGGTGAGACCTTCAAAAATGCATAATCTCCCACAAAGTACTCTATCTCTTTAAGCTTTAAATCAACATACGACTTCTGTCTATCAGATGCTTCCTTTAACCGATCTCAAATCAACTTTTTCTTTGGTTTCAGAAACTAACTCCGGCCCCAAAAATCACCGCTCACCAAGTTCTGTCCAACAGGTAGGGGTGCGACACCTATGACCATATAACGCCTCGTACGGTGCCATTTGTATACTGGCTTGGTAGCTGTTGTTATATGCAAACTCTGCTAATGGCAAGTAGTCTTCCCAACTGCATTTGAAATCAATTCCACAGCTTCTTAGCATGTCCTACAATATCTAAATCACCATCTCTGACTGACCGTCAGTCTGAGGATGAAATGCATTGCTGATGTCCAACCTTGTACCCAAAGCCTCGTGTAACTTTTTCCAGAATCAAGATGTGAATCTAGGATCTCTTTTTGAAATGATAGAAACTGGTACCCCATGCAATCTCACAATCTCAGCCACGTATAACTTAGCCAACTTCTGCAACGAATAAATAGTGCGGACCGATATAAAGTGGGCAGATTTAGTCAGTTGGTCAACAATAACCCATATCGAGTCCTTCTTAGTTGGCGTTAAGGGTAACCCACTTACAAAATCCATAGTTACCCTCTCCCACTTCCAAACTAGAATCTTTATTGGCTGCAGTAACCTAGAAGGTAATTGGTGCTCAGCCTTAACTTGTTAGCATGTCAAACACTTACCCATGAAGTTAGTAACCTAGCGCTTAAGCCCTGGCCACTAGTACAATTCACGCAAATCTCGATACAACTTGTTTCCACCAGGATGTATAGAATAAGGACTACTATGTGCCTCTTGTAAGATAGACTACCTCAGATCAAAATCTCTCGGTATACAAACTCCCCCACGGAAACATAATACTCCCTTACTATTCAGCCCAAAATCCATGGTCTCCCCCTTCTCAACCAATCGAAAACGAGGAACCAACGATTGACCCAACAATTGTTTCTCCTTAATTCGATCAGTCAAGGTCGGTCTCACTTGGAGTTCAGCCAACAAACTATCATCCTCAAATAGGCTGAGATGAGAAAACATTGCTCTCAGATCAGATACTACCTTAAAGCTTAGTGCATCAACTACTGCCTTAGCTTTACCAAGATGGTACTCAATCGAGCACTCATAATCCTTAATCAACTCTATCTATCTTAATTACCTAAGATTTAACTCATTCTGAGTAAGGAGGTACTTGAGGCTTTTATGGTCTATGTAAATAATAGACTTCTCATCGTATAAATAATCCCTCCAAATCTTCAGTGCAAATATCACTGTAGCTAACTCCAAGTTGTGTGTGGGGTAATTCGACTCGTAAGGCTTAAGCTGGCGGGAGGCGTAAGCAACCACCTTACCCTCTTGCATCAAAACTCAACCCAATCAAGTGTGCGATGCATCAGAGTAGATAATGAACTCCTTCCCAGACTCTGGATGTATTAACACAGGGGCTTCAGTTAGAACTTTCTTCAGTTTCTCAAAACTCTCTTGTTGCATATCATTCAAATTAAATGGTACCCCTTTGCACAGTAACTTAGTTAGAGGTGCAACAATCAGTGAAAACCCCTCAACAAAACGTGTAATACCCAACTGCACGTAAAACTTCAATCTCAAATACGCCTTTCATAGTTTCCAATCTAATATGGTTTAATTTTTTGAGGATCAACCCTAATCCCCTCGACAAACACCACATGACCCAGAAATGTCACTTCTCGGAACTAGAACTCACACTTGCTGAACTTTACGTATAGCTATTTTACCCTTAGAATCTACAAAAAAATTTGAAGATGTGCATCATGATCCTCATTGATTCTTGAATACACTAGGATGTCGTCTATAAACACAACTACAAACTGATCCAAATAGGGCTGGAATACCCAGTTCATCATATCCATGAAAGCAGCAGGAGCATTCGTCAACCCAAACGGCATTACTAGAAACTCGTAATGACCATAACTAGTCCTAAATACAGTTTAATACACATCTGCCTCCTTAACCCTTAGCTGATGGTACCCATATCAAAGATCTATCTTGAGAAAATCAAAGCTCCTTGCAGCTGGTCAAATAGATCATCTATCCTCGGTAAAGGGTACTTGTTCTTAATCGTCAGTTTGTTCAGTTGATGATAATCGATGCATGTGCGCATAGATCCATCCTTCTTCTTCACGAATAACACTGGTGCTCCCCATGAGACACACTTGGCTAAATGAATCCTCGATCCAGTAGTTCTTGAATTTGATCCTTTAACTCCACCAGTTCTTTCTGTACCATCCTATAAGGGGTGATGGACACCAAACTGTACCAAGTAGGAGCTCAATGCCGAATTTAACCTTACGATTCGGAGGCAACCCAGGAAGCTCTTTAGGAAATACATCTAAAAACTCCTTAATAGTTCTGACATCTTCAATTGAAGGACCTTTAGAATCAGAATTACTAACATAAGCTAAAATGTCTCACACCCCTTGCGAACCAATTTATCAGCCTTTAATGCTGAGATTACATTAGACAGATAATCTCTTTGCTCCCCTAACACAACCACCTCCTCATCCTCAAAAGGCTTCAACACCATATGCTTAGTAGTGTAGTTCAAACTAGCTTGGTGTTTTACCAGCCAACCCATACCAAATATTAGGTCGAATTCCCCAAATGACTGTTTCATCAAATCCGTTGAAAAGACAACCCCTTAAACTTCTAGGGGCACATCCTTGAACAACTTGTTCACCCTAATTGACTATCCTAGTGGACATAACATAGTCATCTCATTAACAGTATTTTCAAACTGAAAACCTAGCGTCCCAGGCACAGTGCATGCAACATACGAGTATGTAGACCCAATGTCAATTAAAAAAGTGTATGGTGTATTATAAATTAGGAACGTGCCAGTTATGACATCAGGGACATCACCATCCTCTCGGCGATGAGCAACATAGACCAAGGCTGCCTGTCTCGTCACAGTGTTACCAGCACCTCTGCCTAGTGCTCCTCGACCTCGCCCCATACCGTTTCCACCTCTAGACTATCCACGACTTCTCGATGGATGTCCACCTCTCACTAGTTGAACATGACCCTATCCTACAGCTTGCATCTGAGTAGGCCTCTGAGGATAATTCCTAACCTAATGATCCATTGACCCACATCTGAAGCACGCCCCAATCTTTTTCCAACACTCACCCAGATAAGATCTCCCACAATTAGCGCAAGGCTGCGGTCTAGCAGTAGCAATAAGAACTCTAGCTCGAATTGGCCCATCAAATCTAGGCTTCTTCTTAGGCCCACTAACAGAATTTGAGGGCCCAAAATCCCTCTTATTTCTGCCCTATCTTTTTCACGGATCTGGTGCTCTGAGCACTTTACATCCTCGATTATTTTTCCTTCTCAACATGGGCAACAAAGTCTCATTCCCTCTGTAGAGCTATCAGCACTCGCAACTCATCTTGGAGGCCATCCTCGAAATGTACACATCGTTCATACTCAGTTGCGACTATACCACGAGCATACTGACTTAGCCGTAGAAACTCTGCCTCATACTCTGCCACAGTCTTATTCCCCTAGATCAGGCTTAGAAATTCCTTCATTCCACATAACTCACCCCAACTTGATTTCTTTGAACGGCTGCCTTAAAGAAATCCCATGTCAAACAATTAGCCTGCGTACCCTCTCTCACGGTGAGCCACCTTAGGTATGCCTTGTCTCACAGTAAGGACACTGCTCCTTTTAACTTTGTTCCATAGTACAGTCGTGATTGTCCATTATTCTTTCAGTGGTCTCCAGATTGGGGCTACTCCAAAATACCCTTGAAAATTTTCGCTCTATTAGACTGAAGTCGCTCAAAATCGACCCTCGGCCCACTGGTCCAGTACTCACTCTAGTAACCCTCTCTAAAACACAGAGATCACTTGAGCTAAAGCATCATCCCCGACAGCTCGATAATGAGACCTTGTCTCAGTTACTGGTGAAACTAGTGCCTCCCTAGAAGGCATATGGCCCAATGCTGAAGACTCAGCCCTAGCACCTCCTCAGCCTCTACCGCGGCCACGTGTCCAACTTCCGTGCATACTTTTTGAGCTCATATTGCTATAGCATATTATCTATTTAAGAGTTTTATGTATCAGCTTATAATTTCAATAATTATTAATGGATATTTTATGATAAATAATAATTAGAGTTAGTTTCACAGATCGAGACCTCACTACAGTTTTTAGTCTTCTAACTAAGAGTTTCAGTGCAATACTACTATCTATAGTAGTTTTTCAGTATAATATTTCAGTCTATAATAAAAAAATAGTGTCAGAGAACTTACAGATTTGGTGCCGGAGACTCGGTGTGCTACACTTTCAGTAGCAACCTTTCAATTTTCTTTCCAAAACCAGAGTTTAGAAAATTTTAAAAAATTTTCAAGAACCCATTCCACAGCAGAGTTTTCCAACTTGGCTCTAATACCACTAAATGTAACACCCCAAACCCAGCCCAAATGTTACGATGAATCTGGTATGCCACATCGGAGTGTTTTTCTAAAATAAGACTTATTGTTAAGAATTTGATTTGAAAAACCCTTTTAGTTTTTTTTTTCTTTTAGTGCTTGAGAAAGTTTGGCAAGTTAAGTTGTTACTAATTGAAATCAATTTTTCAAAACGATTGCCAAACTTATCACAGTTGATTCTTTAAATTGAATAAAATCGTGGAAGCTTTTAAAAACCTTGAAGTTTAACATGTGTGTTTTCCTTGAAAACAGTTATTATTTTGAAAACTCATCTTTTCCTAGTCTAGTGGTTTACAATAAAAAATCAAAGCCCAAATAAAAATTGAACCACAAATGGCCTTATTACAAACCAAAACCCAATATGAAATTTAAGGTAAATAAAGTCAAATGAAAAATAACTACGTTCGTGTGGCCACCTCCAAGTCCCTCACGACTCCAAATCATCTAAGGCTAGGGATTACCTGTATAGTTAAGAAAAGGGTGAGTTTACGAAAACTCAGTGTGTAATCCCCTAATAGTCAATCAGTAAATAGTGCATACAACAACAGTCTGGCCCTTAGCCCGATGCAGTAAAAGTATAGTCTGGGCCTTAGACCTATACAGAACAGTGTGGGTCTAAGCCCAATACAATATCAGTACAGTGTAGTACAAACATGTAACTCACCCAAGTTTACCCAGCATACCAACCGTACCAACCAACACACCATGTGGGGATATAAATTGACCCATCCAACTAGTACATCAATATCGCAGTAAAGCTGCCACTAATAGAAATGCAGTGTAGCTATTAGTAACAGTAAGCATGGCAGAGCCACCAGTATTAGTGAATGTGACATAGTCACTAGTACAGTACTTCCTCCATAACAAAATCCCAACCCCATGCAGGATGTCATGTCATAAATATTACATATATGCAATGTGTTATGCCCAGTACAGTCATACAAACATTGATCAACCTACCACTAAGTGTATAATGGTCATTTCTAAATATTAGGGGTAAAATAGCAATTTTACCCTAAGGTCATTTTGGTTATTTTACCCATTTTGGGGTTCTAGTACAGATAATGACCCTTCAAAAGGTCTATAGTCATCTCGAATGACTCAAGTAACCCATATGGCTAGGATAGTGTAAATGGGCCCAAGTGGGCCTACACACTCTTATAGCCCATTTAGCCCAAATTCAGTCGTGACTATGCGATCACCATAGCTCAATCCATAATTTATCACTTACTGTAAGTTTTACCCATGCGAGGCCCCTAAACTCGTTGGCCCACACGACCTATTTTAGCCCATCATGGCCCAAGACGGCCCAAGCCCGTGAGAACACTCGTGGCGACCACTATAGTCTGCCACCTATGATCTATGGGCTCAATTTAACCACACAAGCGATCACACGCTCGTGAGGCCCCAAATGCCAAAATTTTAACTTTTTGGCTTTTAGGCATTTGCAGATTCACAGTAACACAGGGGTGTGAATGCACACCTCTTCTAATTTTTTGATAGTAATAATTTACGGTGTATAGTCACAAACACACACACTGTTATGGGTTGTAGTTGAAGCACTTCAAAGATTAAACATGTAACATCCTTAAAACGGGGTCTCTGTATTTTGCATGTGGTTGCATGTGTTGGTAAGTATGCTGTGTTGGTTTGATATGTTTTGGGGTCTAGGCATGACCTTGGGTTAGTCTCGGGTCGTGGCTAAAAATTTTGTTTTAGCACTTAAGAAGAAAGAGCTAGAATAATTAGGGGTTAAAGGAATTTATTGGAGGATTTGGACACAAGAACTACCTTTGTGAAGTGGCAAAGGAGGCGCCACTAAGGTGCTTGGGTAATGACGCCACAGGGAGTAAGGAGGACCTTGGTTCGAGCTGCAGAAATCCCTTTCTGCTTATTTATTTTTGATTCCATAGGCAAGTAGAGGTGTGCTCAGGTAGGACTCTGTTTGAGGGATAGGGATTAGGCTAAATTCAAGTGATAGGTGTAGGACTCATTCAAGATTGTTTGAATGAGTGGATAGAAGGAATTCAAGGCAAGATAAGGGGGACGGCTAGGAGTGGGAGTTTTGAATAATTGGCTAAATTTTGGACTTTAGGGGAGGAGGTGTAGCCAGTTTGGGAAACTAGGTGTGTCATTTCTCCATAGTGAGGCAAGGTGACATTTTTGGCTAGCAAAAGCCTTGGGTACATTCGGTTGAGAAGCAAACTAAAACCCTCTCTTGAGTTCTCTCTTTTCTTCCTCTCAAAACCCCTTTCATTGTGCTGAAATTATTCTATTTGATTTTCTTATTCTTCACTACCATCTTCAAAAGCTAAATCTTGATTCCACCTTCTTCCATCTTTTTCATTATTTTGAAAAGCCAAAATCTTCATCCTCTTCCCTTGTCAAATCTTCCCTCTCCCATTCCATATTCTCTTTTCCATTCTTTTCACTTTAGCCGAATCTCCCTTCATCACTCAAACTCTTGGACGAATTTCCCTTCTTTCTTCTAGTGCTATTTTGGCCGAATATCAACCAAGAGTGGATCTTTTTCGGGTTCTTCTCTAATCAGATTCGAAGAGGGTAAGTGTTCATGGTTGAATCCCTATTATTTCCTTTCTCTTTTCTTTGTCGACTCACATGGGGGCAAAGGCCAAATTTTGGCATTTGCTGACCTGATTCCTAATCATCTATGGAAACTGATTTCTCCTAGGATCTTTAGGATTAAAAGCCGAATCTAATTCTTCCTTTTGGGGTGTGCCGATACTTGGTGAGTAAAGGCCGAATCAGTTGTAAGGTAAGGGTGCGATAACTCCTTGGTTTCGGGATTTATGATTATGGCTGAATGGCCTTTGGATTCTTATTGGAGTGTTTAAATCGATGGTTGGAAGGTGTGTAGCTGAATCTCTAGGATTTGGTGGCCGATCTAGGTAAGGCTTTAACATTTCAAGATCTGTTTCCTAATCGTTCAAAAGCCGAAGGCTAACCATTTGTTTGTTCTAGTGTTTGGCCGATTGCAAGGGGGATCGGTGTAGCTTCGGGATTTGGTTGGAAACCAAATTGGCATTAAGGTGAGTACTACCATAGTACGACACATCCTTCAGGATTTTGTGAATAAGCCGAATGGCTTTAGATCTAAAGGGTGATGTTGGCCGATTGTAGGTGCAATGAGGGCATACGTTTTGGGATCTCATAGTATCGAGTAGTTTTGGGATTTCAAACTAGATCTACATATAGTAAGGTGTGTAACGCTTACACACTTTATTGGTATAATATGCCTAATATAATATTGTTTAAGCAATGAAATCGGTGATTATGCCTTGTGGGTATGAGCTTGGATTTCGGGTAAGTCCTCTGTCATGTGATTTTTGATATACATCAACATGTTATGGTTATATGCTATGCTATACGTTATCATATGTTTTATGCCACGATTGATATGGACATGATGGTGGGTTTGATGAGAGAAGGGGGATGATTTATTTTGGATTGTCATCAGTGGTTTTGACCACACGACGGGTTGGTCCCGTCTTGAAATTATAAATTGTGACTAAGTCCTAGTGGTTTTGACCACCAGTGGTTTTGACCACATATGAATATTGTGACTTGTCCCATTGGTTTGGTACCACAGTGGGTTGGCCCCACATGTTAATATGGGATTGTAACCAGTGGTTTTGACCACACGATGGGTTGGCCCCATCACTTGATTTGTGACTACGGTCACCAGTGGTTTTGACCACACCAATATATTTGTGACTTCGATCACCAGTAGTTTTGACCACCAGTGGTTTTGACCCCACGAGGTAGTTAAAGGAGATTGGATGGTTAGGTTATGGGTTGCATGACTTGATGTTTATACTGATAACTTGTGTAAGTGAATTCACTATCGGGTTGGGGATTTATACACTGAGTCTTGGTGACTCACCCCTTCCCTTATATTTTGCAGATAAATAGCTTGCAAAGATGGAGCTGGGGAGGACTCAAGGCGGCCATGCATGTTCGTTGAATTTTGATTTCTTTTAGCTACTATTGCAATTTTATTAATTTTCTTTAAATTTTGGTTTTGGGTTTTGTAATAAGGCCGCTAAGTTTTATTTTGGGGTTTTATTATTTGCTATTAATTTGACTATGTTGGATATATGGTTTTGTTAAATTAACCCAGAAAGAGCAATGTTTTCAAAACTATAACTCCTTCGTTTTTCTTTTTAAAGCGTTGCCATCGGGTAACACCACTTAAAATATGATAATAAAGATATCTTGAATGTTTTCTAAAACTTGCAACAATAATTAGACTTCAAGCAAGGATTTCTAAACTTTTCGTGCTACCAAAAAGGGTTTTCTAAGAAAATTATCCGACAAACTTTCACTTTTAAAAGGTTATCACTCCGTGGCATGCCAGATCCGGTTGTGGTGTGTAGGCAGGTTTGAGGTGTTACAATTTTAGTATCAGAGCCAAGTTCAAAAGCTCGGCTATGGGCCCGAGGCCCAAAATGTTTTAAATTAGGACTTTGAAAACTTTTGTGGAAAAGGTACATGGGTTGAACAGCTTGGCACCGAGTCTCCGGCACCAATCCGCCCAAGTAAGTACTTCTGACTGTTTTGTGAATTATATATGGGGGAAATGGGTATTTCAAGATCGTAGATCAGTTGAATAGGAATTATTGGACCCTAGGAATAGCTTACTCCAACACAAATTGCATAAGACTTAATGATCCACTAAACAAACCTATGAGTACGTCACTGAGCTAATGGTGTGGCAACCGTTGTGTGCATGTCTAGGAGTGGATTCAGGGGAGCTTGGTACTTTAGCAGTCCTAGTGACTCACCTCCTCTTCACCCGAATCCTACCTGGTGCGTAGTGACGGTTCATCCTAGCTGAGACGACTTATTCATAGGCTAAATTTAATAACTAAAACCCGAAAGGGACCAGCCGTTTTATTTCGAAACACTTTAAACCTTAGTTTCGAAATTACCACAAGACCTGATTTAAAAAGATCAAAATACCTCGATTTGAAAAATGACCAAATTACCCATGACTTGTAAAAAAATTACCAAAATACCCCTAGAATGGAAAATTACCGAAGTATCCTCGAAGCGAAAACTTTCAAAATACCTTTCATTTGTGAAATCACCTGGAGCCATATTTTGAAAAAAATTTACAAAAATACCCCTAGTTTATGAAATTACCAAAACACCACCGATTTCTAAAATTTTTGAAATATCTATAATTTGTAAAGGTTTATGAATTAACTCTGTTTTATTGCTAAAATACCCTCGGTAGTGAAATGACGAGAATACCCCTACACGTGGATTGAGGGTAGGAAATTGAAATGAAAACTCTGTGATGATAGAAATAATCACTACCAAATTTCTCTACATAAAACTTATTCGTGGGTAATCAGTGAAATAGAAGCTAATCCATAAAAATCTCTTAAATAGATAAATCGTGACTATAGACATGAGTACTAGGGGATGTGGTCGTAATGCGCGAGGATACGGTAGGGTGAAATGACCGTATCGAAACCCGTTAAGACTGGTCAAGGGTCCGAGAATGAGATACCACCACCACCAGCTGCTGGTGTTGACTATCAAGATCAAAAAAGGGAGGATGCGATCGCAGCGATGTCGCGAGTCTTTGGAAAGAGTGGATGGAGCAGGTGGGGGTACAGGAGCTCGAAAATCCATATCTGAGCAATTTCGAGCCAATGGAGCTGAGGTATTTCGAGGTGTTTCTGGTGTGGCTCCCAATACGACTGAGTATTGGTTAGACGCGACGGAGCAAATCATGGATGACTTGGATCTGACTGCTGAGGAAAAATTGAAAGGGATAGTGTCGCTTCTCCTGGATGAGTCATACCAGTTGTGGCTCACGGTTTGGGATAGTGCAGCAGTGGATGATCTCACTTGGGACTATTTTAAGGTAGCTTATCAGAAGAAATATGTTGGGTCTAGCTATATTGATGCACAGAGGAAGGCGTTTCTGAGGCTGGTTCAGGGGAATAAGTCCGTATCGGAGTATGAGGCAAAATTCTTAAGGTTGAACCGATACGCTCGGGGCATCATAGAAACAGAGCATGAGCGGTGTGTTAGATTCGAGGATGAATTAAGGGATGATCTGAGGTTGTTGATTACTCCACAGAAGGAGAGAGAGTTTGCGGTCTTAGTGGAAAAGGCCAAAGTTGCTGAGGAAGTGAAACAGTCGGTTAGACGGAATCAGGACAGGGGATGGAATAAAAGGAATTTTGGATCATCTAGGTCTACCGAAAATCAACAAAAATGGGGTAGATATAGTAGGCCGAATCAAGCTACTAGGCCTACTACTGATAATACTCAATGGTCGACACGATGTGCTCGGTGTGGAAAGTCTCACATGGGAGAATGCTGGACTGAAAACAGAGGATGTTTTGAGTGTGGGTCGATGGAGCACCGAGTGAGGGATTATCCACAATGATCGGCTAGGTTGCGATCTGGGGATCGAACTGTACTCGAGCAGGAGGGATGGTCGGCAGACCACAGAGGGGCCGTGGTCTTTGCTAGGGGAGGTAATGGCTCTAGTAGAGGCCGTGGAGCACTAGGCAGAGGTGTAGATGGTACAGAGGCTGGACAGTCTGGATTAGTCTACGCAGCGAAGCATCGAGAGGAGGGTGATGCACTGGACATCATAATCGGTACGTTCTTAATCTTTGGACTACCTTACAATACTTTAATAGATGTGGGTTCGACGCACTCATATGTAGCCAGTAGCATAGTGGAAACTATGAACATAGACTCTGAGATAACTTCTAGGAAGATGACTGTGATAAGCCCTTTAGGTCACTCTATAGAAGTAAGTAAACTATATAGGGATGTACCCCTAGAACTTCAAGGGGTTATGTTCTTGGCTGATTTGATGGAACTACCGTTTGGGGAGTTCGATCTGATTCTTGGGATGGATTGGCTGGTGAAGTACCAGGCCAGTTTGGATTCCGCAGCTAAGCGCATGGTGTTGAGGACAATGGAAGGTGAAGAGGTGGTAATGATAGGTAATAGGAAGGAGTACTTATCGAATGTGGTCTCTGCACTGAAGGCGAAGAAAATGGTCAGGAAGGGCTGTGAGGCATTTTTAGTTCGAGTGTGTGCCTTAGAGGCCAAGGAGTCAGAGTGGTGAATATCCGAATAGTGAAGGAATTCACTGATGTATTCCCAGATGAACTTTTGGGTTTGCCTCTAGATCGGGAAGTTGAATTCGGTATAGACCTATTACCCAGAACTGTGCCAGTGTCTATAGCCCCATATCGAATGGCGCCAAAGGATTGGTGGAGCTAAAGGCTCAAATCCAGGAGTTATTGGACCGAGGTTTCATTCAGCCAAGTATATCTCCTTGGGGAGCACCCGTGCTCTTTGTTAAGAAAAAGGATGGTACAATGTGGATGTGTATAGGTTATCGCCAGCTGAACAAATTGACGATTAAAAACAAGCATCCGTTGCCTAGGATTGACGACTTATTTAATCAACTTAAGGGTGCATCGATTTTCTCTAAGATAGATCTCAAGTCGGGGTACCATCAACTCAAAGTGAAGGAGGTTGATGTTCATAAGATGGCATTCCGTACTCGGTATGGGAATTACGAGTTTTGGTGATGCCGTTCGGGTTAACCAATGCACGCGAAGATTCATGGACTTG